>JAQJVL010000206.1:80023-567523 GCA_035578905.1 Stictocephala bisonia | reverse complement strand
CATACTTTATAACAACGGACGGGGGTGAGGGGGCGTGTACGTTATGAGATTTATGTTGTTATAGAATTGTTTAGTACACTATTACAATAGTTAGTTAATTTATTTCACGCTAATCTGTTATTTTTAATACATCTCTTTAACACAGTATTTTTTTTATAAATAGAGGCCGAACTGCTTTGTAGACTATTGATCTGTGCGATGAACATATCAGATAGAGTAAGCGGGAGAACCAGCAGCCATTACAAGGTGAATATTACTGATAAAAAATAAAAGCCAAGGCAAGGAATAGAACCTGCGTTATCTCTAACTCAGGTACAAAGTCCTGACGCCTTAGATCGCTCGACCACCGGCTCACCAGTGTGATTTATAGACACTAATAATAATCGTCAAACAGCTGTTTTACAACTAACTAGGAACACGTATTATCCTTTTCATAGTTACTTTTGATGTAAAACAAGTTAAAATTAGTTATATAAGAGGTAAGTTTGCGATGTACAAAATTACTCAGGTAAAATGTTAATGCAGTGAAAAATGAATAGTTTAAAACATTAAAAATGATAATTAAAAGATATAAAATTATTTAAATTGAATAATAAATTTTGTGAGAGGGTAGGTTTTCGGCAAAAAAATATTGATAATGTAATAAAGTCCAACATGAAAAACCTGATTAACAGATAAATATTTTACAGTATTATATTATTTTTTTATATTCATACTAATATAATTAATCCAAAAATTGTATACCCACATAATATCTGGAACAATGTAATACATTTTGATGAAATTTGGAGGGAAGTTAGCTTTTGTATCATAGAGACCTACTAAGAAAGGATTTATTTAAAATTCCTTTCTTAACCATTCCCTCCACCTTTCAGTTTTCCTATAAGAGTAAAATTAACTGGCATTAATTTAATTTAATTATTTATTTAAAACAGTTGATTCAAAACCCATAAACAAGACACAAAACAACACTAATGTGGTTTTATGCAAAATCTTCAAGGTAATTTCTACCAACTTTGACACAATGGCACTACTTTTCATCTCGATAAAGTAGAGTTTTATGATTTTTTTGCCAATAAAACTTTGTATCTATAAGGATGGTAGCAGTCGAAGCTTTTGTACTGATGTGATGGTTCAGAGAGAATCACAGAGGAAAGGAAATTAAGCGCGGAAAACCGTAGCGAAGCAAGGGCGCTCGGCTACAATTGTATCATTAGTTTATATTTCATTATACATAATAATAAAAAAAGTGGTGCAAACAGATGGAACGGTTAAAAATACAATATTAAACAGAGGTGATTAGTACTAGTATAAAAGTAAATTAAAACATAAGAACATATATTATCATTAAAGAACCACTGCCATATCACGATATAAAATGTTTCACATGAAACATTCATATTTTGTAACTGGCTCTAATCAACAATTCCCTAGTGCCGCAGGTTTGTCAAGGGATTCCGAGAATTTAAGCGGCTTATTGGACAGTCTCTTCAGGTCTTGTTCTGCAGTAAAAGAGTATTTTTTCCAATCTAACAATGTACAATTTCGATTCAAGCTTTAAAAACACATATCTAAATTTAGATGACCATTATAACAGATAAAAATAAATGATGTAATATATTTAAAATACTGTTAAGTTTACATAAGTAGCTTTTGAGGTTTACGCAATACTCAAAATCATTACTGTGTTATAAATTGTAGTTTTTTGAAGGTGAAATGGTTTTCAATTTCAAATGTATTTATTTACACAACCAACAGCAAAAACGACAATATAATATTATTCAAACAGTTCAAATAAATGGTTCCAAATAATTGGCACACGCTTTCCCTCATATTACACAAAAAATCAAAACTTTGAAAAATCTATTCCAAAATATGTTTTCTTGTCATATTTAAAAAAACCAGTGAAGTTAGAGACGGTTTTTACAAAAATATTTTAAATTGTAATTCACACCTTATCTGAAAATTCAATTAAAATCGTTACAGCCGTATTTGAGAAAATTCCATTTTTGTATATTTTCTGTCCATAAAAATAAAAAAACTAAAATTTCAAAATGTGAAAAAAGTATCTGGATATATTGGCTAAGTACACATACATACAAAATTTAATAAAAATTTGATCCATCCGTTTGGTCTCCAGCGAACTACACATACACACAGATGCATATACGAACAGACAGCAAAAATCTTTTTTCGAGAAATACACTTTTTTGGGTTCAGGGGACCCTAAAAATGAATTTTGAGACCAACTCGTACGCACTTTTTTTTGGATGATCACAATACTTTCTCTATGCTAACGCATATGGGAGAAAGTAAAAGGACACTTAACCTTTTAATGATTTGAACCTTGGATAGTGTCCTCCACTGTGCGAAGCCTTAGCCATTGAGCCACCATGCTGGAAATTTGTTGAACAGATCTCCAACAAATTGCCAGCATATAGTAGTGTAGTAGTACTAGTGTATGAGAGTCCTAGTTGATGCTTGTTAGCTTCTAGTGATATAGTATTAGGTAGAACAATAATATCCATACACGAACAGTGGCATTAACCATTACCTCCATGGACTGTTGAACTGAAAACTAGATACGTTTGCAATTACATTATAATAAAATCTAAGAGTGAAGTGATGACATAACGCATACCACTATAAACCAGAAATCAAGAGCGTTAAATATTTCAATAACAATATTTAAAAAAAATTACAACAGCACATCAAACAAAAAGAGCACTAACCACAACTATAAAAGATGCAGATAACAAAACAAACAATAAAAATCAGTTTAAATGATGCAGTTCGCAAAAACAAAATAAAAATAACAAATAACAAAACGAACAATTATATAGAATTCCTTCAACACTAATCTCTACCTAGATGTAAAAAAAAGAAAATAGAAGAACTTCTTTTTTTATCTAAATATATTCTATAAATGTCATTGATTGCTTTGCCATGGCGTTTTAATTCATTTACTTGAAGACCAACACGATGACCCCTCAAAGGTTACTTTCAGCGTAAAAAGTACTGGAGATGCCAAGGATATCCATAGTAGGACAACATTTTGATGTAAATCCAGGAATCAAAATTCAGTATTATCTTTGTAATTTAGCCAAACAATCATACTTATACTTAGCGGTTCGGATTCAAATACATTGTATTTTAGTTTCTATAGCTAGCCTTTTCTAAAACTCAGACAACCTTAGTAAGTAACAAATACTACAATCAATTATCTACACTATTAACACATATGAACAACCCATTCGAGAATGTTAACTTTAAGTTGATGTTTAATATTAATTTTATTTTTTAATTAATAAATGAAAACTCATCGACGTTTAAGTAATAAGTAACACGAAAAAAATGCAAGATGATTGCATATCAACAAACCAATCTGAAATAAAACGATCAATCAATCACAGAGTTCGATTCACCATTAAGATCCAATCAGCTCTGATTGGTTGATAACAGGTTATGTATCAATTAAGTGCCAAATTGAATAGTCCGATGGCATATGTGTAGTTATACCTTGACTGATAGAGATAACACAGTTGACGTGTTGTAGTGTTAGTACACTAAAATGATAATTTGATGACATCTCTTAAAAGTTAGTCAAGATAAAGGTGATGAAAACTGAAATATGTAAAACACTTTTTTTTTTATAACAAAGTATAAACTATGAATTATTCAAAATTCGTTTTCTTGGCTATTCAAAACTGTCCAGTTCCTGTAATATTTTATTACGAACACTTTTTTTGAAAGGTCTGATGATAATATATTTTTAAATACAATAGAACATTGTTATGTATTCTTTTACAAAATAATGAATCTGCAATAAGTGACTTTTTCTTTCATGATGGAAAAATTATTTCCTATAAGAAAGTTAATGCTGTTAATGAACATATATGAATAGAATCATACAGCAAGACTATATCGTAGAACTAATACTCATTTCCTCTCGTATAATGGAGTATGTGGAATTTCCCCATGCAGTTATGGTGTTTCAAAATATTCTACAAAAATATGAATAACTCCTAAACGATTAAGATGTGTAGATTCGAGCTAGGCTCAATTGATAAAATATGACATTTATAACTATACATTTTCTATTCAACATTAATAAATCATGAATTTAATTTAGCCGGACAGAAAACGACATGCTTCTTATATTTAGTAGGGTTTCAGCAGCAAAGGAGATAATTCCATCACTGAGCTGCCTTACTTCACGGGCATGACTAACTTCCTCCTTCAAGTGTTCAACTTCCATAACAGTGTTTAGTTACAAAATATAACTCCAATGAACTAGATACGTCTGTTTAATTACTGTTTAATGTTTACATTATTATTGCTGTTATCATTTGTTATCTAAATACTAGATAATGGTTTAATTTAATCTTTCTAAGCTTGATTAGTTAGTGTTAATCAAACCAATAGTCACTGCTGCTAATGACGTAGTGGGTGGGTCTCGGTACTGCGCTGCCAGCCCGTGGTCTACCATCTGCCTAGTTGCCATGGCTCACTGTGGGAAGAGTACTTCTCTATCTTACTTCCACCACACAATCCATCTCTCTCACGCAGGTGCATTCATTAGGTCTCTTTTTAAGCGACCTTTCTATAGTTTCTAAGTCATAGTGGATTTAATTCTCAACATATAATTGGCTGCATTCAAGAACTTTTCATATAACTAGATCTTATAAGTAACTCATTGGACATTGATTTTGGAGAACATTTGCTTCAATCTATGAATAGAGTTGCAGCTCGAACCAACTAACCTGAACTGTTTAGAAACTATTCACATTTGTATAAGAAATGTTAAAACTTCCATGAGCTCCAAATCTAATTTCTTTATAGGAAATAGTCTCATAAATTAAGAATTTCAGTACATAATTTTGTCCACCCTGTATGAATTGTGGAGCATCCTAAGAACGAAATAATGGTCTATTGGGTTCATGGATAGTCATGTAATCACCGGTGGTAACACCATAATTAAGACCGGTATAAGGGAGGTCAGGGGGTGGTTAGGTATTGCCACTTAAGCCTGGATCAGCCAACCTATTGTAAATGGCCCCTAGTTCTCGTTAACCGTGCTCTAGGGACCACTTTGCCCTTTGACTATGGTTATTGGTTGACTGAATCATCGGCTCCTATTACGAGCTAACCACCGTATCTGTCTTACTGAAACCACAATGATGCAGTATCAGTAGACATGATAAACTTGCTACGGGAAAAATGTAGTTATCCATATAAAATCCAAAAAATATGTACTCACTTATCACGAAATCTCCAGAGCCACTAAACGATACTCATGAAATTTGGAAGGAAGTTAGCTTTTGTATCATAGAAACCCCATAAGAAAGGACTTTAGAAATTCCAATCCAAAGGGGTACTCCTCGATTTTGCCTTTTATCCTTAAAAGTAACATTACCATCAATTTAATTGAAAGCTTTATTTCAAACTCCTGATAGACAAAATTATATTACCCAAAAGCTTGGCCAATTTGGTTTTCATTATGAAATGTTTAAGGTAATTTCAACTAACTCTGACGTTCGTTGAACCTTACTTCGCATCCCTCTAAACTAGACTTAAAGGGTCTTCCAGGCTACAAAACTGTGTTATCTAGGATGAAGGAAGCAGGCTAAGCTTTTTATGTTAGAACTATAGATATTTATGTAGATAAAACAATAGAGAGAAGGATAAGGATGCGTAGAAAACCACCACGTAGCGAAACAAAGCCTGTCGGATGGTATATCCATGTTGGATGGTAGCAAGGGTCCGGATGTTGTATAGGGAAGATAATCGAATTTAGGCTTTCAATTAGCTTAACATCAGACCAACACTACATGATTCACATTCCTAAAGCTGTTGGTCCTTTGATTGCCCTATCTATTGGGATATTAATAAATTTCTCTTCCGAAGGAACAGTCGGCTTTAGTCAGTAACAATGGCTACGCTCGTTAATCTATACTAATCACACTCATTCGCCCCTCATATTCGTTCATATCTCTATGGTTTGTGTCGTAGAAATGAATAATTAACATACAAACATAATAAGCTGTTGTATGTATTAATAAAAACACTGCAGTGATAGAAAATTATTTGATATTGTAAGACCACTGGGGTGAAGACAGTGTATTTTTTACACTTGTGATATATTTCCCACTATCCTTAGCTCTTCAGATTAAAATATATCTAATGAAGCTATCTTACCTTATTCATATCTCGAGATATTTCGTGGGGAACGATTTAGTTATGGAATTAAATATACACAACACAAACATTGATGTACTATAACTCGTAGCCATGAAACTGGCGTTATCTGTAATACAGCTCTGTCCTTTAAAATCTACAGTTGCTACCTAATGGAGGGGGGGGATTTTGTACGCTAACTATAACTCAGTTACAACCATTTTAGGGTCAATCTCGCCAACTGAGAAGCTGTTAATAGAATCTTTACAAGAGGGATGCTTTCTACCCCCCCCCCCTTTCTCTCTCTTCTCTCACACGGCATTTTAGCTAATAAGCTGCCTGCGCGCACGCTATAACTATAAAAACTAAACATTTAAATATTTAATTATATAAATGGATTAGAATCATTGAAATTTATCGAGCTAGGACGAAGATGAGATAGTTTGCTTGGATTGACTTTAAATCTTAAAGGTCAAGTACATGTGGTTTTTACTAAAATATTTTAATAACATCTATCCTAAAAATTTAATCAAAATTGTTAAAGCAATTTTGGAGAAAATCCCATTTATGTATGTTTTTTGCCCATACAAATAAAAAAATGAAATTTTAAAAAGTAAAACAACGGTCTGTAAATATTGGCTAAATAAACCTACATACCTACATACCAAATTTCGTAAAAATCGATCCATCCGTATGGTTTCCAATGAAGTGTGCGCGCACGCACACAAAACACACACACACACACACACACACACACACACACACACACACACACACACACACACACACACACACACACACACACACACACACACACACACACACACACACACACACACACACACACACACACACACAAATATTTAAACTATCAAAATCTTCAAGAAATATCAAAGTTTTCAGAGAAGAAAAAAACACAAGCTTTAATATTGTTTCTTCAGATTTTTAGCTTAGTAGCAACACGTATTGTATTAAATAACTAATGCACACCATGTTAATATTTTAAAATATCTTGTGTATATAACTGAATTATTTCTTTTTATTATTATCGATTCAGCCACCAAGAGGGGCCTAATTTAGCATTTATTCTTTAGTAGTTAGATTTTCTTTGCGCAGAACTCATTCATTCTTTGAGTGTGTGCTTGAATTTTTTCCTGTCCACTTTTCCTTATGTTCTTATTTTAGGTTTATTTGTTTCGAATCTGTTTGGTTCGAATTTATTTCTGAAGACATTTCTGTATTAAATTTCATGTTCTTTCATGTTCATTTCGACTACGTCTTTTGTGATTTAATTAAACCAGCGAATTTTTAATTTTGTTTGTTTATTTGCTTTTTTAGGCGGGTCGTTTGTAGTTTCGCTTATATTTCCGAAATATTTCAGGCGTCGTTTCTTTACGACGTTGTGATTTGTTAAATGTGTTCGTATATTTCACTGCTGTCTTCGAGTCTTTTTGGTCCTCATGAAAATTGTTCTCATAATTTTTCTCTGAAGAAAATTAATAATTTTCATTAATTAGTTTTCTATCAATATTTTCTAGTTAGTCTAAGCTAATTCTCTATTCTATCTGCTGATAGTCTTGTCTGACGGACCAGACATAATGAGTGAAAGGAACGGCGGAGGGGGGAGAGGTAACCAGCTGTACGAACTGTCTCAAGCACTTCAGATTGTTACCAACCAACCTCATTGTTTGTCTTGTATTATAACCAATTACGCCTGTTTACAGAGGTTCCATTGTGAAAAGCTCTTTTTTTAGAGAAAATTTTCTTTTATTTTGAAGGTACACGTATAACTTTGGAAGAATAAAAAGCATAAGAAATCATTTTTATGAGCGGTCTTGAGACAATGTTACAAACTATTATTTATTTATTATTTCACCACATCCGCCTATATAATAGCTATAATAATATGACAATAAAATTTAATACAAATAATTTAAAAAAAAAAAAAAACAACAGAATAATATTATAGAATATAACAATAGAATAATACATGTTATATAATGTAAACAGAAAACTTGAAATTATTGATTCTATTGCAGTTTATTTTTAAGTCAGAAAAGATTAACATTTTCAGGAACCCCATCAACAAATCTACGAAGAAGGGCGATAGGACCAAAGTAACTTTAGTTGTTCGGTGGTGGCTGATCGCAAATATATTTCTAGATCTAGTTCTTCCAGGAACTGTAAAGGATATGCGTTGGAGAAGTTTTGGAGAATCAATAAGTTAATGCAGGATAACTAAATCGAACATTCTGGAGGCAAGTGTACAGAGTATAAACTCCTGCTCAAGAGCCGGTACAGAGACTGCTTGATAAGACACACCTCTACGGGATCTTGTCTTGCACATTCTGAAGAATATGGATATGAGATGCATAGTTATGAGACCAGACTAGGGTACAGTACTCCAGGTGAGGGTGAAATATGGTCTTGAACAGTTGTACCACGGTTGTATTCCCCAAAGGTTCTTTTAGAGATTCTAAAAATGAAGCCCAACATCTGGTTGGCCTTTGCACTTACAATGCTAATATGTGCAGCAGGCGATACATTTGCTGATAGACAGACTCCAAGATCCCTCACTGAGGATACTCTATTATAGAGGGTGAGTCACATAAGGTGTCCTAAACGTGTACAGAGAGAACCTAAGGAGCTACAATAACACAAACAACACCCAACACCCCTAAATAACATGTGGGGAATATATTAAAAATAATTTCATTTAATTTTATTTACAGGATTTGCTAAAGCTGAGTTTTCGGAAATTCAAATCACAACATATCAAATGCAAATCTATGTCATAGCCCTATAGTATATCATTTTAAAACTCTTGTAACATTAAAATGTTTGTGGAAAATATGTTGCCAAAATATTCAACCATTTCCAAACGGCGTGAAAAAATTCAGCTATTTAAAAAAACCTGAGATTTTAATTTTTCTTCACAATATAAATCTGGATATTTATTGATTTTCTTCACAATAATAACTGGAATATTTTTAATATTTAGAAAGTTTCTAATAAAATAACATGCACATAACCTCATTTGAAAAGTTTTCTCAGCCCCACAAGTTTTTGAAAAAAAACCAAAATGCCGGTGTCAAGTCAAAATTCTTAAATAGAAAGATATAGTATGTTATATCTCATATAAAGTTTCCTTTAAAAATAAAACTTTATTAGATTCAAAATATTCTTCTATTTATAATTATTTATGAATTGGAGCTGAACAACTATTTTTATAAAATAATTAAGGAACCCCATAATCACTACTCTCGTGACACCTCGACCTTCGTCCTCGGCAAGTGACTATTGACACAAAGTATTAGTGGTTAAACTACATTAAGTAAACTCAAAATATGCAAATTCATTTCTAGTAGGTAAATTATTACAATATTTATATTTGAATATTTACAGCTAACACTTAAGAAATATTATAAACATCATTATTTACATCCTAACAGCTTCTTTTACACGCAATTTTATAGACAAACATTTATGAAGAAAAAGTATAATTAATTGGAAACTCTTAATGCATCAATAGGATTAAATGCCAAACATACAAAATAAACATGTTTATTTATTTGCTAGATGGCTGTTATTAATTTAATAAAATCAGCTTAATTTTATCTTTATGGAACAATCTTTTAGGGGTGGTCTCTATCCTTTAAGAGTGTTTTATCAAGGTGAAAATACTTTAGTTTTCCTATTTAGCCTACAACTAACAGTTGTACCAAATGTCAGCTCAGAAGGATTACGGAAAGTAGGAGAAATAGTGATGAGTGAGTGAGAGCTTTCTCTTTTATATATAGAGATTAATTGGTTATAAGTTTTCGTATATATATATTTGCATTATAACTTGCATATGTATTCAATATTACTTTAAATTGCATAATCATTGGAAAGTAATAAAATATTTCTAGTTTGATTCCCAATTATAATTTTGCCACACAACTAAAAAACTAGTCAAGTTAGAGACATGGGGTTTTTACTAAAATATTTTAAATTATAATTCACACATTTTCTAAAAATGTAATCAAAATCAATAGAGCATGTTTTTGATAAATTTCCTTTTGTGTGTGTTTTTTGCCCATAAAAATAAAAAAATAATAACATTTAAAAAAAGTTAAAACGTGGTCTGGATATATTGCTATATACACATACATACCAAGTTTCATAAAAATTGATCCATCCGTTTGGTCTCCAGCGAACTGCTCATATACACACACAGACACCAATTTAAAAAAAAAAACTTTTTGGATTCAGGTGACCCTAAAATGGATATTTAGACCAACTTGTAAAAAAACATTTTGGACGATCACAATACTTTCTCTATGCTAACGCATATGGGAGAAAGTAAAACGGACAATTAGCAATATATGTAGTTAATGCATGTATTCTGTAATAAACCTCAAGAAGGTAGAGCGCCTGCACATCGAGGACGCAATATGGCTACACCATTCAATTGGCCTCCTTCAAGTCTTGAAGGCGCTCCGCTAACTTTCTTAATATAGAGCTGAAGAGTATATCATATACGGCTCTATATATTGATGTGTTCAGTATTGAAGCTTGAGATGAGACTTCAAAACTCTCCCACATAATCTTAAAATGTAAAACTTTTCATTCTCAGTTATTGATTTGTCTCCAATACGATTAAAGGCAACCATGGCAAATTGCGTCAATGTTAGTAATAACAAGTGTCAGATATGCGTGTTGTAATAAAAATCTTACTATATACAATCCAAAAACGATGTACTTATACACCATCAACCACTGAACAGATTTTGATGAAATTTAGAAGGAAGTTAGCTGCTGTATCTTAGAGTTGTCACTGCAAATCCCGGAGACGAATGCTGGAAACAAAAGTATTAGGGCCTGATGTACTAACGTCACATCCTCGATCAAAAACACCCCCCAGGATATGCGGTCCTTACGGGACCATTCCCAGATTATTTTTATTGAGGTTATCCAACTATCACCACTGAAAAACTGACAATATTACCATCGGGGGGCTAAAATATGCTGTTGTACTTTACCGGTAGGGTGCGTGTTTATTATAGTAGTGAGTTTTAGAGAACTCTGTATGATCATTAACGGTCCGGTCCGTTCCAGTGGACCCTGTGTTGATAAAACAACTCGTAAACTTTTGCACTGTTTCTTATAAATTTGAATGGGCTTTGTTTATTTTTAACCGTAAATAAATCGCGGATACAATTAAAATGTTCTGTATACAAGTGTTAAATGGAAAACTGAGTAAAATTTCAAGAAAATCATTAAATTAGCTACGGTAAAAAATTTGTTTCACCATAGTTATCTTTTGTACTTTCCTATCGTGTTTGTCTGTGTGTTTTTAACTAAAAATACTCTTGTATGTAAATTGACTAATGGACCGGCCAACAATTAGCCTAAATTAATTGGTTTATAACCTCGTCAAAGTGCGAGAGTCGGACATTAGGCCCAAACTAGCTAAATTTTCGACTAAGCAAAACAAGTAAAATAATTTTTGACAGTTTAACGATTCGGGCTGTTTTCCAGATACCGAATCGGCCAATTCAACCTACGTGGGGTGGGTGGGCCAATATTACTGTATGTAAAACGGGTGCATGTATGGACGTGTGGGTTGGTCAAAACCCCTGTATTCATATGAGCGGATAGGTGGATGTAAAACATTTTTTATTTTGTAATTGAGAGATTTCTATTTTAAATAATCGAATATGAGATTTAAGAGTTATTCAATATAAAGTAAAACAAAAAAAGAATTTCACATAATAACTTTAACGATATTTAAAAAATACTTTTTCTCAAAAAGCTTTTTATTATCTACCTGAATAGTTCTTCGCCTATCAAGTGACACTACGTGTTGCAATACGATCATTATTAAAGTCCTAATACTATAAATAGAGACCCATGTTTCGGCGTTTTTCGTGAAGTGAAACGATCACTTTAAGAAATGTTCTTCCCGAAGGATAATCCAAGTTGAAGTCCTTGGCAGAACAAATGTTGAATTGAAGTGCCCTGTTACTATAGTTTTCATTTCTTTGTTTAAATTTCTATTATATACCGGCGTAGTGGCTCATAGGTTAATTCTTCAGACTATGGAGGGCAAAGTCCAAGGTTTGAAACCCCAACTGAAACAACGGTCGGTACTTCACTCGTTGAATGAAGTTTATGCACAAGCCTGCAGGCGCATGTGAACTGGTGAGTGGAGTTGAAAAAAAAATTACCCTTCAATTCTTTTATTCATGAATAAGTACATTACATGGTAGTACAAAGTAAATCTCACATGTCAATATCAAGTTAACTATTAATTAAATTAAAACTGAAATAGAGTTGACCCTTTTGTTAAAGATCTGGCAATATTTTAGGAAATATGAATTTTATTTATTTTGAGATTTTCTGTAAGATTTTCTTTCTAACGATTACCCGAAAACGTATTTTATTTCCTGAGGCCAAGGAAATCCATAACTATAAGCTCATGAAATACTATCCACGTGGTTTAAGTGTGTTTTTATCGCCTATTACATACACTCGAGCCTATCAGAACAGGCAGTCTGCAGATGTTAGCACCTTTACAAACTTTATAACTTTAACTCGTTAATTTATAAGAAATTTTACAACTAAATCGTGTTTTTTATCAAATCCTCATAGCAACCAATATAAATAAAAATTTTGGTATTAAAGATAGATTATCAAAACTTTTTCATTTAACAGAAAAAAAACAACACACACACATTTTACTTAAATATACATTTAATAAAGGACTTTTATTTAACTTTAGAATTTTTGTACGAATGAACTTTAATCAGGGTGTAATTTATGAAAGTAGTATTTTCTATTTAATCTCAGTATAACGGTGTAGGGGGATTTAAATTAAGATGGTAAAGTTTCTTTTTCTACCATTTTTTGTTGTTCATCACGTGAATGATTTTTTTATATATTTATTAATTCATGCATACACACGTATATATACAGGGTGTTTAGAAACTTCTTAATCAAACTTTTGGATTTAGTGCTGGACATGAAAAAAAAAAAAAAAAAAAAAAAAAAAAAACAATAAAAACAAAAAGATTTTATGTAACAGTAACGTATATCTCGCTTCGTTAACCGTCTGTCCATGTGTTTGTGATTTTTATATAAAAAATATAATAACTCACGAACTATAGATGCCACAGATTTTGAAATTTGTTCACTTAGTATAGTTGACAGCACTAAAACGTATAATGATTTTCGATATATTTTGTTCAGCCGTTTGGAAATAGCTTAGGATATGAAGATTAAAGTTTTTATTTGTAAATTTTTAATTTTTAAAAGGTAAGTAATTTACAAATGCCTGAAGAAAAATTATCGTAAATAATTGTACTTTTAGGTTCTATCAACCATACTAAGAGTGAACATTTTGAAATATGTAGCATTAATAGTTCCTAAATTATTATTTTTTTATAAAAATCACAAACACACGGACAGATGATTAACGAAGCGAGAAAGATCATACTGGAGGTTTCCATAGCCTCACTGTTTCCTTTGTTTATGAGCCCCTGTCGTATCAGCTATCAGTACGTGTTGTCTGACTTCCCAGACAGATTATGTCACAGCTATGCCAGCTGCCCCAAACCCTTCAACTGGAGGTTCCCACAGTCTCGCTGTTTTCCTTGTTTATGAGCCCCTGTCATATGAGCTAACAGTACGTGTTGTCTGACTGCCCAGACAGATTATGTCACAGCTATGCCAGCTGCCCCAAACCCTTCAACTGGAGGTTCCCACAGTCTCGCTGTTTTCCTTGTTTATGAGGAGCCCCTGTCGTATGAGCTAACAGTACGTGTTGTCTGACTGCACAGGCAGATTACATCACAGCTATGCAAGCTGTCCACAACCCTTCAACTGGAGGTTCCCACAGTCTCGCTGTTTACTTTGTTTAGTTAATTAGCTCCCGTCTCTTTGCTTAACACTTAAGAGAACACATGTACGTCAGTAATCTCTTGGTGTATGAGTTAAAATTAAAGTAATACATTCTAAAAAGTACCCTCTGACCTATTAAATATATTTTACTTTTATGCGTTTTATTATATCTTTTTTTTTTAGATAATATACAAAATTTGTCCTACGTAGAAATGATAAGGATCAATATATTTGACTTTATTTTAGTTATAAACTTTGAATAATATCATATTGTTTTAACAGTCTAAAACACCCACCTATTTATTACTATTTATTCACATATACATTGGTCATATATTTAAAATAATAATAATAATTTTAAAATAAATAAAATTGTTTTTCTTAGAAATTATTAATAATTTCTTAGTTAGTCCTATCGCTGAAGTGATTAATAGGGTGCAGAAATTATGTGTACTGCAGTTTGTAGATTGTTTACTAAGATACTAAGAGGCATATATAGAATTCAATTACACCATTTGTTTGCTCGTTTAATTGTACATTATGGCCTATGAAATTATAAAATATTTTAAGTTTCAATAATTTTTATCCTAGTCGGAATAAAAAAGGACGTGAATTCTGATTAGTTTTAATTGTGCTCCAAGTTTATTCTTTTGTTACTAAAAAACGTTAATGATTAGTATTTAAATTTTAATACCTGGTTAACCGTAATGAATTATGAATTTTTTAAATGTCAGGATTGTAAAATTTTACCAAATATATTCTTGTCATTTCCTGAAATGATGTTTTCTTGGCTTCTAAAGGTCATAAAATTAATTACATAGTCATGCTGTAATCCTTATGAAATGTATAGTTACGACTAAATAAATTTAATATCACTGCACATTCTGACGCTCATAAAAACAATGATTCGTAACTATACATTTCATAAGGATGACAACATGACTATGTAATTAATTTTAAGACCTTTAGAAGCCAAGAAAAGTTGTTTCAGGAATTTGATATGAATTTTTCAAAGTTGAAATACTGAAATTTATATACAGTAACTTACAGAAAACATTCCTGTCAACCACTTAATAAAATATGAATGTGTATTATTGACTTTTTAGTTCAGGTTCATTGAAGTTTTTGTAGTGATATACGTGTAAATTTGGTATACTAAAAACTATTAAAAAATTCCAGTACTTTTTTGTTACAACTAAGTTACAATTAATAAAGTACTTTTAAACTTACATTAATAAAGTTACTTGAAACAAATGGTGTGGTTAGATTGTTCGTAGAACTTTTTGTTTCGTACAGCCTCCAAACTTGGTTAAACATAATTTCTGCGACAGTTATCATTTTTGATAAAATGGGCGTTGAGTCGATATTAAGCCTTATTTTAAGGGCTGTGAATATTGTACTTTATACTTTCTAGACTCGGTCCTTTTATAACCGACACGGTCTCCGCTAAATGGCTGCCGTCGACGTGGACACTACTAGAGAAGTCAGGAGTGTCCGTGTTGAGTGGTTATCAGTGTCCAGATGTGTAGTGAAGATAACTGAATATGGGAATTTTCAGTTAGCTGAAAATCAAACTGATACTACGTTGTTCGGATTCCATGTAAATCAGTAGTTCCCCTAGTTGGCCTAGCTGTCTGGCTATTAGTAAATAATCCTCTTTAATAAACAGTCAACCTTGGTTAGTAACAAAGACTACACTCGTTTATTTACTCTCATTCGCTCCTCATATTTTCTCATATACGTACGATTGGTATCGTAATAACGAATAATATTTAATAACGAAATATATTAAACAATGAATTAATAATGTTATTGGCAAATTCGCATGGATACATCTATATATTGACTAGTGAACTATATTGTCTTGGTTTTAGATGAATGTTTTTTACAGTATTAAATTGGATCAATCAGTTATTTGTATTTTTTATACATTTTTGCTTTCCAGAAAATCTGTAGATTTGTTAAACAAACTTTTGAGAAATTTATGGATTCTGAAAACAGTACAGTGATAATAATAGAGAACTTACGGATTATATAAAGACAATTAGTTTTAAATGAGAACAAGACAAAGTTTGAGATCATTTTCATGTACCATTGGGTGGAGGGGGTTTCTTGGGGATGAGGGTTGTCTCTGTAATTCACTTGGCATTCAATTCGACTCGACTTCACTAAGCAAACAGTTTATCCGAGTGTCCGCTACTATTTGTCAGACTCGAACTTCTCCAATAGCCAATCGCAACTTATTAGCAAAGAGATCTAACATTTAACACGTGGTAATTAACGCATATGTACATTTTTGTTAATTGTAACAATCAGTTGTCAAAAACCTTAATTTTAAGTGTAAATGGAAATATAATTTGTAATTAGATAGAAAACAAACTAAATTAAACGATGTGGTATTTATGCACTTTCAAGACACCTTGTCAATCGTGACTTTCTTATCACCAGTGGGTAGAATCAAGTATATTTTATAAGAAAACACTTTTTATTCCGCGGAAATAACGTTTTATATGAAAAAACGAACATTCTAAATGGTTGAGAATGTTGTTTTTCGATTTATCTCCATTATTTATCGTGATTTTTTTCCCATATTTTTATTTATCGAGATATCATGAAAAAACTACGTTCGTGGCAAGTCACTTATGGTGTCTATATGCATAATGTTAATAAGAGCTATGACTGGCCACAAAAAACAAATTCGCACGTATCATTTCATGCAAATTATGAATTTTTGTTGACTATATAGACGATTGGGATAAATTAGGTTATGTTTAGTTAGGTAAGTGAAAAGTGTATTTTTCGGGCCGAAAAAGTTATTTGATTGAAAAAAACCAAATATATATTCTTGTTCAGCATTAAAAACAAGTACTGTAAAATAAAAAAAATATTTTGTTGAAAATTCCAATTTTTTAAAAAGTTGGTATTTTTCACTATCACATAAAAAACTAGTTTTTAAATTTTTCGGTTAAACATGAGTTTTCTGTGGCTAAAATCAACCTCCTCAAGAATTATAAACCCATATTTCATCACTTTTTCAACAAGAAATTGCATTTTCAGAGGCGTCTAGGAAGTGCATAATTACCAACGATATGAATTTGAATAAAAACTAGGGAACACCGCTGGAAAATTTGCGTGCCATGCCTTTCAGTCACTACCTCCTATCACCTCGGTAACTTTGTTGAACAACCGTAGCATGGGACTATTAAAACAACAAAGCAAATATTTAGTGTCGTTTTTGTTATCAGTAATTTTTTTGTCTTCATATACTGTTAATTTTGTTCTTACAAGATAAAAGCTATTTTACTTTCTCCCAATTGCGTTAGCATTGAGAAAGTATTGTGATCGTATAGAAATGATTTTTTATTGTTTTTTATAAAGTTGATATAAAATCCACTTTTGGGTCCCCTGAACCAAAAAAGTAGGGTTTCCGAAAAAAAAATGTTGGTGTCTGTCCGTATGTGTGTATGTGCAGTTCACTGGAGACCAAACGAATATATTAAATTTTATAAAATTGGGTATGTAGGTGTATTTAGCCAATATCTCCAGGTAGTATTTTCACTTTTCTAAAATGTAAGTTTTTTTAACTTTTATGGGAAAAATTATAAAAAAAAGAAATTTTCTCAAAAATTACTACTACTACTTAAAATATTTTAGTAAAAACCGCATGTCTCTAACTTGACTAGCTTTTGAGTTGTGGCAAAAAACATATTTGGGAATCAAACTGGTAATTTTGAAAGTTTTTTTTTTTTTTGTGTTTAATATGGGGAACATTTTGTGCCAATTATTTGGAACCACTCACATGTTTACCATCTACGCCAGTGGCATTTTTAACATTATATTCATACGTTGTTGAGAGACAAACCCCTATTTAAATAAAATTTTTAGGGCCATTTCAAATAGATTTAGGAAATTGATTTCTTGGTCCATCTCTGTAAAATTTCCAAAATTATCAAAAGTAATGGAACATCGTTTAGAATTAATTTTTTTATTAATGCTTTTTTTACGATGTCTAAAAATAATCAGACTGTTTTAAATCTCCTGTAAAAATACGCACAATCGTAAACCTAATCAGCTGTTAGAAGTGTCAATAAAAACACTGTGATAGAACATCGTGAACTTTTTAGAACCAGTGGGGGCGATCCCAAGTAACGATACATTTCTGATATTTTCCCACCGTCATTGGCCCTAAGGTTTAAAATGCATCTAATCATGTAATTTTATCTTTTTCCTAGTTCAAGAAACTTCATGAGGACCGATTCGCTTACGGAATAAAATATAAATATTGTAAATAAAGCAATTGAAATCAACACAAAATCAGTTCTGGCGATTTTAAAACATAAAAGTCCTTTTCATCTGTGTGACATTCTGTCACTAAAAATATACAGACAAGTTCAACAAATAAGTGACAAAGGTGGCAGGACGTTGACAGGAACAGTCACGTGACCTTACCCCCTCACCCCTCTCAGGGTCATTCATCATCCGTAATGGACACGTCACTTTTAACACCTAAACCCTCTTCCTGATTTTTATGCTACCATGCCAACTAATTTCATATTTTTTAAATTTAAAACTTGTCTAAAATTATTATGTGAATTGACGAGATCTAAAATTGTATAATCTTATCTACTTCAGTATTTCAAATAATTTGTCGAACCTTATTAACTGGTTACTATAGAGTTTATAGTCACAAAACAAAAATTGAAAACTTTTCCTGAAATTATAATAGAATTTTTTCAAAAAAATGTGCTTTTTATTATGCGGAAATTACATTTTTTACAGAGAAAACACTAATGTCACAAATTTCAGTATTTTTTACATATTTCCAGTAATTAAAACAACTGTTTAATCTTATTTATTTTTAACTTGTTAACTTTCTTTTTCACGCTGTGTACGAATTTGAAAACTATTTGGCATATAACAATTATTTCTCGAGATATTATGGAAAAACTGCTTTCGTGGTGAATCGTGATTAGCGATCATTGTAAATACCAACTATTAACCACAAAAGACGAATTCACATATATTCCGGCCGGTGAGACGACCTTTTTTCTGAATAAAAAATAGACAGTTAGGATAAGTTAGGTTAGGTAAGTACAAAATGCACTTTTTGGACCGAAAAAATAATTTGATTGAAAAACCAATTATATATATTTGTGTTCAGCATCAAATTACATGTACAATAAAAAGAATTATAGGAAAATGACAATGTTCAAAATGAGATAAGAAACTGCATTAGTTTATCGATTTTTTGGTAGAAAACGAGTTTTCCGTGGTTAAAATCAACCACATTTTCAACAAGAACATGTTCAACATGAGCCTCTTGCTAGCCTAGTGGTTAGCACGTCTGCTTCATATGCAGATGGTCACGGGTTCTAATCCCGGGAGGTCCACTTAGAAATTTGCTGATGGTTTGAACCGTTGTCCCTTAACAACGTATATGTATACAAAGTAAAAATGCCACTGGCGTAGACAGAATGAAAAAACCAAGAAATCGTATTTTCAGAAGCGTCTGAAAAGTGTATAACTACACAAATGAGCAGAACAAAAGACTGGGGGACATTCCTGTTCATTTACATTGTTAGAAAATAACTAATATATCTAGGTTCACCATCGTAAGCTAACCAAATTGTATGGGGAATGATAACAAAGACTTTGATTGGCGATATTTGATATGGGCACATTTATATATATATATATATATATATATATATATATATATATATATATATAAAGATTTATATTTTAATATTATTACAACTTATAGCATAATGGTAAGTAATTCATAAATGTATGACGATTAGATACAGAATACGTTTAATTTAAAATATTTCAATAAGTCTAAATGCATAACAATATTAGACCAATAAAAAATATTAACCTTTTAAAATGTCATACAGTTGATAGTATTATTTGACGTAACGAGATTATTAAATAGCAAAAAATATTCGGTACAAACTGAATATCACAAAAGACAAACTTATTACAACATTCAGTACAAGTGAACGTCACAAAACACAAAGTTATTACAACATTCAGTACAAGTGAACGTCACAAAACACAAACTTATTACAACATTCTGTACAAGTGAACGTCACAAAACACAAACTTATTACAACATTCTGTACAAGTGAACGTCACAAATCACAAAGTTATTACAACATTCTGTACAAGTGAGCGTCACAAAACACAAACTTATTACAACATTCGGTACAAGTGAACGTCACAAAACACAAACTTATTACAACATTCTGTACAAGTGATCGTCACAAAACACAAACTTATTACAACATTCAGTACAAGTGAACGTCATAAAACGCAAACTTATTACAACATTCTGTACAAGTGAGCGTCACAAAATACAAACTTATTACAACATTTAGTACAAGTGAACGTCATAAAACGCAAACTTATTACAACATTCTGTACAAGTGAGCGTCACAAAACACAAACTTATTACAACATTCTGTACAAGTGAACGTCACAAAACGCAAACTTATTACAATATTCTGTACAAGTGAACGTCACAAAACACATACTTATTACAACATTCTGTACAAGTGAACGTCACAAAACACAAACTTATTAAAATGTAAGTACAAATCACACAAACATCATGGTGATCGATTGCCGCAAACCACGTTTTCCTTCCTCAGACCAAAGGGTTTCACAAAGTGTTATTAATTACTAGCAGAGTACCCTCCTTAGTACGAGATTATAACATAGAGTTATAAAGAATATTAACAGCTTTCTTATCTTTGTAAAAATGTGCAGGTTTCTTCAGCTTGAAACACGATGGCACAAAATTGCGTGGAAATAAATCATATATGAGTTCTAAGAGGTATACAAAATGTCAAGATCATATATTCAATAGGACCAGTTTACTAGTCATAGTTGAGTTCTGAAATATGTACAAAAGTCAAGATAGTTCATTTAATGGGGACCAGTTTACTAGTCATAGTTGAGTTCTAATATATGTACAAAAGTCAAGATAGTTCATTTAATGGGAATCAGTTTTATAGTCATAGTTGAGTTCTAAAATATGTACCGGTACACAGGTCAAGATCATTCATACAATGGGGACCAGTTTACTAGTCATAGTTGAGTTCTGAAATATGTACAGGTACACAGGTCAAGATCATTCATACAATGGGGACCAGTTTACTAGTCATAGTTGAGTTCTGCAATATGTACCGGTACACAGGTCAAGATCATTAATACAATGGGGACCAGTTTACTAGTCATAGTTGAGTTCTGCAATATGTACCGGTACACAGGTCAAGATCATTAATACAATGGGGACCAGATTACTAGTCATAGTTGAGTTCTGCAATATGTACCGGTACACAGGTCAAGATCATTCATACAATGGTTACCAGTTTACTAGTCATAGTTGAGTTCTAAAATATGTACCGGTACACAGGTCAAGATCATTCATACAATGGGGACCAGTTTACTAGTCATAGTTGAGTTCTGCAATATGTACCGGTACACAGGTCAAGATCATTCATACAATGGGGACCAGTTTACTAGTCATAGTTGAGTTCTGCAATATGTACCGGTACACAGGTCAAGATCATTCATACAATGGGGACCAGTTTACTAGTCATAGTTGAGTCGTAAAGTAAGTATCAACATGGCAAGTTATCATCATAGAGTTGGAAAGTACGGTCAGTCAGATATTCTAAATGACCAGTAACAGTCAAGTTATTCTAAATGGGTACACAGTACAAGTAGTTCAAAAGGGACAACATTTGTACATCTAGTGAGCGTCACAAAACCAAACTTTTAACAATCTGTACAAGTGACGTCACAAAACACAAACTTATTACAACATTCTGTACAAGTGCCAATAACGCAAACTTATTACAACATTCTGTACAAGTGAAACGTCACAAAACACAAACTTATTACAAAATTCAGTACAAGTGAACGTCACAAAACACAAACTTATTAAAATGTAAGTACAAATCACACAAACATCATGGTGATCGATTGCCGCAAACCACGTTTTCCTTCCTCAGACCAAAGGGTTTCACAAAGTGTTATTAATTACTAGCAGAGTACCCTCCTTAGTACGAGATTATAACATAGAGTTATAAAGAATATTAACAGCTTTCTTATCTTTGTAAAAATGTGCAGGTTTCTTCAGCTTGAAACACGATGGCACAAAATTGCGTGGAAATAAATCATATATGAGTTCTAAGAGGTATACAAAATGTCAAGATCATATATTCAATAGGACCAGTTTACTAGTCATAGTTGAGTTCTGAAATATGTACAAAAGTCAAGATAGTTCATTTAATGGGGACCAGTTTACTAGTCATAGTTGAGTTCTAATATATGTACAAAAGTCAAGATAGTTCATTTAATGGGAATCAGTTTTATAGTCATAGTTGAGTTCTAAAATATGTACCGGTACACAGGTCAAGATCATTCATACAATGGGGACCAGTTTACTAGTCATAGTTGAGTTCTGAAATATGTACAGGTACACAGGTCAAGATCATTCATACAATGGGGACCAGTTTACTAGTCATAGTTGAGTTCTGCAATATGTACCGGTACACAGGTCAAGATCATTAATACAATGGGGACCAGTTTACTAGTCATAGTTGAGTTCTGCAATATGTACCGGTACACAGGTCAAGATCATTAATACAATGGGGACCAGATTACTAGTCATAGTTGAGTTCTGCAATATGTACCGGTACACAGGTCAAGATCATTCATACAATGGTTACCAGTTTACTAGTCATAGTTGAGTTCTAAAATATGTACCGGTACACAGGTCAAGATCATTCATACAATGGGGACCAGTTTACTAGTCATAGTTGAGTTCTGCAATATGTACAGGTACACAGGTCAAGATCATTAATACAATGGGGACCAGTTTACTAGTCATAGTTGAGTTCTGCAATATGTACCGGTACACAGGTCAAGATCATTCATACAATGGGGACCAGTTAACTAGTCATAGTTGAGTTCTAAAATATGTACCGGTACACAGGTCAAGATCATTCATACAATGGGGACCAGTTTACTAGTCATAGTTGAGTTCTGCAATATGTACAGGTACACAGGTCAAGATCATTAATACAA
Source organism: Stictocephala bisonia (assembly GCA_035578905.1). Lineage (NCBI taxonomy): Eukaryota > Metazoa > Arthropoda > Insecta > Hemiptera > Membracidae > Stictocephala > Stictocephala bisonia. The sequence continues at coordinate 544,363 of JAQJVL010000206.1, read as the reverse complement.
TGGGGACCAGTTTACTAGTCATAGTTGAGTTCTGAAATATGTACAGGTACACAGGTCAAGATCATTCATACAATGGGGACCAGTTTACTAGTCATAGTTGAGTTCTGCAATATGTACCGGTACACAGGTCAAGATCATTCATACAATGGGGACCAGTTTACTAGTCATAGTTGAGTTCTAAAATATGTACCGGTACACAGGTCAAGATCATTCATACAATGGGGACCAGTTTACTAGTCATAGTTGAGTTCTGCAATATGTACCGGTACACAGGTCAAGATCATTCATACAATGGGGACCAGTTTACTAGTCATAGTTGAGTTCTGAAATATGTACAGGTACACAGGTCAAGATCATTCATACAATGGGGACCAGTTTACTAGTCATAGTTGAGTTCTGAAATATGTACCGGTACACAGGTCAAGATCATTCATACAATGGGGACCAGTTTACTAGTCATAGTTGAGTTCTGCAATATGTACCGGTACACAGGTCAAGATCATTCATACAATGGGGACCAGTTTACAAGTCATAGTTGAGTTCTGAAATATTTACCGGTACACAGGTCAAGATCATTAATACAATGGGGACCAGTTTACTAGTCATAGTTGAGTTCTGAAATATGTACCGGTGGACAGGTCAAGATCATTCATGCAATGGGGACCAGTTTACTAGTCATAGTTGAGTTCTGAAATATGTACCGGTACACAGGTCAAGATCATTCATACAATGGGAACCAGTTTACTAGTCATAGTTGAGTTCTGAAAGGTGTACATATGTCAAGATCATTCATACAATGGGAACCAGTTTACTAGTCATAGTTGAGTTCTGAAAGGTGTACATATGTCAAGATCATTCATACAATGGGAACCAGTTTACTAGTCATAGTTGAGTTCTTAATGTCATAATGACATTAAGATGACATAATGTCATAATGTTAAAATCAATCAACAGGGTACAGTTTTATTAGTCATTTTTGAATCATAAAATATATACAAAATGTCAATGGGGACCATTTTACTAGTTATAGTTGAGTTTCTAAAAGTATAAAAAATGTCAAATAACAGTTGCATACAAGTTTTTTTCTTGGTGTCTTGTTTTAAGACGGTCTAATATATACATAAAAGCCAAATACCAGTGACTCACTCACTCATCACGAAATATCAAAAACCACTGAACGGATTTACACGATATGTAAAAGGAACTTAGCTTTAGTATCGAAAAGACCCACTAAAGAAAGGATTTTTTGATATTTCAATCCTAAGGAGTACAAACAGCCCCTCAAAATTTACTTTATTCCATAAGAATAACATTGGATTGATTTTAGTAATTTAATAACAGATGTTTTGTAAATAATTAAATGTGTTTATTTTATATGTTTGACATTACCTATTGATGCTTTAAGAGATTAATCTTCAGTTAAACAAAAACAAATGAAATGAACACATTTAAAATAGGCTAAGTAACCCCTATAAGTGTGAGTGATATAGGGTAAATAAATTTAATACTGTGATTTTATGTTATACGGTTAATCTACTATTATTTGTGGTTAAAAGTCACATGCCGAGGCCGAAGGCTAAGGTGTATTGAACGGAGCGAAAGTTGAGGTTGGCACGCGAAGCGTGCAGGGTGTCCCCTAGTATGTAAATATAAATGAAAATGATTTGAATGGAATTAACAATAATAAAATATATCAGTATTACTATAATATTTTACTAATAAATACGTGCAAACTATAATAATGTGGAAACATTGAAGTATTGTTGTTTTATTGAGTGAACATATTTCAGCAAAAAAATTAAAACTTTCAAACTAAGTATTAAACAATATTAAGTTTCACATTGACTTGTTTGGTGAAGTTTAAGGGTTGTCTATATAATGGCGATGTACGTTATTCAACCACGACAACACTAGCAGATCGTAACGCATTTTTCAGACCCTATATTTCAGGAGTCAAGAAGTAAAGGTTCTCTCCTTGTCTTATTTCGCCCACGTTTCCCCTTCCACTCTCGTTAATCCATCAGGCTCTTTGAGGCATTTCTTCAGGGACCAACTCCGTTGTCGACGAAACCCGCTTTGTCTTGCCTCACTTCCTCTCTTATCATTGTCTTGCTCAATAAAGCAAGCGTTAATTTCTTATTTTTACCGACAAATTCCTTCTTAACTGCTCTTAAGATTGAAATCTCTTAATTTGGATCTGTGTTTTAAATTTGGAATTGTATGAGAAACTAAGACCCCCTCTCTTTCGGTACTGTTTATCTCGGCTACTTTGGAACAATGTTCTAGAGATTGGAGACAATAGGTTCTATGCTCGGTCCTCAAAATACTACCTGGCGTCCATTCAATGGTTTCCATTGACGTGGACACTTCCAAGTCTGAGGTGTCCGTGTTGAGTGGTAGTAAGGGTCTAGATGTTGTGAAAAGTGAGTATCAGACTTAGTCAGTTAGATGAACATCAGGCCAATACTACGTGGTTTGGATCCCAGGTAAAGTTGTAGATAAAGTTATTTGCTCTGGCTGTTGAGTTATTAATAAATGCCTCTTTCTAAGGAACATGTGGCCTTAGTTAGTAACTACACCTTTTCATCTACAAACTCGTTCGACCCACTACGATATCTCTACGGTTCTGTTGTAAATAATACGAAAATAATAATGTATAAAGAATAATAAATATGGGACTCATAATATGTAAAAATGATAAAACAGGAAAATTGAATGTTTATTTTATGTCAGGAAATAAACTTATTTAATGTCGCTATTGTTGTAGTTTAATTATTGTTATGGTCTGTTTTCATACGATTGTTATTATCTTGACATGGTTTGTGGTTATTGTATAACCATTAAAGTCTTTTAATTTTTACTAAACGGTAATGGTAATTTTATTTTTATCCATGGAAACATTAATTTATTGTAGTTTTAGTCAGATCACTATCTTGTTTAATTTTTTTTTAACTTGTTTGTAAAAATTATGGTACCATTTGTAGGAATAATTTAACTTTTTTTAATGGTGGAATCAATTTAACACTTTCATGGTTTATTTACTTGTCCACATGTGTTATTATTATTTAATATTTTATTGTTTTTTTAACATGTGTTTCTAGTTAATTTCCAACACATATATAATTTTTACTGTAACTGTTTTCATTTTCATTCTTTATTAATTAATGCTTTTATAGCCTGTTCATATTTATTTATACAACTTATCATTAAATTATGTTTTTGTTATTGTTCCAAAAAGCATTTTTATATTCTTTTTATACATGAACACTTTCCTTCTCAACACAACAACACCGTTAATAAATAAATAGTCAAATCGTACTTTCCAGAAAGAGTATAACGGAATACAAAAATAATATTATTGTCTTTGACGATTTTCATGTATTTCATTTTTACTATGTACATTTCATCCTCAAAGAAGTCATATTCGAGTATATTCTAATTACGGTATTTAAATATTATTTTCTCAAACGTTATATAAAACTTAGTATTTAAAAAAAAGTGCAGAGATACAAATTATTTGATGCGGAATTTAAGAATGTAAATGTATTTACATACACTAGATGTGTTGAATTTAATAACTGGGAACGTTAAAAATAACTAAAAACAGTTCAAAGAAGAAGCATTGATAAATCTTAAGCCACTGACAAAAAGTTTAATAAAGTTCAAGTTGCTAGATTGAAACTCCTTTTAAGAAGTGAAGCATTAAAATAGTATGACGCACTAAAAAAAATAATGTGTACCTGAAACAATATTGAGCACTTTAGATTTTATGGAAAAATATTTTATTTCTAAGAAGAATGAAACCACGGTAACTAATATATGTTTTAGTTACCATGAATGAAGCCGTGAGCTGTACATATGTTTTTTCTAGAAAACAAAATGACGGGGAAAGTTTTTATACACTTTTTTTATCTTAAATCAGTTATTCAATGTGTGAATTTATGGAACAAGAAGATATATCGAAAACAAAGAACATATATTGTATGAGTACTTGAAGATAATTTCTTAAATAGATTAAAATGTCACAGTACAAATAAATTACATTTAAAGTTTCTAAATTAATTTAATATTATATCATATAATACACTAGTTATCAAATTAAACCTCCTTATTTCTTCTAATAAAACACTCGAAAATTAGCGAATGGAATCACGAAATGTTTACACATAACTCCATTTATATACAAGTGTCTTTTTATATCTTTATTCCCCGAAATTTTAAATTAAATCAGGGCATTTCAAGCATTTTCCAACCTACCTACATTTCACAAATGAAAATTAATTTCAGTTCTGAAAAAGTGCTACAGATGATGTATGTGCATATTATATCTATAAAAGACAAAGCTCTGGCTAACTTTCTCACTCATCACTAATTATCAAAATTCTGAAGTAAGCAGAGAGCTGAAATTTTGTACACTATATCTTTATGTCTTAAATAGGACAACTAAAGTATTTCCATCTTGATAAAATACTCCTAAAGCGTAGAAACCACCCCTAAAAGATTGTCCCATTAAGATAAAATTAGGGATTTCAGCGAGTGTCGGGGTTGGTACGCGAAGCGTGCAGGGCTGTCCCTTATTATTATATACAAGTCATATCCTGTAAATGTATTACTGTGACCAGATGATTGTTTATTTAGTAAAACAACAATCGTAAGTTAATTTATTTCATATAAAATCAGGTTAAAAATCAAGCTTTATTTTTCTAACAATTAAAGTTAAAAATAACGACTAATAGGTCATAATACTAAGTCACAGCGAAGCTTGGTCAGGTTTAGCTAGTAATTCATTTATAAAAATAATGAGATATAAAAATATAAGACGTTCTAGATGACGCTTGGTGATAGAGTGACTGAGAGACCCTGGCGTTTGAGTGAACGGAGGGGATGGGAGGGGAGGCAGCAATGATTGTGTTAACCCTGTCCTAAGCACATTATATTGGATCTCAGACTTGTGATTAAGTGAGCAAACCCAATTACACGACAGTGGCTCCACAATGTCGTGTTTTGTTGTCGATCAACGGCTGAATTTATGAAACAGTGCTCTTTAAATTAAACATATGTTTCACTGTATGCCAGGAGAGCCGGTGGCCGAGCGGTCTAAGGCGTCAGGGCTTAAGCCTGGGTTAGAGTAAGCGCAGGTTCGAATCCGACTCAGACTGGAAGGTTTAACAGTGATATTCACCTTTGGACTGTACTGGCTCGCCCAGTACTACTATGTCTGAATAAGTACTCCACACATATCAATGGGCAGAGTCAGGTTAAGAAGGGAAGGATCGGTCTGTCCTTTTACTAGAAAAAAAAAAATAATAATAATACAAAATTTAATTATTAAATTTAAATGACTTATCTTGTCCATAAGCTGATTAAAAGTAATATTTTCTTTTATAATAGTAAATTTATTATTATTTTTCTTTCGGTGTACGGTATTCGAACCTTTAAAATCAGGGAAAATATAGAAGAGATGCGTTAATGAAAACGTCATTCTGGAGGCGAGGTTATTAACCTCTTTGCTACCTAACCTTAAAGAGTTATACGAAATTATTATTTATTTAATTAGTTATTTGCCAGCATCCTTGACTGGAGAGTTCCCGTCAAGCAACATCGAGCGCGGCTATTCCTTAGATGAGTGACCGTCTGAGTGATTCCGTCCTTGCACGCAGCCCGCCTACCCGGTCACCAGTGGTAGTTCGGAACTCACCCTCCTTTATTCTTAGCCCTAACATCACCGGGTAAAGTAAGTCTTCCTTTAATTTTCTTTTTTCATTTCAACTTACCATCAAGTTAACGATAGTGATTTATTTATATCAACTTATATCGTCCATAAGCGATGTACTCACTAACCAAAAAATCTTCCACGTCACTGAACAGATTTTCATGAACTTTGGAGAGAAGAAAGCTTTTGTTAATAGAGACCCGCTAAACAAGGATTTCTCGACATTATAATCCAAAAGGATAGAAACAGCTAATGGATAATTCCTTTTTTCCATAAAAGTAACATTAGCATGTTTTAAATTAAATTCACAAAACGTGATATTAAAAACATGACACAAAAATAGCCATATTTCGTTTTCATTGTGAAATATTTATTTATTTATTTTTTATTTATTTATTCATAAGACGCCGATCGTCAAGATATGGGCAAATATGGATTTCGAATGAGTGTGATGAGTGTAGATGAGCGAATGTAGTCATTGTTACAAACTAAGGTCGACGATTCCTTAGAAAGTGTCATTAATTAATAGCTCAATGACAAATGAACAGCCGGTGGTTATCAGCTGATCCTTCTCAAAATGTATTATGACTCTGATTGGAATCGAACTGACAACCTTTAGCTCATGAAGCTGGGATTGAACCAACTACGCTACCGACCAATTTAGAATAATTTCCGTCCCAGTAGCTCAGAAACGAATGGGACAACGAATGGGAGAACGAATGGGACAACGAATGGGACAACGAATGGGGCAGTTTCAACTAAAATACTTCGTCAACTGATTGGTAAATATATTCCTTTAAATGGTAAATGGAGTGCCTTGAGAACTTGAAGATAGGCAATGTGAGTTCAGTATCCATTTTGCATCTAGTAGTGGCAGGCGCTTCTGTTAAGCACACGTTACAAGATAAACACTAAACAAATACACCGGGCCGATTTTATCGTGTTTGCATACAAGATGAAGGATCATGTAAGTACAGAATTAACATTTAGTACAGCTTCTAACTGAGATTAATACTTTGCAAAATATTTAAAATAAGGTATTTAATAATAGCTCTTTGTTAAAGGAAAGTATTTGTTTAGCCAACCTTCTTAGTATTTATATAAAATAAAAATAGGACCTGCTCACTCATTACGAAATGTGACCTGCTCACTCATTACGAAATATGACCTGCTCACTCATTACGAAATATGACCTACTCACTCATTACGAAATATGACCTACTCACTCATTACGAAATATGACCTACTCACTCATTACGAAATATGACCTACTCACTCATTACGAAATATGACCTACTCACTCATTACGAAATATGACCTACTCACTCATTAGGAAATATGACCTTCTCACTCATTAGGAAATATGACCTACTCACTCATTACGAAATATAACCTGCTCACTCATTACGAAATATGACATGCTCATTCATTACGAAATATGACCTACTCACTCATTAGGAAATACGACCGACTCACTCATTACGAAATATGACCTACTCACTCATTAGGAAATATGACCGACTCACTCATTACGAAATATGACCTACTCACTCATTACGAAATATGACCTACTCACTCATTAGGAAATATGACCGACTCACTCATTACGAAATATGACCTACTCACTCGTTACGAGATATGACCTACTTACTCATTACGAAATATGATCTACTCACTCATTACGAAATATGACCTACTCACTCATTACGAAATATGATCTACTTACTCATTATGAAATATGACCTACTCACTCATTACGAAATATGACCTACTTACTCATTACGAAATATGACCTACTCACTCATTACGAAATATGACCTACTCACTCATTACGAAATATGATCTACTTACTCATTACGAAATATGACCTACTCACTCATTACGAAATATGACCTACTCACTCATTAGGAAATATGACCGACTCACTCATTATACGAAATATGACCTACTCACTCATTATGAAATATGACCGACTCACTCATTACGAAATATGACCTACTCACTCATTACGAAATATGACCTACTCACTCATTACGAAATATGATCTACTTACTCATTATGAAATATGACCTACTCACTCATTACGAAATATGACCTACTTACTCATTACGAAATATGACCTACTCACTCATTACGAAATATGACCTACTCACTCATTACGAAATATGATCTACTTACTCATTACGAAATATGACCTACTCACTCATTACGAAATATGACCTACTCACTCATTAGGGAATATGACCGACTCACTCATTATACGAAATATGACCTACTCACTCATTATGAAATATGACCGACTCACTCATTACGAAATATGACCTACTCACTCATTACGAAATATGACCTACTCACTCATTACGAAATATGACCTACTCACTCATTACGAAATATGATCTACTTACTCATTACGAAATATGACCTACTCACTCATTACGAAATATGACCTACTCACTCATTACGAAATATTGGTAACCACTGAAAAGATTTTAATTAATTTTGGAGGAAAGTTACCTTTTGCCCGATAGAGACCCACTAAGAAAATGTGTTTTTGAAATTCCATTCCATAGCGGTAGAAAACTACCCTCGAAAATTCTTTTTAACATAACACTTGCAAAACTTTTATTGCATAATTTCATTTAATAATTTATTTCAAACAGCTAATACAAATAAATTATCAGCTTTTATTTGTACATAACATAAAACAAAAACTTGGCTAAATGTTCATCGTTGTGAATTTTTTAAAAGTTTTTTCAAGTAACTCTGATTATGATTGCACTATTTTGCATTCCCTAAAGTAGAATTGTAGGTTTTTTAGAATATAAATATATTTGTTATCTAAGAGAACGGTGGCTCGCGGAACTTTTATATCGATGCGATGGCCTAGAGAGAACGACGGAGGGAAGGGTAAGCAAGCGTAGATTACCAGCCCGTAGCGACGCAAGGTTAATCGTATTTAACTCTTATAGGAATTAGACTAATTTCGATTATCGATGGATCACGAGTTTTGTTTCATGCAATATATGCAGATCATATTTTTTAAACCATTTGCACTAAAGCATAACAGTAAATAAAAATGAAAATAAAAATAAGTTAAAGTTTCGCATTGATTTAACTTTAAGGTAATATATTCTGTTCATAAAAAATATTTTGAGTTGTTAGTAAAAAAGGAATTTTACTTTTCTTTTAATGCTTTATACAGATGTACAAACTGTTAAAGCATCTATCATTGAGCCAGTAAAAATAACTTGAAGTAACGCTTTATTGTAGATCAAGATTTCGGAGGAAGAATGGGGAAAGAACAATCAACGTAACAGTATTATAGAGGATCTGTGGGGAACAATCGGCTTGGGGGATAAGGCGGTGAGTGATTGGAGAGACACTGCCGGGATACCCCTAGGCACTTCTCCACTCTTAATAATAGCAAACTGTTTCTATTATAAACTTGTATTAACAGATGTAATAGTTTTATTTTAATATATTATATACGTGAAGCAGTTTTTTGATAACGTAGCTTCTTCCACATTTTATTGTCAATTTTAACGAATGAGGTGTCAAGAAATTCGCCCTTATTCCTAGTTGTGCAATAAGGTCTTCATGGTTACATATTTTCACCCTGAAGAGCACGGGAAGCTCTCAAAGAACGTTTTCTGGCCGTAAAGAATACCATGGAGATATTTAAACTATTGAATAAGTAACAGCTGTTCAAATGTAAATAATGGCATTTTTATTGTTAACAGCTGTTTTGAATAATATGTTTACATTGTTTAGGCGGTTCTCTATAGCTTTCATAATCTTAGAACAGTGAGTCTCTATGGGCTAAGTATACACATACTTATGAATTAGGTGAAGTAATAATATTAACAACTTTTTTTTATTAATAAACAAGCAGGAACGCAAGTGCAGTGATTGAACAATTGTAAATAAACTTACATATACTTGGTATTGTATTGTTATATTTGTAGCTAAAGGTCACAGACCTAGACCGAAGGCAGAGTTAGCACGCGAAGAGTGCAGGGGTGTCCCCTAGTATATATATTTTTTTTCTTCTGAAAAACACAGTTGGATGGTCCAGAAAACCCCTATAAGTCTGCTTTAGAGGAATTTCAACACGGTTATCTCAATATTGTAAATCTCCCAAATATATTTTACATTTAATTGTATACAAATATATAGGAAAAGTGTATTTAATTAATTGTAAACTGTAATTATTGCATCAATAGGATAAAATATCAAATATACCATTTAAACATATTTCTTTACAAAACAGTTGCTATTAATTTACAAAAATAAACCCAATATTATCCTTATGGAAAAATGTTTAGGAGTGATTTTTATCCCTTAGGAGTATTTTATCAAGATGAAAATACTTTAGTTTTCTTTTTTAGTCCACAACAAACATTTGTACCAAATTTCAGCTCTGTAGGATGACGGGAAGTGGGAGAATTAGTGATGAGTGAGTGAGGGCTTTCTCTTTTATATATAGAGATAACTTGTTCTGTATTAAACAATGATTTGAAAAGTGTATAAAATGAAGCAACGTACAAATAACGTGAAATATAAATATTAGTTACCAACATTAACTTAAAATATATGATAAATGACTAATTGATTCATTTTAAACTGTATTTTTAGTTTATCTTACCCTCTTTTAAAGACGTAATTTTGCTTATGCAATCATTGGATTTCTCAGTTAATTAGACGTTTCTCACACCGGTGACTTTTTTAAGTCACTTGTAGGATTTTACACTAACTGTTCACGTAACCCAAGTTGTTCAAAGGAATACTTCAAAGTGTTTTACGACATATTTCAATAAATGTAAAAACGTGATTTGGACCTTTTCCGTTAATTCACTAGCACTATTTCGGTTAGGTTATGTTAGGTTTGTGTAGGTTATGTTAGGTTTGTTTAGGTTATGTTAGGTTTGGCTAAGTATTGTTGGGCTTAGTTATGTTACGATAGGCTTGGTTAGGTTATGTTAAGTTAGGTTATGTTAGGTTTGGTTATGTTAGGTTAACCTAAGTTATGGCTATGGTAGTGAATTAACGGAAAATATCCCGTTATCTATCTATTCTTAACACGTCGATCGTCAAAGACATGGGCGAATATGCATGTCGAATGATGTGATTATTGCGTACTTAGCGAAACTATTCCTTAGTAACTATTAGCACAGTACCCGTCCTTCGTACGGGGTTTACGTTGATTTATATTGTGCTTATTGCGTTCAGTCATACAATAAACATTACCAGGTTACTACCACAAACTTTATCCAATTTCCTTTGTTATATCATTGATTATTTATATAAAAGTATGGAGAAAAAATAAACTTGAAAAACAGCTGTTCAATTATTCACATAGCCAGATTTTATATGTAAACAACCTTCAACAGCTTCAGTTGTAGCTTCAGCCTTAGGCCTCCAGACCCAACTTATTGGGGTGGTAACTAAATATTTTTAATATTAAATTAATAAAAATTTAACAAAAACAATTAGGATAAAGCTTAAAAAATTGCATTTTTTATGTTTTTAATGAAATATTTCAGTGGTAGAAATTCGTTGTTCTTTTAGGACTCAGGTTCTCTTAGGTGGAGCCCAGGAAATGTTTTACAAATTTGTTTATTTTCCCCATCGTCATTTTCCCTTTAAAATGAACTTAATTAAGCTATATTATGTTCTTGCTAGCTCAAGAAATATTGCGCGGACCGATTCGCTTATGTAGTTAAATATATACATTCGTATATAACATAACTAAATACATTTTTACTGCTAAAATTACTTATTGTAATGTATGCAATAAATTTCTTAGATACAGGAATATACCCTTGTGTGGAATACACCAGTACAAGGTGGTCCATGTTGTGGAATGCAGTATCGAACGGTCCCTTCCACTGGACCCTTTCATCCTGCCATCCCTTGCGTCACGATATTATTTTCCTTTTAGGTCCTTTTAATATTTATTTAGCCCCATAAATATTCTTCTTGGGCAATATTTTATTTAAAGTTTCTAAGTGTTCTTATTTATTAGAGAGGACGAGTTTTATCTATAACAGGAATATTTAAAATCCCACAGAGGTAGGTTTTGCAATACCTAAATGCTAACAATTAATCAAACTCTGTTATTTATGTAACTCGTAAAGGTCTACTGATATTGTAAAACAATAATAATTGCACTATCAAAAAATTGTTTATTTTATTTTTGATCAAATTCAAACACACGCCAATTAAGTGTTTATTCTTAGCCTCGCTTAATTTGAACGAAACGAAATATGTCCGAATAAGAGGAATTAAGATTTCCAATCAAACCCATTCTCTAATTATAAACTAGTCATTCTCTTATCCAACAATATTTGAGTCCCTTGCTTGTTTAATGAGGTGGGACATTCTATTATTGTTATAAATGGTATATGTAATACATATAGTGTTTAAAAACTGACCCAAAAAGGTCCTTTAGCGGAACCTGTAGACTTAGCTGTGCAGATGACTAAAGTAGAAAACACCAATCATTGTGAAATCTGTCTCAGCTTTTTCACTCTCATTAATAAAAAGTTTGAAGGGCATAGTTGGTCAAATCTGGACAGTTTTACATCTAATGTCAAACTCGGTTTAGCAAGTATTTAGTTAATTTTAAAATAAAATTTAAAAATGCCAGTTACAGGGTTAAATTAGCTATTTACAGGTAATAGTAGAGATAGTAAATCACACGGTCAGAATTGTCTTATCTATATAAAATTAGGTTTTAGTTTTTATGTTGTACATTTATTTACGTATATTCACCTAACAGAGTTTTATATTTTTTCCCATTTCACTTATTGTAGGTAAAAAAGTCAAAACTACAAATTACAACCTTTGTAAATAGGTTCTTTCATGAAATTTAGTTTTATAAATTATTAAATATCTAAAAAATATTCGTACCATCGCTATACACGGCATTATCTACTGAATATAACAATTTTTTCATAGGAAATTTGGTCTCAAGAAAATTCGTTCGTTTGAAATTTATATTAAACAAATGGGTTTTTAAATACATTTTGAAAAATAAAAATAATTATTAATATAAATACAAAAAGCAGAAATGGTTATTTATTTACGATGAAGTTAGTTTGAAACAAAGTTTAGATCTTCTGATAAATAGAAAAATAACATGTTTTTCGTGCTTAAATTATCTATGTTACTCAGTTTTCTATGAAATTTTCTGATAAGTTGTAGTAAGGAGTTACATAGAAAAGCCCTCCAACACCAACCTTATTTGAAAAGTATTCCAAGATTAGTATCAATAAATGTTCCCTTGAAATATGTTTTATGTGTTAATTATGATATTTATATTTTAATTACTACAAAATATTAATAATTTAATATTTTGGGAATATATTGATTATTGCCAGTCTTCAGTATTTAAGAGAACTTTTGTGTTTTACTTTCAGCTTAAGTTTTTTATCTGCATTATTTTGTTTGTTTATGCATAAATGTTAAAATAAAAAAATAACGTTTATTCTATTTTGTAGACTATATTTTTCTCACTTATCACCAATCCAAGGATCGATTGGAAGGTGAAAACTTTGATGACGTCATCATAAAATGACCTTATTCCCATAATTGTGAGACTTGAGATCCGACAATTCACTTAGCACGGGGTTAAAACAATTATTGCACCATTCAAGTTGCCCTCCCCCCTGCAGCAACATCCTCAATATCTCTGTGATGAACTTACAAAGGGTTAGAATACATATTATAAAAATATAATTGTTAATGGGCTTTAACAAACCTCTGATAACAGTCTCAGAAAAAATATTGTTTCATAAAGAAAACTGTTAGATTTTAAACAATTTACCATTTGAATAGTTCTATTTCTAAACAATACTATTTGATTATGTCAACTATTAGTTTTTGTGTGTTTTTGAAGATTACTTTAGCATTTTGTCTAAGGTAAATTACTTATGAGCTTGGATTTAAATTTAATTTCCTTTCAAATTGATTTTGTTAGTTAAATATTAAAAGATTACCAAATGTCCCATTTTACTTTCTCCGAGATGCATTAGTATAGAAAAAGTATTATGATTGGCCAAAAAAATGTTTACATGTTGGTCTAAAAATCCATTTTGGGGACCACTCAACCCAAAAAGTTTGTTTTTTAATATTTGGCGAGTGTGTGTGTGTGTGTGTGTGTGTGTGTGTGTGTGTGTGTGTGTGTGTGTGTGTGTGCACGCGTGCGTGCGTAACAAATGGATCAATGTGTATGAAATTTGTTATGTAGGTATATTTAGCCAATATCTCCAAGCCAATTTTTCACTTTTTGAAATTTTAGTTTTTTTTTATTTTATGACCAAAAAACGTAATTTTCTCAAAAATGGCTCTAATGACTTTTATTAAATTTTTAGGAGAGATGTGAGTTGCAATTTAAACTATTTTAGTAAAAATCGTATGCTCCTAACTTTAGTAGTTTTTGAGTTATAACATTTTTTCTGTAGGGGCAAAAACATTAAAAGTGTATTTTTTTAAGCTTTATTCTAATGATTTTGATTAAATTTTCAGTAAATATGCACATTACTCCTAACAATATTTTAGTTAACACCCCACTAAGTTGGAGCTGAAGGTCGAAGGCCACAACTCAAGTTTTTGAAGGTTATTTACATAAAATATGTATGTGTGATTAATTGAACAACTGTTTTTGAAGATTTCCCCCCATAATTTTATTTAATACACTCTGACAAAATAATCTGACATAATAAAGGGAAAGGGAGAAAGTTTGTGTCAGTTACCTGGTACCATTTATTATTTATAGTATATATCATAGTGAGAAGGCTGAAGATAAATATACAGTTAGGTATTCGACCATTCCCTAAATTCCAAAATAAAATGCGTCATATAAATCAAATAAAGAAAATGTAGACTATCAATGTTATAAATAAATCTAATGATAAGTAAAATACACATAGACAGTAAAGTAAATAAAAACACAAACACAATAAAATATTTCTACATCACAAATGCATAGTCTATGCCATAATTTAATATTGGATGTTGTTACAAATTAATAATCATAGAAATCCAGCTGATTGAGTAACCAATAAATTAAGCTCGATGGATTCTTTTTTGATTTTTTTTATTAATTTTATTATTATTATTTATTATTATTGAATAATAACTATAATTAAGTATCCCTTATTAATATTTTATAATAATACACGACCAGTTTCAGCTCTTAGGCCATCTTCAGAGTGTAAATAATAAACATATAAGAAATCATGTATTATTATAAAATATTAATAAAGGGTACTTAGTTATAGTTACTATTCAATTTAATACACTTGTAGCCCTAACTCGTGAATCAACTTATACATATTATTATTATTTTTTTTTACGGTCTGCGCCAGTGGAATTTTTAACATTATATTTATACGTTATTGAGGAACAACGGTCCAAACCCCTTTGGCAAATTAAAGCCCCGTGATTTGGACTCGTGAACCTCTGCATTGGAAGCAGAAGTGCTAACCACTAGGCTAGCAAGAGGCCTATTTATATTTGTCCGCTATATACCATGTTTAGTATTTATAGATTGTCTTAAGATGCCAATCGTATGGGTACTGGTGGATATGAGAGGCAAATGAGAAGAATCATTGAAACTAACTACTAATATCGTCAGTTTTTTTAGGTATAATGTTGTCATTATAACTTTGAACCTGCAAGTTGCAGTAGCTTGCTCAGAGAAGTCTTGAGTGTCTTAGCAACAATGACTATACTTATTCATCTACTCTCATCACATTCATTCGGACCTCATATTCACCCATATGTCTACGATCAGCGTCTTAGATATAATTAATAATGATATTTTAACATTTTTGTAAGAAAAACAAGTTATGAAAAGATTATAGATAAATGAGATTTCTTTCGTTAATCTTATATTCAAAAATTACAAACTTTATAGATCTGTTTTCTAACCCTGCTTAAAACGTAGAAGTCATCAAATAAATATAAAAAATTAATAATTAAGTGATTTTATCTTATTTGTTTTTTTTGTATTTGTCATTTTATGTTTTCTTTTAATAAGCAAAATTTCCGTCCCAACGTACCCACTGTACTTTTCACATCTGTACATTTTCATATTGACTTGAAGTGAGAGCTTTTGACTTTTTTTAGCCAAAAGATGATTGTACAAATATCAACTCAAAATTTAAACAAATATGATTTATAGAAAAATAATTGGTAACACTTTATGGTAATCTAAAAAAATTTTTTTTAGAATTACTATATACTAGGTTGGTTAGTTCCTTTTTTCCATTACATTCTCAAAATGTTAATAAATTATGTCACATGGTTTGTTCATGAGTTATGCTTATTAATAAACTACAGTTAGCGTTATGTGTTTTTTCTTTTTTTCTCATTTTCAGTTCACTTTTAATTATGTATGTTGTTAGCTTTACGTTTATCTTAATTAAAATAATTTCAGAGTTCGTCACTTATATTATAAATAGAGGACTGATAAATGGCTCAGCCCGCTCCCACAGGATCTTTCCATGTGGGGGTTATCTTTGTATTTAAATTTAGTTTTCCCTTGTACTTGTATACCAATTGTATTGTATACATATAAAGATAAATAAATAATGATTTGATTTGATGCACCAAAAAGGCTAAATTAGTCACTTTGGGCAGCCATATTTCTTTTTTAAATTTTCAGATTTGTTCCCTTTACACATTTATTACTTACATGGATAATAACAATGTTATTAAAAACATTTCAAAAATAATTTTTGATTGAACAATTTTAACTATTCAAAATACAAATAAACATACCGATTAATTTTATATTTTTGTAAAAACAGAGAAATAAAATTCCAAATATTTTATCTATCCTTTCTATTCATGCTTTATTTTTATTTTCTCTTATTACTTGCTGAACTAAATTTATTAGTTTTTAACTATACAAATTATATTTTTTAATGGATAATAAATCAATCCTTGTAACTGAAAATAACACTAAACACTGACGAACTACATAACAATAATTTTATTTATTTCTTATATTTTATGTAAGTATGTACATACAAGCTCACGTGTACGCAGTTGGGAAGTGTGACGACGAACACGGAAACCCCCTGGAGCATTTCTCTGTCGCGTTTGTTGGTATCTTGTTTTCTTTGTAAGCTTTGTGGTATGTCAGTAATTCTGATTTCATTCACATAAAATAATAATAGCACGCTATATTTCCTATACCATAACACACGAAAAACATTGCAACATAACACTTTAAATTGCAAGGGCGAGCCGGTGGCCGAGAGGTCTAAGGCGTCAGGACTTTGAGCTTGGGTTAGAGATAGCGTTGGTTCGAATCTGGCCTAGACCGGAAGATTTATCAGTAATATTCACCTTCCACTGTACTTGTTCGCCCCCTTACTCTGTCTGATTAAGTTCCTCACATAGATCAATAGTCTATGAGGAATGGGCAGAGTAAGGTTAAGAAGGAAAAAAAGAAAAAATATGTGGCATCACTACGTTAATTTGTATAAATTAATAATTAAATTATGTGTTAAATAGTCGAACAGTTAAACTGTCCATAAAATAAAAAAAAACGCACACGTTGCAAGGTCCATATTTTTATGGATGCTTATTAAAGAAGTAACACATGTACTGAAACTTAACCCTCAAATATAACGCTGGGGTCCATTGGACCCCGCTAATTTTTTTTTTTTTTATTTATTTTTTAATGTATATCTTTTGGATTAACATTTCTTGTATTCCTACTTATCACCCATGTAAATTTAGTTTAATCTTTTATTAACATTTTTCAATGCTCAGTGATTTTTGAATAAACTGATTTATTATAGTAAATACAACAAATTTTAGTGGGGTCCTATGGACCCCCGTGTCATACTTACGTTCGCCATTGTTCTTACTAATTAAATGGGAATCCATAGACAAATGGCTGTAAAGCAAAGCTTTATTGCATTTTTATTTATTATTGTATCATGCTGTGATTTGTGAATACGGTCTTTTGGGATTATGCAAGCAAGACCATAACGGAAAATCATTTTTTTAACTTTGCCTTCAAATGTTATAACATATTATGTCCCAGTTATGTTAGGTATAGTAAGAACACATGTGTATATTTCCAAATTTTTACCATAATTATCTTATAGTACATTTATACCTGATTTCAAATATATGTTTTATTCTTTAAATTTTTATTAAATCACATATTTTGTTAAATATTTGGAAACATACTTTTATTGCTCAAAAACTGTATGTTTTTTTTAGTCTTATACTACTGTATTATGTATTGAACTGAAGCATAATAAAGTATGTAGAGAACGTAGAGGAAAACCACATAAAAAATAAACACATAATTTTAAATTTAAACAATCAAAAACTATATTTTTTTAAATTGGGGTCTGGTGGACCCCACCGTAATAATTTGAGGTACTAAAAGTAGATATTATACTTGAAGGTTTATTATTGCAAAAATAAATAATTCATTAGCATAAACTGTAATATTTCAATTTAATATGTATTTTAGTTTTGATGATGCATTTCAAAAACATTTTTTAATCATTCTACCAAACTTCCATTTTTTTATATCGCTCTTCACAACACTTTTATGTTGAATGAACCCATTCTTGTATTGTACCATTGCAGACAGATGTGTAGCTTCTATTGTCTTCTTTAGCAATCCACGGCTTTAATGTGAGGTGAACTGTTCACAAGGGTTACGCGTTGTTTCCGCAGTTGTTTTTAGAATAAAGCTTGGTTTAGATGAAAACGATACCAAAAAAATACAATCTTTAAAATGGAAATTTCTTATAATTTTTAACTAGATAAAATTAAATTTGTTGACATTTTTTAACATTTATTTGTTTGGTGACATTTCTGAAGATATTTATTTATTTATGTGTGTATTCATTACTAAGTCGCCGATCGTAGAGATATGAGCAAAAATGAGGGTCGAATGAGTGTCATTACTGTAGATGAACGACCAGTATATTTCAATGGATAACTAGAACAACATCACCTACTCAGATAATTATGACTTCTCCGTCATTACAGATGAAATAAATTATATACAACATAAACCTCTATGCAAAACTAAATAGGAGAAGACATAGCAAATAAAAACATCTTATATAAATCTGATAGACATACACATTCTAAAATAAAATGAACAATATACTTATAAAATCTGAAAAAATTATACTAATGATTTAGAAAAGATTTCTTACGTGGTTAACACAATAATTTGTATAAATTATTACCTACATCGGACTTTAGTTAATCATAGGAGGAATTACAGAAACATCTTGGATACTGACCATATCGTAACTATTGATTTTATAATAATTACAACATGACCAATCATTTTACGATCACTTTAATCCGAGGGAAAGTTGATTCAGGAAATTGATAAGATTTTTTTCTTCTTAAAAGTTTGAAATATACAAAACTTATCAAAAACATGTCTAACAACTATTTATTGCAATCTGAATGTGATAAAATTAATGGTTTTTGTTTAATAAAAATATAAAGTTGATGCGCAGTGACAACTAGTAAACATTTTGCGGTTTTTCTGCTAATTATGATAAAAAATATCAAAACATAAATAAAACATTAAATTCCTATTTAATAACACAAAATTAAACAAGGGCAACAACAAAGACAACAACAGGGACAACGAAAAGGACAACAACAGAGACAACAACAAGGACAACAC
Source organism: Stictocephala bisonia (assembly GCA_035578905.1). Classification (NCBI taxonomy): domain Eukaryota; kingdom Metazoa; phylum Arthropoda; class Insecta; order Hemiptera; family Membracidae; genus Stictocephala; species Stictocephala bisonia. Next base: position 524,954 of record JAQJVL010000206.1, on the reverse strand, counting down.
CAAGGACAACAACATGGATAACAACAAGGACAACAACAAGGACAACAACAGGGAAAACAACAAAGACTACAACAAAGACTACAACAAAGACTACAACAAAGACTACAACAAAGACAACAACAGGGACAACAACAAGGACAACAACAGAGACAACAACAAGGACAACAACACGAACAACAACTAGGACGACAACAAGGACAACAACAAGGGTAATAACGACACCAACAAGGACGAAAACAAAGACAACAACAGATACAACAAAAAGGACAACAACAGGGACAACAGGGACAAGGACATCAACAGGGACAACAACAAGGACAACAACAGAAACAACAACAAGGACAACAACAAGGACAACAACAAGGACAACAACAAGGACAACAACAAGGACAACAACTAGGAAAACAGAGACAACAACAAGGACAACATCACGTACAACAACAAGGACGACAACAAGGACGACAACAAGGACAACAACAAGGGTAATAAAACGACACCAACAAGGAAGACATCAAAGACAACAACAGATACAACAAAAAGGACAACAACAGGGACAACAGGGACAAGGACAACAACAAGGACAACAACAACAGGGACAACAACAAGGACAACAACACGGACGACAATAACAACAAGGACAATAACAAGGACAACAACAAGGACAACAATTAGGACAACAATAAAGACAAAAAAGGGACAAAAATAAGGATAACAATGATGTGACTGGATTTTTCATAAGTCTCTTATTTTCGTAGTAAACCTCATCTAAATTCGGGTACACCTAATTTCTGCACTGACAGTCAAAGGAATTGTAGGAAAATTTTGGGAACTAAAAAAAACTCACTAAATGGAGAAAGTCTGACACGAATGTATGCGAACATAACCAGAATCTTTCCTTTCTTTCTTAACTCTTTCTTTGCAATAATATCAGTTTCTTACTGCTCTCCTTTATTGAAAAGGTGTTTTTCCTTATCTAGGTGCTACTAAAATAAATTATGCAAAATAACTTGCTGTTGTGAGATACTCTTAGCGGAATACGTCCATTGTTCCGTCCAGAAGAAATCCGTAGGCATTGTTAGTTTTAACAATACCGCTTCATGCACAGCTCTTAATTTTGATAATCAATTTTAATTAATTAGGAAATTATTTTTTGGTTCCTCATATTTGAATAAAATATTTTGCAAAAAGAGTTTTTCCGCATTATGTTTTGGGGAAGACAAATGAATCAATTTAGATTCATTATGAGGACGCTGGTCCTGAGATATGTGTGGAGAATGAGTGTGATGAATTATTTTGGTCCAGTGAACGATTTTGGTCATTGTGACCAAGGTTTTTCACTGAAAGTGTTTATGAATTGCCAGATCCCCAGGCAACTAGGGGACCTACATATTTACGTGGAATCTGAGCCACGTAGTATTGGTCTGATTTTCTGCAAACAATCCAGTTCTATTCTCTAAACACCATCTGGACCCTGACTGCCACCTTACACGGACACCACAGAATTCTCTAATAGCAATAGTCTCTACGCCGATAGATTCAGATTTTTTATTCACCAAAAAACAAATATTGTCATAGGTAATAGTCAACAAAACATAGTTTATACAACAAGTCTTAGTCTAAGTAATACAATGCATACAGGGAACAAATCAAGTCATTTAAACAAAAAGTCTCGGATGCAATAGTATTCACCTGTATCAAGAATACTTTTAAGGTTTTTTTTTAACTTGTTTAGATCGGCAATTGATTTTAAATACGGAGGCAGAGCATTGTACAGTTTTAATGCAATTATACTAGACTCGTTTCTGAAAAAAAGAAATGATTGGTGATGTAAAATATCTAAATAATCATAATTTCGAAGTGAGTAAGAGTGTATTTTATATGATTCAGAATTAGTAGTTGAAATATTCCTTTTTAAAAGGTGACTGGTTCCGAAATATAGATAGAAGGGAATGTTAACACATTGTTCATGCAGAGATGTTTCTACAGGATTCCCTAGCGGAGAGGCCACAAATGATGCGTAGGGCTTTTTTGTAATCTAAAAATGTGTAGATTACTTACCACATAAGACAAATGGGGGTATACACACCCATAGTGTGCTGATAGCTTAAAAACTATTCCTTTAAAAGGATCAGTAATAGCCCAATGAGACGTGAATTTATCAGCTGATCATCTTTACCAAATCAACAACAACAAACTACGAGGTTAGATTCTTTAATTTAATTTCTTCTAAGTTTTAATAAACAGATGTCTACATACACAAATATGGCTTTTTGATATCGTAAGATAGTCAACATGATCAACTGTCGACATATACAAACTGTGAAGTATTCATAGATTGCAAAAAAAATTACAAATATTTAGACGATAAAACTGATGTAAAACTGTTGTTTCTGACGAGACTCTGTTCTGCCTGTGAACAGGGCCAGTTTTGAACAAATATTTATTCATGATAACAAATAAAACTCTGTCATGAGTTCAAACGTTGAAAAAATATGTATTAAACTACTTTTATTTATTTTGTATTGAACGTATTTTTTTATAATAAAGCTTTATTTAAATATTTATATTAATTGGTCTATGAAGTGACTTATTTATTTCACCTAATTTAGCAAACAGAAATATTTCCTATAGAATTTGTGAAAGAATAAATTTGTACAGTACTGTTTTTCAGTAATATCCAGTGACCGTACGTATATGTTAGCCGTTTGTTCCTGAGCTAACATTTCTTCAAAACAATTAAAATAAACAGATTAACATAATTAAAAATATAAAAAGCAATAACAAGTTACAACAAATATAACTGAGATTGAAAATTAAATGATATTTTCAGTGTCATTGCACAACAAGTACTGAACTATAAAAGGCAAATACCACTGACTCACTCACTCATCGCTGTGACTAAAAAAGTACTAAGCCTACGAGGCTGAAATTTTATAGTCAGAGGTCTTATGTTGTAGATGGTAGTAAAAAATGAAAATATAATCATACGAGCGGATTCAAAAATAAAAGGGATTTTGAAAAATTCTTAGTAAACCGAAGATGGCAGCCTTTTTAGTGCTAAAAATTTTAAATAACAAAAATAGAGTTTCTCTAATTGGACTGTAGCGGCTAAATTGGACTAAATCGGCTAAATGAACGATTCTACAGCAAAACTAATACTATTTTCTGCGTCTGATTTGAGACGATCTACAACTTTGGACCTATAATTTTTTTGATCAATCTCACCTCCTTAGGAGAGCTAGATTTTCAATTTGTGCGTGTAAATCAAATTGGTTAATTTACGGCCTCTAAGAGTAGACTTACAGATTTTCCTAGGCTGTGAAACTTTGTTATCTATGAGAACATGCTGTATTCAATGGGGAAATATACAATTTAATCTGAACACATGAATAGCCAGGTCATAGGACATGGCTAATCATTGCTCGAAATACAATATTTCACTGATTTAGAGTCAATTGCCGTAATTTGCGCTCTCTAAAAGTATACTTAGACATTTTTCTAGACTATGAAACTTTGTTGTCTGGGATAACAAACTGTTGTCAATCGGAATATTAACAATTCAGTTTTAAAGCATGCATATCCAGATCATAGGACATAGCTAAACATGGCGACAAACACATTATTTTATTGATAAAGAGTCGAATATATTACTTTGTGCCCTCTAATAGTAGACTTACAGCTTTCCCTAGACTTTGAAACTTTTGTATGTATGAGAACAAACTGATTTCAATCGGAAAATTTACAATTTAATTTGACCAAATGCATAGCCAGTCCACAGGACATAGCTAAATATGGCGAGAAATCTGATATTTTACTGATTCAGTCAACTACAGTAATTTGTGCCCCCTAAAAGTAGACTTACAGATTTATTTAGACTTTGAAACCAAGAGTCTTTTAGGTATATATATATATATATATATATATATATATATATATATATATATATATATATATATATATGTATGTGTATATATATATATATATATATAAAAGCCATTTACCACTCATCACTATTTCTTCAAAACTATACGTCCGGTTGACTTGAATTTTTTTTATGTAGGTTTAGCTTGGCCCCTAAAGGCTCACTAAAGAAAGGATTTTGGATTCTTATGGAGCTATATTAATTGATTTATTTATTTGATTAACAGCTGTTAAATAAAAACAAATAGAATACAATTATTGTGGTAGAATAAACGTTTAAAATTTAAAATAATTGAGTACAGTAGTAAATTATACGTAACATCAGCTGTTCTAAATTGGATAAAAATTGGATACTGTGTAAACTAAAAGGTTGCTGCACATTTCAATTATACAATCAAAACTCAATATTATAACCGACGAAGCTGGAGGTTACAGCTATTTTACAGTATAAAAGGATTATTTACTAACCAATTATCATTATTAATATTCATGATTATTCATTAATACGTTATTCATTATGAAGACGCCGGTTGTCAAGTTATGAGCGAATATGGGTAAGATGAACGAGTGTAGTCATTGTTAATAACCAAGGTCGACTGTTTCTCAGAAAGAGCTTTTTATTAATAGCCCAACGGCCAGAACAATTTTTAATAATACTATTTCAATATTTATTCTTCAACAAAGAGAGGACGTGGACCTAATTTGTTAAAAGTTTTATAGACATATCATGTGATATCGACTGTGTTTTACGAAGTCTGACAAAATCTTTTTTTTAATAAATGGCTATTTCTTGTGTTATAAGAGTGGAGTTATGACTTGTCTAAAAAAATAATATTCTTAACAAAATACATCTATGGAGTAAATAATGTTATTTGTACTTTCTTTATGTTTAACGTATAAATCATGACCCATAGCATGCTCCTTTATACGTAAATTGGCCGTATAAATAGCCTCTAATATTGGTTAACCAGCCCCTTTGACCACTTCGGTTGATGGTCAATCGATTTATCTGGCCAGTTAAAATTAATTAGCTTCAACTTATATAGCTACCAATTAAACTTTCAGCAATGTTAAATAATTAAAACGTTGTAATTAAAACACTCTTTATGTTTGATAATTAGAGTTGTCAATTTAATTTACAGACTTAGATGTTCGATTTATATAAATATCTCGAATAAACTGATATATTGATATTCTGCTAAGCAAACAGGTTGTATTACAGACCAGGTGTCTGGTTATTGGATGAATCGATCTCCACGAAATGTTTCGAGCTATAAATAAAATAGAAAGCTTGATTAGAATCATTTTAAAGCTTAGGAACTAAGGATGGTGTGATAAATACCAGAAATGTAAAAATGTAAAAAAAACTACCTCGGCTCACTTAAACTGGCTTTAACGAACCCAATAATTTGCTATCATTTCAGTATTTTAAATAATAACAAAACAGCTGTTTATATTTATAACGTTTATATGCTGGTGTAAATATGGCGTTTATTTAGTGTGGATTTTAAACAGGTGTTAAGAAAAGGTTGCTTTGAATAGTTCTTCTGCTTATCGTAGTCATTAAGCACACAGATCGAGGCTGAAGGCCGAAGTGACACGAGCACCGCAAGTGGTAAGGTGGGCACGCAAAGCGTGTAGAGGTGTCCTCTAGTAAGTGAACGTCATATAACACAAACAATGTAAGTACAAAATGCACAAATATTACAATGATCGATTACGGTAAACCACGTTTACCTAGACCATAGGGACTCGCAAATGAAAAGGCGTCCTTTGTGAAACCTTTCGATCTGAGGAAGGCTATTTACCGTAGTTACCATAATATTTGTACACTTTTTACTTATATTGTAATAAACTTTAGTTGGGTGACCTAATGCTATTTTCTTGTATACATGGTGTTATAAAAAGATGGCGCTTGCTATGCATTTTCAGATTATATATGTAATTATAAGCTAAAAATTAAGAATAATATTTAATCAATTTCCGCTTTGTTTAGCAGCTAGACGTCATTTTGTTTTTTTCATAAAACAATTTACATCTTTCTTGTTATCTTTACGATTGTTACGAAACTCGATATATGGGTTCATGTTAGAAGGTAGTATTTGATAAAAATAAATCTTTAATTATCTTGATTTAAATTTATCTTCATTATTTTCAAAATTACGGCCATTTTAAAAAAACAAATATCTTTAGGAAACAGTTGGTTTTATAAAAGTTGTTTTAGCCACAAAACGGTTTTTAAATAACTTTACCTTTCTAGTGATACCTCATTTATATAAGAAAGAACAATTTTATGAATTAACATTAATTCCCATGCAAACTACTGTAAATGGCTTCTAATTTGACAGTAAATGAACTGCATGTGAATCAATGTTAGTTCATAAAATTGTTATTTCTTAACCGAGTTGTATAAATGAGGTATCATAGGAAAGGTAAAGTTGTTTAAAAACTGTTTTGTGTCTTACACAATTTTTATAGATATTTTTTAAAGCAAAAAAATGACCGAAATTTTGAAAATAATTAAGATAATTTAAAATATTTTTTTATCAAATACTATCTTCTAATATGAACCTATTTACTGAGTTTTGTAACAATAGTAAATATAACAAGAAAGATATAAATTATTTTATGAAAAAAATGGCGTCTAGCTGCTGAACGAAGCGGAAATTGAAAAAATATTATTCTTCATTTTTAGCTTATAATCACGCGTAAAATCTGAAAATACATAGCCAGCACCACCTTTTTTGTAACAACTTTTATATATAAATATCTATAGTGATGATTCCCATCATACGCATAACATATACAGCTGTGTTTGTATGTATTAATAAAAACACGTTCTTGATAGAGAATTGTTGAATATATTTGGGCCAACGGGATAGAGCCTTCTTATCAAACAATCTTAACGTCTTGCAAGCGAGGGAAATTTCGTGGGGACCGAAAATTTGGGGATTGATTTAAGGGTGGACTTTATTTTATAATATTAGGTTGAATCTAATGTTATTCTTTTCTCTTCCTGAAAAAAAAAACATGACACCCACCCATACAAGTACATCACCATTGTACTTGTATGGGTGGGCGAGTGGGTCATCTGAATTGTACGTGTATGGATGGGTGGGTGGGTCATCACCACTGTACGTACATGGGTGGGCGGGCGGGTCATCACTACTGTACGTGTATGAGTGGGCGGGTGGGTCATCACCACTGCACGTGAATGGGTGGTGCGTACTCATATAGTAACTAAGTAATGAATGAATTCATAACTAAGTAATGAACCACTGAGTACCACGTCTTCATTACCGTTTATTCATTTTGTAATAGTAATTTACGAAGTGTGCAAAAGCAGTATTCTTTAAAGAAACAATGCATGCGGATTTCTTCTGTTGACGGAACAATGGACGTATTACGCTAAGAGTATCTCACAACGACAAGTTGTTTTGTATCATTTATTTTAGTGACGACAAAGAAAAACATCTTTCCAATACTTGACACCCACGTGTAGGAGAGCAGTTAGAAACTGATATTATTGCAAAGAAAGAGTTGAGAAAGAAAGGAAAGATTCTGGTTATGCTCGCATAGATTCGTGCCAGACTTTCTCCATTTAGTGAGTGTGTAATTCCCAAAATGTTTCTGCAATTACTTCAACTGTTGGCGTAGAAATTAGGTATACCTGAGTTTGAAAAATGTTTACCAATGACATATACAAAATCCAGTCACACCACTGTTTCCTTGTTTTATTTTATTTTATTAAATATGACTTTAACATTTTATTTTAGGTATTAGTATATTTTATCTTAGTTTTAACAAAAAATTACCGATTTGTTTACTAGCTTCACTTTGCATCAAGTTTACATTTGTACTACTTAAAAACCTGTTATTTTATCGTATTCATAGTTTAATACGTAATTAATAGGAAAGCTTTCTATAAGTTTTGTAAATTTCAGAATTTAAAATTCTCTATAAAAAAAGTTCTTATCAATTTCCTGTAACAACTTTTTCTTGGCTTTTAGTGATCGTAAATTTAATTTATTGGTAAAGTTATCATTTTTTTAAGTGCTTAGTTAAATGCAGTAGTTTTTAATTGATTTAAAATAACTTTAAATTCATACTTATAAATTGTTTTAAAATCACTGTATTTACTTACGCATATAAAAGTAACTCATCATAACTTTTATTTCATAATCATTACAACGCAAACTTAAATAAGCGGTTCAAAAAAATTGGCACATACTTTCCTCCATATTAAACACTAAAAATTTAAACTTTGAAAATTACCAGTTTGATTACCAAAATGTGTTTTTTGCCATAACTCAAAAACTAGTCAAGTTAGAGACATGCAGTTTTTACTAAAATATCTTAAATTGTAACTCAAATATGTCCTGCTGTATTTAATATTCGGCGGCTTATTTCTTAAGAGCTCCAAGGACGGTCCGTCGAAGCATACATAATTTATTATATGACAACTTCAATTCAAAATTTAAAACTCAAATTTAAATGTCAACCTCTTACCTAAGCAATAAATTTTAGTTCAATTACTTTCAAGTTGGGTAATGTCAAAAATACTCATTTTACGCTCCCTTTTTTCTTTTCAAATGTAAAAAATTGTATACCTCATAAGTCACAATAAATTATTGTGTTAGATAAGCAATCATTTTCTTAAATGTAACTGCACAAAATCTTCAACAAGTTTCGTCATTCGAAAGCATATATTTACACATCAATGTGTGTACGTATGTGATGTGTGATAAGTCAACTATAATCTATTAGCGAGAAGTTTTTAAGAATTTTCTTAAATTACGAGAAAAGCCTGTTTTAAATGTAAGTTAAGGTAGTAAGTAACACCTGAAGACGATCTATGAGTATAACCTGTCGAAACGTTGGGTTTGTTTCTTAAAACTCTTGAAGCATTGGAAATATCCAACAGTTTTACCAATAAAGTCTTATAAGTTACCTATCTCGCCAAAAATTACTAAAATGATTAAAATAATGAACTTTTACTCTAAACCTCAAGTCTCATTATTTGAAGTTATTGACGTATTGTTAAAATGATCAAGAACAGTTCGAAAGCGTTAACTATGCAAAACTTTAAGTTGTGCAAACTGTTATATCCCAATATAAAAGCATAATAAAGCGAAAATATATAACTTGTTAAGGAACATTTATTTATATATTAGTTTGTAAGTAACTTGTACTAAACAATTTAAACGAAGTGGTTCCTCTTTAATGTGGTGGTCTTTATGTAATTCGACGTAAAATAAAATATAACTTTTTAAATTCAGTGATAAAAACATTCATATGCAAAATAATTATATATTAGAGATTTTAATATTAATACATAATTTGACTAAAAATGTTAAACGAATAGAACTTTTTAATTCACGTCCGCTATGAATATTAAATAGCATTATAAATAGAGGAAAAGTAAAAAATAAACGAATATGAAAATACAATTTCTCCCTCTGTACATGCCCATATGGCACTACTCAACACGCTTAGCAGAAATATTAATATTTAAATGAAGAATTTTTAAACAGAGATGCTGCGTTTGTCGAGAGATTTCCGGTGTAAAGTGGCTTATTGGACGGACACTCAAGGCATTGTTACTCAAAGTAGAAATAATTAACTGGTTCCATCCGGAACTGGGACATTTTTACTTATATTTAACACTATCCGACAGCCATTGATTCGCTACGTGGTGGTTCTCTACGCTTGCTTACCTTTCTCTCTAGGATTCTCTCTAAACCATCACATCAATATAAAAGCTCTGCCTGCTGGCGTTATCCTGGATAACAAACCTTATAAGTCTACTTTAGGGAGATGGAAATTAGTGCAATCGTGTCAGAGTTACTAAAAATTATCTTTTCACAATGAAAATCAGTTAGCAGGGCTTTTGTGGTATGTTTCTTTGTATCAGCCAATTGAGATAAATTATTAAATTGATGCTAATGTTACTCTCATGGAAAAAAAGGAAAATTTTAGGGGCTGTTTCTATCCCTTAAGAATTGAACTTTTAGAAATCCTTTCTTGCGTGGTTCTTATAATACAAAAGATAACTTTGCTATAAATTTCATAAAAATTTGTAGATTGTGTCCGGAGATTTCGTAATGAATAAGAACAACGTTTTTGGATTTTATATATTAAGGTTTTTATTTCATAATAAGAAATTGTCATCATTTTTCAATAATATCTATTGTTTTAAGGAGCAATAAATGTAAAGGATAGGTTAGTGACAGTGTAGAATACATTTATAGGTCTGGTACTGATTCATACTTTTAAATTAAACATTTCCAGTAATTCCATAGTTTTTAATTTTGTATTAATGCATTTTCGCCAGTTACGGCATCTTCAGATCATAATAACCAAATTGTACAAAAATTATTATGATCTGAAGATGCCGTAACTGGCGAATTGATCAAAAATTAAAAACTGTGGAATTGGTAAATTGGTTATCAAATTGATAAATGTGGGGGAGAGCGGTCTAAGGCGTCAGGGCTTTAATTTAACTGAATTAGAGATAGTGCAGTTCTAAACATGACCTTGACTAAAGATTGTATCAGAAATATTCACCTAGAAGTGAACTGATTCTCCCCCATGGGCTGTCAGATTAAGTTTCCCACACAGATCAGTAGTCTATGAGAAATAAGCTGAGTAGGGTGAAAAACGAAATAAGCCTCTCCTTAAAACAAAAGAAATGTAGCAGGTTTTATGTTTACTGTTCATATTATAAAAATGGAAACTCACGAACAAATTAGTTTTTAAATGAAAGATTGTCTAAAGAGCTTTTAATTAAGCTAAAGTTTAATACTTTAGCTTTAATACTTATTAAAAATGGTTCCAAATAATCGACACAAACTTTCCCCCATATTAAGCACTAAAATATAATAACTTTGGAAATCACCAGAATGATTCCCAAATATGTTTTTTGTCATAACACAAAAGCTAGTCAAGTTAGAGATATGCGGTTTTTACTCAAATATTTTAAATTATAATTCACATATTATCTGAAAATGTTATCAACATTTTTACAGTCTTTTTTGAAAAAAATCCATTTTTATGTGTTTTTGTCTATAAAAAAACTAAAATTTCAATAGTGAAAAAATTTTCTGCAGATGACCTATTTCATAAAAAATTGATCCATCCGTTTGGTCTCCAGCAAACTGCATATACACAAAAACAGACACACATATGGACAGATACCAAAATCTTTTCGTAAAAACACTTTTTGGGTTCAGGGAACCCTAAAATGGATTTTTAGACCAACTTGTAAAAAACATTTTTGGACGATCAGAATACTTTCTCTATGCTAACGCATATGGGAGAAAGTAAAAAAGACCCTCTTCAAAAATTAGTTAACATTCTGATAAATATGGTAAAATGAAACTAAGTGAATCAAATCAGTCTTTATTTGTATTGAACTCCAAACAAAATCACCATGTTGTTCATTACCACATTTAATGTTTTTTTTCTTTTTACGCCAGTGGCATTTCAAACTTAATGTGCAAACGTTGTTATGGTCCAAACTTATCAAAAAAATTTGTAGTGGATCTCCCGGGATTTGAAACCGGGACCTTCTGCATATGAAGCAGACATGCTAACCACTAAGCTAGGAAGAGAGGCCTTATAATTGTGATAATAATTGCATTCAATTTACAGTATAATCAACAACAGAAGATTTATTTTACTCCAATATTTTATACACAGGACGGGCTCACGTTGTTGCTCAGTTCAGATGAAGGGTGGCGACAGACAGAGAAGAGCCCTGGAGCGTTTCTCTGTCATGTTTGTTGGTCTCTTGTTTTCTTTGTGAGCTTTGTGGTATGACAGTAATTCTGATTTTCTGTTATGTTTCTTGAGTCGGTATTACAAATTAGATATTTTTAACCATCCTACGACATAAACGGGGCATTATAAAACACGTATATAAACTTATTTAATACGTCGGTAGTAGTGTAGTGACGGAGTGATGTAATCCAGGTATTAAGGAACGAAGTGTACTGGAAATTTTCGGTGACAGGTTCTATGTTCGGTCATCTTATTACTGACAAAGCAGCTACTCAATGGTTACTATCGACATGGACATTACTGTACTTGAAAAGTCTTGAGTGCCCATGAAGGGTAATAGGTAAATCAAGGACGGATGTTGTGTATGGAAAAGAACTGAGTATCAGGCTTGTCAGTTAGCTGAAAATCAGACCAATACTACGTGGTTCGGATTCCACGTCAAGCTATAATGTCTTTTAGTTACCCTGGCTATTGGGTTATTAATAAATGTTTATTTCTTAAGAGTAGTTGAGCATAGATAGTAACATCGACTACACTCGTTCGTATTACTTTAACCTCATTCATCCTTCATATTCACCCATGTATTTTTATTCCATCGGTGTTTAAAAAAAAACTCAACTAGAAATAATAAATGGTTTTTATCGTAAGCTATGTTAAAATTAATGTATATAGTCGAGATAAACATAATTGGTAAAGTAATCGAAGACAGTGTTCTCAGCAATAAATACAACTTTTATGTAAAAAACATAACACTTTGTATGAAAATTAAATAAGTCATATTGACATACAATAACTCGAAAAAGGTTTCGACCAATTAATTCTGATATGTTACAGTTTACTTAGAGACTACTTCCTGAGTCAATGAAAATTATGGTTTACCATTTCAAATTATTGAAAGTTATTGTCTGTGGAGTAAATTTTTTAATACCTCACTAGGTAGGTACTTCAGCCATTGAATAAAGTTCACGCACATGCCTCTTAGGCCTATATGAATTGGCGAGAGAAACTTGTATTTAAAAAATCATAGAGCTTGTTCTGTGCGTGAAATTTATGCCAACGTTAAGTACCGAGTGTAATACCGACCTAGTGAAGTACCGACCTTGTGAAGTACCTACCTTGTGACGCATCTACCTAGTGAAGTACCGACCTAGTGGAGTACCTACCTTGTGAAGTACCTACCTAGTGAAGTACCGACCTTGTGAAGTACCGATTTTAGGAAGTACCGACCTTGTGAAGTACCGACCTTGTGAAGTACCGACCTTGTGAAGTACCGACCTTGTGAAGTACCTACCTTGTGACGCACCTACCTAGTGAATTACCGACCTAGTGGAGTACCTACCTTGTGAAGTACCTACCTTGTGAAGTACCTACCTAGTGAACAACCGACCTTGTGAAGTACCGACCGTTATCTCATTTGGGAATTCGAACCTTAGGCTACACAGACCAAAGTCCTAGCCTGGACTGTCTTCTCACCAGCATAACTAAAAAATTAATAAAAAAACTTTAAACTGCACTAGTTTAACTGATTACCAATGGTTGTACCACTTTAAATTTACTGTAGGGTCAGAAATAGGAAACTGGACAAATGAAACTGAAAGCAACAAGAATACAAAGGCAAATTAATGTAGTAGCCTTGACTCGTTCGGACACTAAAAGCTACTTCCAATATGTTTCCCCCATTCACATCCATCCCTGACCTGGCTAGTCAGTGGTTCAGGTGTATTGGAACATTCTTCCATGACCTACATATGCTTTGGTTAATATGGAATATGAATAAACTAATTTATTTGTAAAAAGGTACAGGTGCTTTACATGGATATTAACTGGCCACTTTTACCAGTAATGTGGCCGTGTGTAATTACAGAAAAAACATTATAATAAGCATGACATGCTTTATGAGTCTAGGTGGAGATCTCACGAAAAAATAAATCAATAAAAAAATAAAATCGCTCACTGTTGACATCTTATGATAAATAGTTATATATATAAAATACTCTGAAGTGACAATAAAATTAAAATAATCTTACTTTACCATAACATTTAAGGAATTCTATAAAATTAAATTTATGAAGTGAAAATGGCTATGTGCTTCAATTTAAACTAAAATTTACAAAAGCCAATGAAACAAATTGAGAAAGGAGTTAAACCCTTCTAAACTCTTTATGTCTTTTGGAAAACAAGTAAAATATTTTGGACCAAAATAGAGAAAGAAAAGTTTAAATATTGATCTTATAATTTTGGGCAGTCTGTATAAACCACTCACGACACTACCCGTGTCATAAAATAAATTGACGTTGTTCCTATAAATTTAAAGCTTTATAAATAAAAATTTGCTGGTTAGGAAGATTGGTTAGAAGGGAATACAACGGAAAAGAGCTTTCTGGAATGTTCTTTTTTTTAATAATTCCATCAAAATAATTTTGGTTTGTCCTCACGCTATTCATTAAACCCTTGCGAGTACTGCCACAACATAAGTCATTACTACAGTCTAGAGTGAATTACAGCAAAGTAGAGGGAGCAAAGCATCTCAACATCACAAAAGCTCCTTAAGTAATACAAACTTTATTACGTCTTATTGAGGTGTGAAGTTTTGAATGTAAACCATTTATGTGTTTCTCAAACGAATAGTTTTCATTGATACTAAATACGTTACTTGCTTTAAAGGTTTTCATTCACATAATTGTAAAGAAAGATAGATTAATGAAAAGAGAAAGTTAAAACAAACTAAACTAAAATTAACACATTGAAATGTTTAACTGTTAACTTCCATTTTGTTTTTTATACACCATTTACGTAAAACATCCAAATTAGTCAAATTATCCAGATAGGGATTTAGGGGTCACATTCGATTTTCATGATTTTCGTTCAACTAGTCAGTACTATCCCATCAAACGATAAAACTCTATGGGTAGGAATACCGATTTAAAAGAAAGTTTTAACACCCAAAATACGGCGTCTTAAATTATTACTATGCAGTTTTTTCTATTGAACATTACGACATCGAATCACTCGATGACCAATAGTAACTGAGATAGTATATGTTGGTCGTGAATAAACATTGCTAACTTAATCTAACAGTTAGAAATGCTCACCATAATAAAACCTAACCTAACTTTTTTGTTAAATATCTCAGTAGTTATTTGTCGTAGGAAGAAATGAATGTGTTATTCCTGTTTAGGAAGGAACAATACTACATTATACTATGTAATGTACGTAATTATGTTTTTCAAAATGTTTTTAATTTTTGAAGTTATACTTCTTTGCGCCCGTTAGACACTTTGGGATGGGATGTTGGTCGAGAAACCGCGTCACGCTGAAAAGTAAGAACAAATTTTTAAGAACTATCGATTAATCGATTGTACGTTTGTTGATAAATCGAATTATTGATATATCGCAAACCAAATATCGATCTAACAATAATATCGAAAGAAGTATATCGAACTGTAAATTATTTATCTGTTTTAAATTGATGCACTAACTCTTATGTCATGACCAAAAATACTTTAATTTTTTGATGTCACTATTTAGACTAACCTAATGAATGTAAAAATTAAATTATTGACCATTGATGCTGTATTTAGTAGATATCTTGAAAAGTTTGAGTCTAGAATATAGGTGTATAATATAATAATGAAGTCACGTATAATATATTGAAGATAAATATATTGAATAATATTGAAAAATGTCTTATATTTCATTTATATATCCTGTCTGTTTGTGTGCGTGAGTGGGTGTATGAGAATGGCCAAAGAAGTATAACTTCCACCGTGTGGTCCGACGCACACCCAATTTTTTTTTTCTATTTTTTTTGTAAAAGTCGTTATTTTAAAAAGAAATGAGAAAATCAGATGCAACCCTGTATTCCATATTTACACTAGTTTTATTAATCATTTAATTAAGAATTACTAAACAGTATTCAAACATTTAGAGGAATTAATGATATGTTTCTTAAACTGAAACAAGTTTTAAATTAAAATTATGTACACGGTTTGTTTTAGAAAATCCCACCGTATCATTATATTATTTATTGTATTACTAGTGTGTTTTGTATAATTTTAATGTCAATTATAAATAACTCCGACGGGCTTGAGTTATTTATTTATCGATATTTCATTGTAAAACTTTAAACCTTGTCTTTTCTTTTTAAAACAAAATAAAGATCACATTTTCTTTTTTTATTAGATTCGTATTTATTTTATTTTAAATTTGCAATTTATACAACTTTCTTTTGACAATAATAAACAATCATACCACTAAAATCATTTTTATAAGTACCTAACCATTTCATTCTATTTAATACTAATGATAGAAATATTTACTATCAATTTATTTTCCGTTTTGTAGTTTCAGTTAGATTACTTTGTGGCTTATTATTTGAATATTTAGAATGTTTATTAGATTTTCTTACATTAAAATTTTCCATTTTAGAATTATATTCAATGTGATGTTTTTGAAATTATTTATTTATTTTAAATTTCCAATCGAATCTACATAATATATGCTGTATGAATTACAAATACATCACTTCGCAACCAAAAGTAATTAAATTCTGTTGATTTAGAAAAACTGTTTTAAGAAAAATTGGAAAGTGCAAACTACATTAATTGGCAAAAAATGCTCACCTTCTTGATAGTACTGATAATGTAGGTTAAAATTAAGAGGTTTTAGGATTGTACAGAATAAAAATGAGTTGTTTTTGCAGTTAGGGAGAACTGATTTCATATCGTAGGCTTATCGTCCAGTGTAATTACTAATAACTAAAGCTTCCGGTAACGACTGCGTCAAGGTGTTATCTACAATATTTACATCACATCATGTGCGAAACGTTTGGCAATGTAAATATTGTAGATAACATTTTGACGCGGTCGTTGCCGGAAACTTTAGTTATTAGTAAGGAGAACTAAGGCTCACTACTAAAGACTTGTTTTAACGAGATTAAGTACACAAACATTAAGTACACAACATTAAGTACACAAACATTTAGTACACAAACATTTAGTACATAAACATCAAGTACACAAACATTAAGTGCACAACATTAAGTACACAACATTAAGTACACAAACATTAAGTATACAAACATTAAGTACACAAACATTTAGTACATAAACATTAAGTACATAAACATTTAGTACACAAACATTAAGTACATAAACATTTAGTACACAAACATTAAGTATACAAACATTAAGTACACAAACATTTAGTACACAAACATTTAGTACACAAACATTAAGTACACAAACATTTAGTACACAAACATTAAGTACACAAACATTAAGTACACAAACATTTAGTACACAAACATTAAGTACACAAACATTTAGTACACAAACATTTAGTACACAAACATTTAGTACATAAACATTTAGTACACAAACATTAAGTACACAAACATTTAGTACACAAACATTAAGTACACAAACATTTAGTACACAAACATTAAGTACACAAACATTTAGTACACAAACATTTAGTACACAAACATTAAGTACACAAACATTTAGTACACAAACATTTAGTACATAAACATCAAGTACACAAACATTAAGTGCACAACATTAAGTACACAACATTAAGTACACAAACATTAAGTATACAAACATTAAGTACACAAACATTAAGTGCACACACATTAAGTACACAAACATTAAGTGCACAAACATTAAGTACACAACATTAAGTGCACACACATTAAGTACACAACATTAAGTACACAAACATTAAGTATACAAACATTAAGTGCACAAACATTAAGTGCACACACATTAAGTACACAAACATCAAGTACACAAACATTAAGTGCACAACATTAAGTACACAACATTAAGTGCACACACATTAAGTACACAACATTAAGTACACAAACATTAAGTATACAAACATTAAGTGCACAAACATTAAGTGCACACACATTAAGTACACAACATTAAGTACACAAACATTAAGTATACAAACATTAAGTACACAAACATTAAGTGCACACACATTAAGTACACAAACATTAAGTGCACACACATTAAGTACACAACATTAAGTACACAAACATCAAGTACACAAACATTAAGTACACAACCGTTAAAATTTGGTCTGTTATTTGAATCAAATGTTTACATCAGAGTGTGGTTTGCACAGTCGGTAACTAGTTGTCGAGATGTAACATCCCCAAACATTTGGCAAAGATAAAATTGCCGTGAACACGCAACAGTAAACCGATATCCGCTGATATTGTGTGTGATATTTGAAACTGACTAAAACCAGTGGTTTTTGTCTGTTGAAACAAAAATGTCAGTGAGATAACAAATATTGTTCTTCCTTCATTTCAAATACTAAAGAAAATATTAACATTTAAAGTTATTTAGATTTTTATCCCGCATTTAAAGTTTCCATTATTTATTTTAAGACGATGGTCGCAGAGATATGGCCGAATACGAGGGCTTAGTGACTGTGATAAATGCATATGAACGTGTGTATTCATAGTTACTGACTAAGATCAACTGTTCCAAGAAAGAACAATTCTATTAATAGCTCAATAGCTAGGGGTAACTAAAGGACCTACATTTTTAAGTGGAATCCGAACCACGTAGTATTGGTCTGATTTTCAGCTAAATGACAAGCCTGATACTCAGTTTTCTCTCCTACACAACATCCAGACACTGACTACCACCCAACGTGGACACCTAAGGCTTCACTAGGAGTGTCCACAATGACTTGTATCCATTGATCGAACTCCATGTCGTTAAAGCACAGAACCTCCACCTACAATCTCCACAACTATTTGTCTCCAATTAGCGGGATTACATTACTACGCTATAAGTGCCGACAATGTTAAACATAACATAGTAGTTTTGTTTTTAATGGCTTAAGATTGTAACTAACTTGTTAATCTTCACTTAAAATTTAATCAAAATCGTTAGAATAAAGCTGGAAAATTTGCAATTGTAACGTTTTTGCCCGTAAAAAATGCCATTACTCAAAAACTAGTCAATTTAGAAACACAGGGTTTTCAATAAAATATTTTATATTGTAATTTATATCTTTCTGAAAATTTTATCAAAATCATTATAGTTGTTTTTGAAAAAAACCTATTTTTGTACGTTTTTATCCATAAAAAACTAAAATGTCAAAAAAGTGAAAAAATGGTCTGGAGATATTGACTAAATACACCAAAATACGAAATTCCCTAAAAATTGATCCATCAGTTTGGTCTCCAGCGAACTGTACATACACACAGAACTTTTATGGGTTCAGAGGACTCTAAAATGGATTTTTTGACCAACTTGTAAACAAGCTTTTTTGGAAGAAAAACGCACATAAGAAAGTAAAAAGTAGAAGTTTTATATCATTTGACTTTTTGAAAGAACGCGCTCTTTTAAGAAAAGCACCTTTCCGATTATCGTATCAACTTAGCGAACATCACCCATTAATAGAATTACATTACAATATAGACAGAACGAGTTTTGGAATTGGTTTTTGATTGGTATGAGCAATGAGCAAGAAGGGAACATTTTCCGGAAACACTTCTACGATTACAGGAAATCACTTTTATGTCATATTTATGGTCTGGGTTGTTACGTTCGTAGCTTTATATCAGTGAAACTTTTGTAAACATAATAAAGTCAGACTTACATCATTAAGTTTGTTTGAATGATACAAAATTAACGCTAATGTAAATTTGAATTTACAAGCCATCTACATAATACCGGTGCAGAAATTGAGTGCACCCGAGTTTGAAGGTTGCTTACTAAGAAACTAAGAGGCGTATGACAAACCTAATCACACTATTCCTTTCCTCGTTAATTCGAATGTTATTACACATGCTTTTTAAAATGTTGTTATAAGTTTTAATAATTTGTATCCTTATTGAAACCAAAAAAGGTCCGGGTTTTTAACTAGTGCATAAACTTTAAATTTGTATTATTAAAACACCCGTCAATGAATGCAATTATATTTAATTCTAGGTTGACAGAAATG
Organism: Stictocephala bisonia; assembly: GCA_035578905.1. Classification (NCBI taxonomy): domain Eukaryota; kingdom Metazoa; phylum Arthropoda; class Insecta; order Hemiptera; family Membracidae; genus Stictocephala; species Stictocephala bisonia. The sequence continues at coordinate 505,277 of JAQJVL010000206.1, read as the reverse complement.
TTTTTGTAAGTTTTACAACTTTTAGAATTTTAACTTTTCAAAGAAAAAGTCCTTAAAAATCAATTTAAATTACTTTATTTACTTACACACTCGTATCTGTACACTTCGTTGTCTGTAACCTATACAAGACAAGAAGACGTTGCTTCAGGAAATTTATATGAACTTGTGTTCTTGAAAAGTTAAAATTCTGAAATTTATAAAATTCATAGAAAATACTCTTATCAACTACATATTAAAATATAAATGAGTTTCAAAACCGGGGTTTTGACTAATGGAATAATCAAGCTGATGCACAAAGAAAACTAATAAAAATTCTGGTACTTTTTTGTTCCAACTAATATAAAAATTACTAAAACTTATAATAAAATATATTAAAAAACATATTTCATAAAGTAGAATTAAACTAGGAAAACAATGGTGTGTTTGGATTTGTCATTGGCCTCTTAGGTACTTAGTAAACAACATTCAAACTCAGGTTAATTTCTGCGCCAACAGAAGTGACAACCATTCCTAAAAAACCCCTAGTTCTGATGGACTACATATTATATTTCATAACTTATGGTTGGGAAATCCTTATATTTCCTAAATATTATCCTCAATATTTTATGTCATGTTTGACATAGGCCTACTCGTCAAATAGTTTTGCTTTTTACCCTCCCACCCACCCCACAGCCACGTTGGGATTATCTACTCCACTCTGTATACACATGTGAAATACTGATGGCTCTAGTCTAGCCATCAATAGATAGTAAATGTGTTCACCCACTTATTGATTTTTTTTTAATTTTATTATCTACACAGGAATGTTTTACTTACTGTCGGCGCAGAAATTATGTGTGCCCGAGTTTGAGGGATTAACCTAATTTGAAGTAAAACTAAGAAACTAAAAGAGGCCTACTAAAGATCCATCGTGAGTCTTAAACTAATCACTTTATTGTACTCTAAAAATAGTGTGTGGTTGTTATATTTATGTGTTATTTAGTTTAAATAAAATAATTGAAGGATACTAAAGTCAGACACTGTAATAACCAATTAAAACTGAGCGTAAAACTATGAGACTTTAAAGATGTGAATAATAAAATTAACTGCTGACAAAATATTGGAAATGTGGCGTCACGAGGGAGGTCTTGTGGACGACACTCGTCAACAACAGCTGACAGCCAGGTGAAAGGGTTCGTAGCCCTGTTGTCAACGCCAGCTGACGACAAGTGGGTTGGTAAACATGTTCAGTTTTCATTTTATAAACAACTGCTAGCTCATTTAATACTCTATATATATTTACAGATTAAACAGACAGACATTTATATATACAAAAATAGTTTTTCCCTCTACCATTTGGTGCAATATTTCATATTACATGGCAATAGTTAACCTTTTTGATAGCCACATAAAGTATTTACAAAATAAATACAAATATTTAAAATTTCATAAAACATGGCATAGATTACTCTGATGTGTATTACCAATAGGTAAATATTTTATAAAATGTAATTGCTTTATAAAACGCTTTTATATTTTATGATTATACTTATTTTGTTCATTGTAAAAATAAGTTCTAATCTTACTATTATATAAGTGTCTGTCTGTGTGTGTGTTTTACTCAATCACGCAAAAACTACTTGACCCATTCAACTTAAATTTTACATGGACATTCTTAGGGTGTCTGGTTGACACATAGGCCTATCTTTATTTTGGAATTCCTTCAGGGTACTACCCCAGGGGCTCTATGAAGTATCAATGCAAACCCTTTGGCAATACTAATTTGACAAATTGTTTATAATAGTTTCCACGGTAACTAGAAAATCATGACGAGTCTGCGCAGTAGACATTTGACGTCACATGGGTGAAATCACGTGATTTGTTTATTCTATTAAATACTGATAACTAACTCTACCAATTAAACACAAGCATTCAGCTGAATAGTAAGCAAGTTATTTACCACTTATAAGCTGGAAAAGTAATTACGGGAATCAGAACAGTAAATTTGTGTTTATTTTTGCTATTTCACCCATGTGACGTCATGGTACATGCGCGTGATACCTACCGTCTTCTTTTGTAGGTACCGTGTTCTTGAATAAACCTTATCAAACCTAAGCACAACTCACTTTAGCATTATGCAGATGCCAGTAGGTACACATTTTGTATTACTGAATGCAATAACTCTTCCGAGAGAAATCACTAGAAGATCTCGAAAGAAACTGCTTCTTACAACTAACAAAGTTATATCAGTACTTAAACAACAATAATTTACACGTCAACCCTTCAAAAACAAAAAGTATTCCTTTTTATAATGATTTTAGTTTAGATGACGATCCACTGATCGTCATGAATGAGTTCGAATTACCTTTAGAATTGGACTGGAAGTACTTAGGACTAAGTTTTGATAGTAAATTCCCATGGGGAAAGCACATAGATACGATATGCTTAAAATTGTCTTCACAATTATTTTTACTTAGAAGATATGCTCAATACCAAAACTATTTCCTTTTGCGGCTAATCTATACCTCCCTGATTGAGTCAAGGCTACGGTATGGGATTGTTCTGTGGGGCTCAGCGTCGCGTAAGGAGTTCCTGCGGGTATTTTATCTGCAGAAAAGAGCTGTACGAACCATAGCTGGTGTACGTAGAAGAGCACCGTGTAAAACATTTTTAAAATCATTAAGAATATTGACCCTTCCCTCATTATACATCTATGAAATGATTTTGTACTACAGATTCAAATATGATTTCATCAAATTTGGTTCAGACGTCCACAATTATAACACAAGATCCCGTGACCAACATAGGCAAGTTCCCCGCCGACTCCAGCGTACTGCCTCACTCCCTCAAAATATGAGGCCAAAATAATTTAACAAATTGCCACAAAATATTAAACTAGAAAATAACCCGATCAGATTCAAAAAATTACTCCGTAATCACCTTTTAATAAAAGCTTTTTACTCTGTTGGTGAGTATTTATCGGATACATAGCATAAAAGTGAAATAGTCTACACAGATTTTGTTTGTTTTGCATAGCTCTGGGAGAAGTTTATATTTTTTGTTACCATACATTTATTAAGTTTCTTGTACAAACTTTAAATTTAAGGTAGACTTATTTAATGACGAGTGTAATACAATTATAACATTGTCATGCTACACAATAAAGAATTTGAATTTGAATAAGCACAATATAATTCAACGTAAACACCGTACGAAGGACAGGTACTGGCTAGTAAATACACAAACTTATCAGACTAAAATAGAAGTGAAGGCTGTTACAGCTTCGAAACATAAATAACACGGCTTGTTAAGTAAGAATATAGCAGCATAACACAATATAAAATATGGAAGCAATTATTCAGTACACAACTAAAATTGTTGTGTAGTGAACAAATTGTTTGAGTTTGTACAATTACGATTATAAACCAAAATACTGTGTCGAAAGTTACAGTTTTGTAATTGAACGAATAAATGGTACCAGGTAACTGGCACAAACTTTTCCCTTTGCCTTTATTATGTCAGTTTTTTTTTTTAAATGTACAAAGTTTGTTAAATAAATAATAATTGAAATAGTCTGAAGGTTGTTTAGACAAATCTGGCTGTGATTAAATGAACAGCTGTTTTTGAAAATTATTTTTTCATACATTCATTTAATTGAAATAAGAGTATTGTCTGTACATTCCTTATAAATGTAATCGATTGAATATCTGTTTTTATTTAGGTTTGTTTTTACATCCTTTAATTTTTATTTAGTTCAACAAAATATTCATATTCATGTGACTAGAAGTAAACTTTCATATACACCTAAATAAAAACAGATGTTCATTTAATCACATTTCTAAGGAATGTACAGACGAAACACTTATTTTATTTAAATAAAGGTATGAAAAAAATAATCTTAAAAATCATCTGTGAATTGATCACATAGATTTTATGTAAGTAACCTTCAACAACTTGAGTGGTAGCTTCCGGTCTTCGGCCTCCAGCCCCAACTTAGTCCAAAATGTAATTAAAATCGATGTAGTTAAGCTTGAAAAATTGAATTTTTTAACGTTTTTTGTTCATAACAAATGTAATAATTCATTAAAGCTGGGAACATGTGATTTTTATTAAAATGTTTTAAATTATAAGTCATATATTTTCTGAAAATGTAATCAAAATCGTTAGAGCCATTTTTTAGAAAATTCCATTTTTGATTGTTTTTGCCTATAAAAATGTAAAAAAATTAAATTTTCAAAAAAGTGAAAAAACACTCGAGATATTGGCTAAATACATATACATACCAAATTTCATAAAAATCGATCCATCCGTTCACAATACTTTCTCTGAGCTAACGCACATGGGAGGGAGTAAAAAGTAGTATTTACGTTATGTATCCAACTAAAAACTCAAAATTTTCTCTTTTTTATTCTTAATCTGAAATAACTTTAATTAACAACATGACCAGCATTAATTGATAGCGTAAAATCTCTTCAGTCATGACAAGCGCCTATCTGCAAATGTTTTAAACATCCTGTGACGTACATTCTCAAAGGAATGTCGTCAAGATACTATCATAAAGGCCACCTGGTTGGAACGACTGGTTTCACTCCAAAAACTAAATTTTATTTCAGGTTTCTGTTTTATTCGGATTCAGCATGTAAATGTTCCACATTTACATTTAACACAGGTAAAAACATAATAATGTTTTTTTAAATATATGTTAGATCGAAAGTGAACAAAATTTACGTTTGATAATATGTGATGCAATTTAGGAGCAATTAAATAAAATTAAAGGTAAAAGATAAAGGAGCACCATTGGATTTTCACAGCCTTTTTATCTAGTCGATACAAATCCAAGAATCAAAGGAATTTTCCTCAAAAATAAAGATGTTTGGCCAAAATAAGAAAAAAAAATTTCGCACTAAAATAAAATGTATAGTACATTAATACCAAGTAGTTTTCCCCTTCACGTGAATATTACATTCATCTCTTTATGCGACAAATTGATAATAAATTAAATATTTAACGAAACAGTTCGGTTGTTACATAAGGTAATTTAAGGTTATGTAAGGTGAGGTTGTTTAACTTAGGTAGGTTAGATTAGCTATTTAGTATTTTATTGGGTACATTTTATATACTAATCCTAGATAACGTTTCAAAATCCTATTATATCCAAACCTTAAACAACATTTATTTTGTCCACCTAGATAGATAGGTTTTATACCAATACTATCCGACAGCCTTTGCTTCGCTACGAAATGGTTCTCTACGCTTGCTTACTCTTTCCTTTATGGCTCTCTCTAAACCATGAAATCGATAAAACTATAAAAGCCTCTACCAGTATCCCAGAAAAAAAGTGTTATAGTCTAAAAGTCCCTATAAGATTACTTTAGGGACTTAAGTGTCATGGGTAATTATTGCTTTAAGTGTTTTACAATGAAAATAATATTAGCTAAGCTTTTATGTTGTTTTTTTTAATCTGTTGTAAGAAATAAATTAATATATTAAATTAATGCCACTGTTACTTTTATGGGAAAAAAAGGAAACATCCAGGGGCTGTTTCTATCCCCTAGGAATTGAACTTAGAGAAATCCTTTCTTATGAGTATCTAAGATACAAAAGCAAACTTCGCTCCAAATTTCAACCAAATCTGAATAATGCTTCCCGATATTTCATAAAGAGTGAGTACATTGTTTTTGGATTCTACATATTAGATTTACCAATCTCTAAGTAATTGAATTCACCAACGACGATGAAGATAATACTATTTTAACTCTTAACTACCGTGGTGGGGTCTTTAAAGACCCCAAATTTCAAAGTAATGGAAAAGATAATAAATTAACGAATGTTTGTATAAAATATTTATTATAATGTAGAGTATTTATCGAAAATTATGTTGAGAAGATACAATTTTACACCTTAAATGATTAAAAAAAAAAAAAGATTGTTATCTTAACTGCTTGTTTTATACGTTTTAGAACATAAAATATTTAATATTTGATGAAAAACTCAAACATTATTCTAAATATTTTGTTTTGGAAAAATCCTGTTTTTAAATAGTGCCTCTTCCAGCTAAAAATAAATAAAAAGCCAATTGATCAATTAGGTAACGGAGCCATGCAATTAGCCATTAAAAACGAAAACACTAATACCAGAGGTGGGGTCTATTGGGACCCCAAGGCTAAACTCCTTGTTTTACCTACCCATACTATTAGCTGATTCGTCGTTGGTGAATTCGTTGGTGAATGGTGAATTACTTAGAGATTGGTAAATCTAATATATAGAATCCAAAAACAATGTACTCACTCTTCCCGAAATATCGGGAACCACTATTCAGATTTGGTTGAAATTTGGGGGGAAGTTTGCTTTTGTATCATAGATACCCACTAAGAAAGCATATAGTAAACTCCCAAGGGATTCCTAAACTAAAATACAAAATAAATGCTGTGACATTCATTTATCACTGCAAACATCCAACAGTTAATAGCTAGAACTATGATGCGTTATCTCAGCGCTTAAGAGGTGAAAAATGGAATTAAAAACTGTTGGGGTCTAAAAAGACCCCACCATGGTAGTTAAGAGTTAATGCAGTGTAAAATATACGACAGACTGAGCAATTCAAACTAATAGATCAATAATTTTTGTAACAGCGGACCCTAGGGTTATGAGAAAAGTAATGAGCGGCCTTTCCAAATCACGTTTTACCGGACATAAACGAAATTATTGGAACATCTGTGAGGAACACCTTCGTAAACTTAATGACCCAATAAATGTTCTTTCATGGAGACTGATTCACAGTCAGCAGGGCGCGTCAAATTGGATCTGAAGGGATGATCATCAAATGACAAGGGAATGCAGCTTCCCCCGGGAAAATCAGACTATTTTATTGCCTGGTATCTGTTGTCACTACATTGGATTTAGATCATAGACTTTTTATTGGTAATATCATTGGTTGCCAATGAAATCTACACAAATAGATTTTCCATCCATATAGTCAAAGGTAATATACAGTTGAATTGAAATAAATACCATTTTTACTCATGATGAATGTTAATATCTGGGTAGATGAAACTTACAGACTTGTTTCACTTATACAGGGTGTTTATATTAAAACGTCCTATTTACAAGTACAGAAAATTAAGTTTTAAGATAATTACAAGTTCATAGGTTGGTAGCCTCGGTTCATTTCTTCCTTGGATTCCAGCAGGTGTACATTCTCGCATTGTTGTTCACTTTATTTGGGTTTCCTACAATGTCATTAAGTTGAGGTTAGAAACATTGTTTTGAGCAAAGACCAGAGAGTACTTATTGTGAAAGAATATTTTAAAACAAAATCGTTAAAACAAAAATGTCATAAAAATCATGTAAGTAATAGTAATAAATGTAAATAATAATAAAATATGTTATAGACATATGATTTGTTTGTCATATTTACTTCAAAACATGGGTTGCGTTTTAAAAGGAACACATTGTACTATGAGGTTGTCCCTTATGCTGGCTCCAAGAGGGATCTGTAATAAGAACAAATAATGAATATTAAAATGTGTCAATTTAATAGACTGTCCTTTTCATTTGCATATTTTTCCACATAAAGCACTGCCTGGAAAGTATTTATGAAAAACACAATGGAAATTATCCACGAAAATAATTTTAATAATAAAATAATTTTTTTTATTACAGAATTTTACTGAGCTATGGTGGAGGCTGGCCATTACGTCATTCAATTCCTAATGCCTCCAAAGTTGAATTAAAATTTGTTTACTTGTCTATGTATTGTACTTGATCACAGTTATACAGTATAAGATGTTTATCTGTTACTATTAATCTACCATATTTTATTATTATTATTTTTTTTTAGTATTCAGTAGAATCGAAAAATTATTAAAATTCGAAAAAACCAATGCCATAACTTTTAGTAATTTTGACATATTTAAGTTAGTTTAAATTATGTGTTAATCATTTTTGTTTAAATGTTATGTATTCAATAACTATTTTTTAACTATTTTGGTCTATAACAATTATTTCACGAGATATAATGTAAAAACCACTTTCGTGGCGAATTGCGATTAGTATAAACACCAATAATTGACCACAAAAATCGATTTCACCTATACTCCTACCGGAGGGACGGCCGGCAGGCCATACCGGAGGCCAGGCGCCCTAATTTAACGCAAATTACGAATTTTTGTTGAGTAAATAGGCAATTATAATAAGTTATTTTATGTTTGGTTATGCAAGTAAAAAGTGTAATTTTCAGGTCGAAATAATAATTTTATTGAAAAACTTATACTTAACTTATATAAATTCATGTTCAGTATAAAAACCACGTAAATAAAAAAATAGTGAAAATTAATATTTTTAAAACAGATGTTTTTTCACTGATTAAAGACTAATTTTCGATTTATCTGTAAAAAACTAGTTTTCCGCGCATGAAATCAGTTTCCTCAAGAGTTATAAACTCTTATGTCACCACTTCTTAGACAAGAAATCATATTTTCAGAAGTGGCTAGAAAGTGCATAATTACCTTTTTATAACTAGTTTAAGATATTTGTGTTTAGTTTATGGGTATGTTCAATTGTATGAGAAAGTCTTCAATATCATGAAGAAGTGCGTGAGTCATAATGGGCGTCAATGAAGTAATACAATTAAATAAATAGATTGAAGTATTTGTTTTAAATTGTTACGATATCTTTCGGATTAAATGGACTATATTAGAGAAATATTGTAAATTAGAGTGAAGATATTAAGCAACAAACTGAGTGACTTTAAAATGTTATCACTACTCTACCACTACAATTTATATATTAGAGGGCTAAAGGTAGAATGAGGGCTCTGGTGTGGCTATCAGCGCCTTAGGAGAAAATGTCAGAGGAAAGTGCAGCTGTAGATTTATTTACCTTAAGACTACGAATAAAATGAATCTTTCCTGCACATAAATATACCACCACTTCTTTCTTATGGCAGTCCATTTGGACTTATGTAAAGTACGGAATGAGTTTTCTCACTTCTAAAAAAATGTGATGTCACTTTGCAGTACCATTAAATATGTTACTGTATTTGTTAGTTTGGTTACAGTGGATCATAGTGGAAAATATTTGTGTGGTGGTATTTTTCAGTCTTTTTTGTCTTCTCCATTCATCTCGACGGCTTGGGTACCAACACAACACCCATATTTCATTATCCTCAAAATGCCACGGTTTAACACCCTAAAAAGAGAGCCCTAACAAATTAAAGTAACCAAATACATCCCTAGTAGGGTTTTGGCCCCGCCAACAATCGCCCTCCATCTCACCCGGTCTTGTGCCTCTTTTAAAACTGCTCCCATCCTTGAGATGTCCGTCATCAAGCTGCCTCGCCATCTTCTTTTAGGCCTTCCTGGTGGTCCTCTCCCGTTGGGCTCCCTTTCCTATTTCCTTTAAAAATGGTCCATGATTTCTTCTTAAGACGTGTCTTAACCCATCTTCTTTAAGGGTTGATTTCTTAACCCATCTTAATCGTCTAGATCTAACTCTAACATGTGTTGTACAGTACCCATGATCTCTGTATACATTTCTTATTTCTTCATTATGTCTAATTCTCTAGTCTCCATTATCATTTATGGGTTAAGATTTCCATTATTATTTTATAAATTAAGATAAATCCATTATCATTAAAATTTATGGGTCCAAAAATCTTTCTTACAATTTTATTTTCAAACATAATAAGTTTCCTATCTACTTTTTTGTTCAGCATCAATGTTACGGCTCTATATGTCATACTGGTTGGATAATTGAATAATAGATTTTAATTTTGGTTTGTCGTGATAAAATTCTTGAGGTTAGTATTTTGTTATATTATGCATAATTCTCTGTTGTTTATTTCTTGTTCTCCACTGTTCTTACTTGATATTAAAATTCCTAGATATTTAAAAAGATCGACTTTTTTTTAAAAAATGTCCTTCAATATTGATTTTGATTTTTTGGTCGATTTATTGATTTGAGAATTGCATGTATTTCGTTTTTTTCATCGTTTACTAAAGTAATCAAATACCTTTGTGCATTGTTGAGTGTTATTATTGTCTATAAACCACGTGATTAATTAATATCAACGAAGTCATTTTTATTAAGTAAGGTCGACTGTTCCTTAGAAATAGCTATTTATTAATAGCACAATAGCCAGAGTAATATTCTTGACGTACAGGATTGGTATAATTTTAATGCACGAAAACACTCCAGCGATTTGTTTTTAATTTTTATTTGGTGAGGCCTTTTAATAAAGGTACAATCGTCAGACAAAAGAGTGATAATATATTGCCTCATTTTACTTCGATTTGTGGATTTGTGATTAGAACAGTGGATTAAGACTGTTTACAATAAGGTCATTAAACAGTATCCAGTCAAACTTCGTCTCCGGATGAACCCCCCTCCCTTGTAAATAAACCTCCCACCTTTGTTTTAGATACGCTATTTTGGAAACTCCATTACACATTTAAAATCAATGATAAATAGTTATTAAAATGTAAAAATATTTTTATTGCTATATATATATATATATATATATATATATATATATATATATATCATGTATTGATTTAACCACGTCCAAAATTATTTATATACTATCGAATAAAAGGGCGAGTCTGCCACTAATCATGTACCTCTAATGTTGGAGATATTATCTGGGGGATGATGTTTAAATAGATAATATTTAATGTATAACATTAAAAATGAAAACATTTAATTTACATTTAATCAATTTTCAGATAAGCATTTTATTGTTTTATACATTATTTCAAAAACTTCAGATTTAGAATTACCATAAATACAACTCTATTGATACACGGTAAACAAAAGAACAAAACCATATGAACCTTTACTACTAAATAAACAAAAGCTTTATTAACCTAACTTATGACGTAAAATAAATAATTAATGTCACATTTTGAGAAAAGCCAGTTTTTCATTTTAAATAAAAATATTTTTAATTTTTCACTTGTTATTTCTATAGGAAGCTGATTATACAATTTTCGGCCCAGGTAAATGAAGCTTGTTTTTAAAAATGATTTTTTAATCTTTGGTTTAACAAACAATTAATTATAATGAGGCGCTTCTAATATATAGATATATTATATTAGTTGCAATACTACCACTTCTCATATAAAATAATTTTAATACCTTGAAAACAAAAAGATGGCGTATCAGTAATATATTGAGTTGACAGAAAATAAGAAATACATGATCACCCTTTCGCTTAAATTTTATAAGTCTAACAAAATTGATTTGGGTAACTCTTATTGCATTTATAGAAACGTTATCTGCTTCGCCCCAAAACTGCAATCCGTACAAAAGTCGTGAATGAACAAGACTAAAATACAACATTCGTAACAGTTCCTTACATTTCTCTGACTTTCGGAGTGGAGCTTTGAGCAATGAGTTTCCAAGATCTTTGTTCATCTAAAATCACGCCTAAATATTTTAATTGGTCAACTTGTTCGATTTTATCACAGGCACAATTAACGATTCATGAACAATTGTTGGAATCAAATTTTAGTTCTGATGCAAAAGCCCTTTAAGATCAAAGTTGATAATTTTAGTCTTAGTTGCATTAATAATAATTATATTATTATCACACCATTTTCGTGTGTGTTCTAGGTCAGTCTGCATACATTTCCAGATTGCGTCCCACGATTATTAAATATTAGAATATAAATTACACTGTTTGATTAACAACAATAAATTTATTCATTATAGTTGTTAATAACAATTTATCTGCAGGTTTTCACTAAATTGCAAGATTTAAAGTTATTGTCTCCCTCTGGAACTTGAACTCAGTCCATTCACAGGTGCAGATTAATCTACCAGTACTTCACTGACTGAGCACTTCGCTCTGAGATAAGGAAGTCACATGAGTAAGGCTGCTTTCAGTACCTTCTTGTTTCTTAGCTATCAGTTAGTTGTCTGTTCTGTGCTGTAAATTCACTGTGCACCTATGTTATGAAAAATTTAATCTTATAATTTTAAATTGTTTTTTATTTGTATTTTTCTATACCAAAAAGAAGTGTCATACATCTTAAATACAATGCCAAACGCAAGCATATTATTTTGAAATAAAGGTAAATATGTCTTCAATTTACAGTAGGTTATATTTCAAGATTAAATGTACAGCAGCCAATTTATGTTACATTTAAAAAAAATGCAATAACTAAATGAAAACTAAAAGCTTAGTTCTTAATAAATTATAAACTCACAATACCTATAAATAAAGCCCAATTTCACTGTATCAAAAATGTTTAAAGCACTTAATAGTTAAAAATCACAAACCACCTGCCATCCTTCGAAGTGTCATGTCAAGGACTTATCTCCCATGACATATAATTTGTGATAGTTCCTACTTATCTCCAATGACACATAATTTGTGATAGTCGCACACTTATATCCTATTACATATAATTAATGATAGTCCCTACTCATCTCCGAGACACATAATTTGTGATAGTCTCTCAATTATCTCCATGACACATGTGACGGGCCCTCCCTTTTATCCAACGACATTTTTGCCGGAAATGTCATATTGCCGATTAAACATGACTGGCTGAGTTTACTCATAGCTTCATGGCTTGTGAAAGGTCCATCTTTCCACTTTATCAAAAATTATCTTTTAAGAAACTAATTATCGAAGTTGTATTGTTGTGTCACTATCTTATCAATGAGTGTTTTTCGTTTTCAATAGATAACCTAGTTTTCGGAGTAATCTAAAATATTGTGCGTCTTACTGGTTTAATTTTTCTTTGTGTTCTTTTAGTTTAACTCTTATCTTGGCATCGTTCTATTCACTTTCCACCCGACCTATTCTTAACGCAATTAGATGGAAAGTGAACATTTCTGGGAAATATAGATCCGAACCTCTCACGATATATTTTCTGTATAAACTGGAAACCAAACTTTAACATTATGCTCTTATTTTAATTTATGCTAAGTTAAACTATTTAAATTATTGCTAGTTTAAATTGCTGGTTTAATCTAACTTGAGAACGGTCGGGAGGAGTGAATTTGGGATAGGCACAATCGATAGAAAAAATATGTCAGTGAAAAATAATCGGATCTTTTCCGTTAATTCACTATAATAACCATAACTTAGGTTAACCTTAACATAACCAAAACAAACCTGACATAACCTAACACATTTCAATAATGCAACAGTTTACAATGCAATTGAACTATGCACAACACGTCTTTTTACGATTTAGAAGAAACTTTACAAATGTTATGGTGATCGATTTCGGTAAACCCGTTTATCTTTCTCAGACCAGAGAGGTTCAGAAAGGGATAAATGCTCAATACGCTTATTAAGACACTATTTTTATAATTTTACTCCACAACTGAGTTTGAAAAATGAAAATAACTCAAGACTCATTGAAACAGTACTGGGGGACGTATATAAAGAAGATCCGAGCGATCTAAGGCGTCAGGACTTGAACCTGAGTTAGAGATAGTGCACGTTTAAACCTGTTAACAGTCACGTTTATCTTGTACTGTACTTCCACTTACTCTATCTGAATAAGTTCCCTGCGAAGATCAATAGTCTGTGTGGAATTGACAGAGTATGTTTAAAAATCGGCTTCTCCTGGAAAAAACAAAAATGCCTCCTTAATTTTCTATGATAACTTTAAAACACACGAGAATCAAAATAAATATCACAATTTTTAATAATGTCTTACTTTAAGTAAATCTAGGGACAGAAAATGCAAGTACGTTCTTTCATCCATTCTTAGATCGCACCATGTGAGGAAGGGTGAGGGAAGACCTCATTTATTCTATTGTAGTCTGAATAAAACATGGCCATCACTTTGTCTTATCTGGGCAGCGTTCTCTTCACTTTCCACCCGACCTATTCTTAATGCAATTAGATGGAAAGTGAACATCTCTGCGAAATATAGCTTCGAACCTCTCACGATATTGTTTCTGTATACACTGTAAACTAAACTTTAACTTTATACTCTTAGATATGAGATGCCGACATAACTTTGTGCGTATTTAAAGGCGAATATGAGTAATTACATGGATGTTGGATTAGTGTTGATGACCTGTGTAGTCTGGTTACTGATTGAGTTAGATTTATCTTATATGGTAGGTGGATTAATATATACACTAGTAGTCTAATATCGAAGGAAGTGATTTTATGTAGACATTATTTAATATTTTTTTGAATTTAAATAGTATATTTCATAACAAGAGTGGAAAGTGGGGTTTTGCATGTTCGAGACCATATGTTTGAAGTGCGAGACTTGTCGAGCACTTCGAATGGTCGAGAACATACAAAACACTTTCACTCGAGTTTTGAACGATACTTTTCACTACACTACGGAATAAAAACTCATTTTTGGAATGTTAACTGTTTATTAAATTAGAAACATGTTTTAAAAACAGGTGTTGTTGACTGTGGAAAATTTTCGGTTGTAAACAATGTTACTTTCGGTAGTAAACAATAGACAGCTGTTGAAAATATGATGTTTCGCAGGTTGTAAACACATAACGAAAACAGCTGAACTCATAGTAGTGTAGTGAAAAATAATTTTCAAATGTTATTGTTGAATAACATTTGAATGTAATTGTTATTCAATGTAATTGTTGAATAACAAGAATTTGAAAACTATTTTTGGTCTAAGTCAACTATTTTTCTAGATGTCACCGATAAACTACTAAAATTGCAAATCACCATAATATGCATGACGATAGTAAAAGCTATGACAAAAACAAATTTGCATATATTTCCGCTGGAGGGACAACCGGCCCACCAACCTACCAAATCACGTACGATAGCACTGGCCCATTCATCCGCCCATACACTTAAAGTGGCACTGGTCCACCACTCACCCTTGTATTGTATCAGCTATGCTATAAGTTTTACAAAGCCTCGATCAGCCAATTCATTTATAGGCTCATGGGGACTCGACACTTTTTACTTTCTCCAATATGCGTTAGCATAGATAAAGTATTGTGACCATAATAAAGTTTTTTTTACTAGTTGGTCTAACAATCCATTTTAGGGTCTCCTAAACTCAAAAAAGTGGTCTTATCGAAAAAGATTTTTGTGTCTGTCCGTATGTGTGTTTGTCTGTGTGTATGTGCAGTCCGCTGGTGACTACATACACCAAATTTCATACATAGGTCAATTTTTATGAAATTTGGTATGTATATGTATTCGGCCAATATCTCCAGACCATTTTTAACTTTTTTGAAATTTTAGCTTTTTTATTTTTATGGGCAAGAAACATACAAAAACGAAATTTTCTCAAAAACAGCTTAAACGATTTTAATTAAATTTTCAGGAGAGATATGAATTACAATTTAAAATATTTTAGTAAAAACCGCATGTCTCTAGCTTGACTATTTTTTTAGTTATTACAACAAAATATTTGGAAATCAAACTTTTAATTTTAAAAATTTTGATTTTTTAGTGTTTAATGTAGGGGAAGTTTATGCCAATTCTTTGGAACCATTTATTTCGTATAGAGTAACAGAAAAATACGTATGTGGTATATAAGATCTTGTATAAATATAAGAGACATCAACGGTCACTGAATTGCAATTGTTTAGCATGAACTGAGACTACTTTTCTCTTGAAAAATTATATCTGGGCCTTCACTATAAAGTTTCGAAATTTCTGACAAAAATACGAATAACTTGTGAACGGTCAGGAGGAGTGGATTTGGGATAGGCGCAATCGATAGAAAAAATATTTCGGTGAAAAATTATCGGATCTTTTCCGTTAATTCACTACCATAACTATAACTTAGGTTAACCTTAACATAACCAAACCAAACCTAACATAACTTAACCTAAACAAACATGATATAACCTAATCAAACCTAACATAACCTAAACCTAACCAATGTAGTGAATTTCAATTTACAATTGAAGTCCAATAACACGTGTCTAAATTTTTTTAATTTTCTGACATTGAAATTGATAAGATTTCGAGATTTGAAATCCACTCTAACTTGAAAACTACTCATCTGTCCTCGACTTATCAAAAAAAATTTCACTCAACAGTATCCAGTAGTTTCTTACTTTCTAGGTTAAATCACTTTTTTTAACAGTCCCTAATCTCTCATAAGTGTGATTGTTACGACCCGTTAGGGCCGTAGAATGGGATTACTGTACTTAAATATATTTCGAATTACCTTGTGTACAAATTTACATTACATTTATAGCAATTAATTCAGAATTGGGTGGGGTGTTCGTCAGAAGTCTTCAGTAGGACTAGTGGGAGGTATTTCCTTGATCGTATTGTAGAGTGGAGAGGATTAAGAAGCTTTCAAAGTATTCTCATATGAGGATTTATATGAGTTTTATAACTCATTTGTACTCAATACGTACAGTATGTAAAATTCACGGAGTAAGAAGTGTTTAAAACAGTTTATAATCTACAATATGAATCCTTTTCGGGAATAAATGACAATTTATTTATTTAATTAATTATATAACAAAATTGAAAATTGTATGAATTTTAATTTACAATATACTTAAAATATTATGATTTAAAGAATTGTTACACAATTTTTAAACTCGATCAAAATATTCTTCAAGTGAGTAGAGAGCTTTTTCCCAATATAATTTGTGATTTATAATTCGAATTTATGGTATATTATGTTTAATGGTGGCTGAGAATAAAAAATGTTTCCAATATATGTACATAGTTTTTTGTAAAGTTCTGCATTATGAGTTTTTTTACATCTATTAATTTTTTATTGACTTTCTTTTTTCAATCATTGTATAAGACAACTTTTGTTTGGCTATGAAAATAGTTTCAAATATATACAATCCATTAAATCTCAGTATACCTAACTGTAACAATTTTTTATTATGTTTTTTACTTTTTCTGACGTTATTCAATTTTAATATTGTTCTGATTGTTGACTTTTCTAATTTTAAATTTTTTATTTGAATTATTTTTTACTTGTTGCTCCAAATAAAGAAATCATATATTTTATGTAGGACTGAATGTACGCAAAACATAGGCCTATTCTCAAAAAGATTTTGTAAAACATATATTTCAGAACTAACTAAAACTAACATTTAGAAAACTTACTTGGTCTTTAGGTAAAAATGTTCTGATACCAATTAGGGAAATGGTGATACAGGAGTTTTAACCAATAAAGACAGTTAAGGGAATTTACGAGGGAAACGGATCAAACATCAATCCATCGTAGTTGTAAAGTTTGTTAGCTATAAAGACAGCTACGTGTTGAATGTGGAGCGGGAATTTCCAATCTTTAACAGCCGCCCTTTTACAGCTTGGTTACCATAAACATCAACTTATAGGGCACCTGCTAGTTTTCATTGCATCACATTATTTTTTATCTCTTCATTACTTTTCAGATTAAAATATTTTCACTATACTATTCTTTAGCACGTTAACTTATTATCTCGAATAACTAATTACACAGATTGTTCGACGTATAAAGAAAACTTCTGTGCATTGTTAACTTGGAAGAGACATTCTGGCTGGTGTGACGTTGCCATTATTCATTATTAAGAGGCCTAATCGTAACGATATGGGCAAATATGAGGGACGAATGAGTGTAGTTATTGTTACTAACCAAGGTCGACAGTTTCATAGTAAGACCCAATAGCCAGGGCAACTAATAAACATACAGCTTTACGTGGAATCCCAACCACATAGTATTGGTCTGATTGGTGACACCTTGAGAAGGATTACACTCAGTCATCTCCCCTACACAGCAGCTGAACCTTGACTATCACCCAACATGGACACCCCAGACTTCTCTTGTAGGGGCAACATCGATGGCTACCATTGAGTGGACATCATGCCGATATTTAGAGGACCGAGCATAGAACCTATCACCTACGATTTTCACAACGCTTTGTCTCCAAGGAGCTGGTTTACAGCACTGCACCCCTAGTGCCATAAAGAAAAGGAAGTGACAGAGAGAATAATTCGTATGCCTCTTTACAGTACTAAACACTGTGCACGGTCTGACAACTACGCTCAGTCTACAAACGCTCGACGCGCTGCGGAGTGGACAGTCCACAAACTACAGAAAATAGCGTAACACTGAGTAGCATGCAAGTGAGCGATATTTATAGGATATTCAAAAGATATATAAAGTTTATCTAGCCTTATTACCTCCCACAGAATCTTCGAATGTGGATGTGTTAGCATCTGTTACGACCACAGAGGCTCTCGTTTTATGTCCAATTTATGTTTAAAGAAATCACACACACTCTTGAGATGTAAAGAAAGGGATACTTAGTGAGAAACAGTGTACAATTGTCTGTTTATCAATTCTAAATGTATGGTTAACACTCCAAACCTTCTTGGTTTAGATATATTTTGTAGTGTTTATTCTAAAATGTATTCCCAAAATTCTATTCTATAAACTTCTCAGAGCGGTTTTGAGTAATGAACTTCAGTCACATTACAGATGATAGGCTTGTTAAAATCCGTCTTAAACGATTTGAGAGTGGTCAAATACAACAAACTGTAATAGTTTACAAAACGCAGTAGATTAAAATGTCTCTTTGACATACGTTATCTGCTTGCCCTCTCCAGTAAAACTTGTCTACAAACATTAATTTTGTATTTGTAGAGAGGAAATCACTTATTTATTTAATAAATGGTTCCAAAGAATTGGCACAAACTGTCCATCATATTAAACACAAAAAAATTAAAACTTTGAAAAATACCAGTTTGATTCCCTAACATGTTTTCTTTTTGCAATAACTTAAAAACTAGTCCAGTTAGAGACATGCGGTTTTTACTAAAATATTTTAAATTGTATTCCATATCTACCGAAAATTTAATTAAAATCGTTGGATCCGTTTTTGAGAAAATTCAATTTTTGTATGTTTTTGCCCATAAAATAAAAAAATAGTATTTTAAAAGAGTGCAAAAATAGTCTGGAAATACTGGCTAAATACACCTACATACCAAATGTCGTAAAAATTGATCGATCCGTTTGATCTCCAGTGAACTCCACGTACACACATACGGACGGACACAAAAACTTTTTTTTTTCGATAAATCACTTTTTTAGGTTTTAAGAACCCTAAAATGGAGTTTTAAACCAAATTGTAAAAAATGTTTGTTGACGATCATAATACTTCCGCTATGCAAACGCATATAGGAGAAAGTAAAAATAGGAAGGAAAGCTACAACGATTATCCAACTATTGATCAACATTTTAGATGGAATAATAAATAATAGTCTGCCAAATCAATAAGCATTTGTCTGAATTCCATATAAAAGCACATGAACGCTAAAAAACATCATATGACTTTTAAAGTGATGTCTAATTAAGAACACTTCCTCTCACTGTAAAAATAACTAGATATTATTTTATAGGATCATTTTTGTGCATAAAGATGTAAGAGTACAATAAAAGAATTAATATGTGAATTTAAATACATTTATCATTAATAGTCTTTTAACGATTAGCTTGTTCAAAGATTAATATTTAATGTTTTTAAATATGTATTAGTATAATACTTTTCTACATGATCACTTTTAATTTTCTATATTTCACTTTTAATATTTTACTAAACGGTAATTCGTAATTTTGACAAAAGGATGCAACGATAAATTTGTAAAAAAAATATTATAGCGTCTTCAAATAAGGCCTAACTTAAACCAATTGTTTATCTTCCACGGTTGTTCCTAACCATTTGAACAATTAGAACAATGGTGGACAAAGTGTGGAAGTGTGATCAAAGGTTGAAACTGCTGCAGGATAAGGAAGGTCCTTTGATTCCTTCAACTGCACCGCTAAACCTTCCTGTCCACTGGCTATGACATGAGAGAGATCTGATCTCCGCTCACAATAGAAGTATTCTCCTGGTTAATTATCAGAATCAGTTTGTTTTATTCTTGTCAGTTTTAACTTAGAACTGAAGCGCATACAAATAGAAATAAACAATAAATTGAGATTATAATATTAGCATTCAATATAAGACCTTGATTAAGTATATTTTTTAATGATTTAATGGTCCACCAAACCCTGATCTCTATTTTGTTCACATTAATGTTGAAATAGCTCCTTCATCACACAATAACAATTGGTTTAGTGACGTACAAAATATTAATAAAACCTCACTTTTTAACAATAACAAAACTGACTTTTACTATCTTCAGTCATTAATTTATTATCTTTATTTATTATTGCTTTATTATATGAATTGGAAAAATGGACTCTTAGAAAAGAAGACGAGAGGAGATTGGAAGCAACGGAGATGTGGATTTGGAGAAGGATTGAGAAAATCGGATTGGAATATTGAGTGCGAATATAAGAACTGAGAGAGTGGGCAAAGAGAGGGAAATGCTGAAATATATATATATATATTTATATATATATATATATATATATATATATATATGGGAAAATGAATTGGTTATGACACATGTGATGAGAGGAGAGAGCTTGTTGAAAACAGTTATAGAAGAAAAAGTTAAACGAAAGAGAAGAAATTCAAGAAGAAGCCACTAGCTGGTGGTAGGGACGGGAGGGAAGTATGAGACAGCAAAAATTCTTATATGAAAACCCGTATACATGGCGTTTCTTTTAAAACGCAACCCATGATTTGAAATGGGTTGAATTTCAATACAATACTGTACATACAATGGACAATAGGCATTCATATAGTTAATACAATGGGTTCAGAATATTTTTCGAGAGCATCTTGACATAAAACAAACGATTTTGTTTAAAAATATTCCTCCACAGTAAACACTCTCTGATTTTTGCTCAAAACCATGTTTCTAACCTCAACTTAATGACATTGTACGAAACCCAAATAAAGTGAACAACAATGCAACAATGTAAATCAGCTGATATCCAAAGAAGAAAAAGTACCAGTGATACCAACCTATGAACTTGTAACTATCCTAAACCTCCATTTTCTGTACTTGTAAATAGGGTTGCGTTTTAAAAGAAACGCCCTGTACTGGCTGAAAACAGAGGGGTTTAACAGAAGGCTGTACAGCAGTGTTAAACTGTACGGCAGGGGCAGCAGGATCTGTCTGAAGGAAGAACGCCCTTGATGATAATTTACTATTGAGGCACTAGTTGACAAAATATAGGTGAAAAATAAATAAAAAAAACTGAACGAATGCAGTCTTAGTTACTAACGAAGTTAAACTTAAACTTAGAACAGGTCATTTAGCCTGTCAATACCCCAACATACAGGAAATACTCCAACATTATGACCTACAGTTTCATGGAATGCGAAAAACGTAGTTTTGTTCTTGTTTTTTGGCTAACAAGCAAACCTGATATTTAATTATGTGTCTGGAGAACATCCGAATTCTAGACTTCCACCACAAATAGGAAAGAAACAGAGGTTGCATCCAATAGTGTGCTGAATGAGTGTCGAGTCAGAAACTTGGGATGTCGAGAAGTTAGTTCTCCAGTTCACCGTGTGGATGGCAGAATCAGCACCATTGTCAGTCACTCGCCTTATTCCCCTCAAATCCTTAAGTAGAAATACAGTAATTACTATTTAATGTTTACAAAGATGTACATTATTTAGTTGTACCACTGAGTCGTTCACTGTAATCTTAAGAGAGTGAACCCTGTTGCTTTCTCCTCTGTGACACCACCAAACATGGACATTCTAGACCTCTATAGTCCACGCTGATGGTAGCTATTGAGCGGACGCCTTTTTGGTATTAAACGATTTGAGAACATAACTAATCATTTACTATCACCAAAACTTTGAACTCCCAAGTACCGTAGCTGGGTTACCGTAGCTGGGTTACCGTAGCTGGGTTACCGTAGCTGGGTTACCGTAGCTCGGTTACTTTTTGTTTTGAGCTTTCCAGTTTATGAAATCATATAAAACAAAAAGAACAGGAAAAATAACAGTCCATTTTATGAAATTGTGATGGAATAAGATAATGTCTTGTATTTTGACAGACATTTAGAAATTGATACAAATCTATTGACAAAGACAAACACTATTTGGAATGATATTGTCGTCAGAAACTGTGGAATTAATTATGGAATGAAGAAATGTTTCATTTCTAGACCTACGTGAACGTTAGGTTTTTAGTGGAATGACTAGGGATGGCAACGATATATCGGAAATATCGATAAATATGTTTCGATATATCGATATATTAGTATCGATATTTTCTTTCGATAATATCGGTCATATCAATATTTTGGTCCGATATATCATATCACTAAATATTGACGTTATTCTCTCTCCTCAAAATCATCACGATTCTAAAAAACACATTTAGATTTCCTCTTATGCCTACAAAACATGCATTGAAATAATAAAGTAACTTTATTTAGTTTTTATTACGTGAGGTTAAGTGGAAAATTTATTTACAAACTTTTATTTTTAAATGATTTACCTGATAAGTACAGTATTGAATTTAGGTTTGGTGAATTAATTTATTTGATTTTTGGTGTTTATAAGAAGACATAACAATGTTATTACATCATTCTATTATAAGTAACATTATAATCAAATGTATAATTATTATTATTTTGAATATTTTTCTTGCAACCGTACAGACCACCACTTGTGTTGTGTATATTAATGTAATGAATTTAATCTTTACATTCAGTAGACTATTCTAAATAGTGACAGCCAAACATATGGGTATTTTTGGTCAAGACATAAATAACAGTTAGTGTATAAATGTAAACTGATAAATAATTTACAATTCGATCTATCGGTTACCCGATATATCGATATTTTTCTTTCGATATTATCGTTCGATATCTAGTTTGTGATATATCGATATTTTAAAAATATTTGCCATCCCTACCACAAACGTCACACGAGGTGATAATTACCTATCATATAGGTAATGTTTGTGAAAAATAATTACCTGTACATACCACAATTGTTCAACAACAACATTTTACTAGATTTTTTCTTTGCAGGGATGGCTGCGGCCGCAGAGGCGGCGCCGGGGGTGGGCGTCTACTTCACCAGCTGGCTGCAGCGGTGTCGGGAGTCCAGGCGACTGGTCCTGTTCATAGTGGCCATCGCCCTCTTGTTGGACAACATGCTGCTCACCACCGTCGGTAAGTGTACGAAGTTAGGGGTGAAGGGTGTTCTTCCGACGCCTAGTTTAGCGCTCTAAGACATTTTTTTCTACATTTTATCGCAACTGCCACTAAGAGTACTAAAGATCCTGACTCACTAACGAACTAGCAATGTATTCCTCTCCCTTCTCTCCCACATATAGCCTCCGCCTGCCCCGCCCCGCAAATCCCACATTTATATTAAACTCTAGCAATGAATTTTATATATATTATTAATCTACTTTTTTAGCCAAAGATGACTGTACAAATTTCAACTCAAAATTTGAACAAATACCATTAATAAAAAAGAAAATTGGTAACACTTTGAAAAAATATTTTTTTTTTTTTTTAGATTTATGATATATACTAAGTTGATTATTACCTTTTGTCCACTATATTCTCTAAATATTAATACATTATATCACACGGTTTGTTCATGAGTTGTGCACCAAAAAGGCCAAATTAGTCACTTAGACATTTTTTAGAAATTTCCCGTAGCATATTTATTACTTACATGGATACTAATAATGTAATTAAAAAAATGTTCAAAAATAATTTTCGATCGAACACCTTAAACTGGTATGACCTAGCAAGAGCTACGAACCACAAGACTGACACGATGGAAGGAGATATTTAACCAGACGTGTAATTCAAATCAGCTGCTTGGAGTCAGCCTCTAAGCTGCGGCCGCTTCGCAACAACATCCAATAACTATAAAACTTCTGACTCTTTCAGCTAAACAGTACTACGATATTTTACAAACATAAGCCTTCTCATGTTCATTGTTGACTAGAAATATTCAGAAGATCTCATTGGTTCACTTTCGGTTTTTCGTACTCTTTTATCTTCTTTTTTCTATTTGTGATCAAATTTGTTTGATACGACTAACAGAATTTTTTTCAAATGGTTTCAAATTTTAAACAAAAATGTCCATCATACCAGAAATTATTTTTTCCATAAAACTGGTTTAAAACTGTCAATAAATATAAATAAATCACAATTAGTGGCGTACTACATATTAAAGTACTGTATGACATTTAATAATCGACAAAGTATTCATAGTGCTGTTGTATTAATTTATTTTACATTTGTTGAAGGTTACATCCTCAAACCCTTATGATGTGTAAGTCTCATAGTCGTGAAGTAGCTCGGCAACGACCTCGCGATAGACCCTGAAATGAAATGAGGCAGTTGAGATGAGATTAGATTAGATGAGATGAAATGAGATGAGTGCCTGAAGCTTAAACTTAGAGATCGAATGAAAATTCTGTACACTGAAACGAAACACCTTGAAAATATAAAGCGCGTTTAAGAAAAAGCTTATTCATCTAAACCAGGTGAATTGCTGAATAAAATAAACAACTCCTGCAATAAACAAAAGTCTATTTGACTGATAATAAACGAGTCTAGGTTCTCCAAAGTAAAGAGTAGACATTACCTTAACTTCGGATGATGGATCTGTGACTGACCCTTTCATGGTTGCGGACACTTTTAATACATTCTTTTCTAACGTAGCATATCTTCCTCAAGCACAGGTGGACGTGCCGACACGTTATACCCTGCTAAGTTTCCTGAAATGTTACAAAATAGGAGTGGAATCTTAGTCCTGAAATATCTGGCCGCATTTACTAGATTGTATATTTTAGTGGCAGCATATTATGGTTTAGTATATCCATTTTTAACTTATGACGTTGAGATCTGGAGTTGTGAATGTGTTAGGACCAAGTTAATATTTAGGCTTCAAAACAGGAAAGTCCGATCTATTTTCATAAAATCAGGCCATTTCTCATGTAAACTTATTTTTTCAGCAGCACAATATCCTAACTTTTCCATTTACATAAATTTAAAACATCGCAAACTCCATACAACGTTAGCCGAATAAA
The DNA here is from genome assembly GCA_035578905.1 of Stictocephala bisonia. Taxonomy (NCBI): domain Eukaryota; kingdom Metazoa; phylum Arthropoda; class Insecta; order Hemiptera; family Membracidae; genus Stictocephala; species Stictocephala bisonia. The sequence goes on along the minus strand of JAQJVL010000206.1, from coordinate 480,391 downwards.
TAAAATTCATGTTACCAGGCATAGAATAGTTTTTTTAGAACCGTTTACTTTTCAATGATTTACGATGCTTTACCGGAGGAGATCAAGCATGCTGATGGCATTATTTCCTTTGGTAGAGAATAAAAATTCCTTTTCATGCGATACCATTTTAGTGTAAGGGAGTTTCTGTTATGCTCAGCAGATTGAAATTTTTCTCATGGGTCCTTTGTTTTAATATTCGCCTATTTTAGCTTATGAGAAATTATCATAGTTCATTTTGTTGGTTTAGTGATTTAACTTCTAAAAAAAACATGTAAATTGAGTTATAATGTTAAATTTTGACGCTGTTATGCAGACTGTCAATCAATAAAAAGGTAAGAAGGGTTGAAATTAAAACGACAAATGAAATAAAAAAAGATTTTCTCCAAGAGACAAATTTAGAACTGCAAGCCCTCTTATCATTTAACCTCAAATTTGCATTTGGCCTTGTGGTAATTCTGTAGAATGTACGAGTTTTTTTATAGAAATTATGTGTTTATACAAAAAAAAATAATCGCTAAGTAAACAGTTACAATTTGCAACAAACACACATTTACCACCAATTGAAGTTTCTTTTTTGGATTTTACCTCGTGAACATATGTTTGAGAGGGGACTACATTCAGCATATTTAACTTTGCCAGGATGTATAATCCCGTTGAATCTCTTGTCCAGCAGGTGAAGTGGCACTCCACGCCAACTGACATTCACATCACAAAACAATCGCTCGACCGGCATAAAAATCAATATACCTCTAACCTGTTCCCATAACCTTTCAACAATGTCGAAGCTATTGTCATATCTATAATATATCACAGAAATTTTATAAATAAACATTTTCACACCTGGATAAAAATAATTAAATTTTCAAAATATGTTTCATAAGTGAGCCTTTTATTCATTTGTTCCCAACGGCAAGCGCCCAATTAATTTACATTTATACAGCTAGATAGCATTCATATAGATTAATAGAAGGAGACAAGTAAGAATTCATTGAGAAATAAGAACGAAAAAAGATATATTCACTCATCAGGAATTATCGGAACCGCTGAACAGATGTTGATGAACTGTGGAGGGAAGTTAGCTTTTGTATCGTAGAGAACCTCTAATAATGGATTTATTGAAATTCCATTCCTAAGGAGTGAAACAGCCCCTCAATATTTTCTTTTCACTTTCTCCCATATGTGTTAGCATAGAGAAAGTATTGTGATAGTCCAAAAACATTTTTTATAAGTTGGTCTAAAAATCCATTTTAGAGTCTCCTGGACCCAAAAAATGGTATTTTGAAAAAAAAGTTGGTTGTCTGTCCGTATGTGCGACTGTATGTGTACTTCACTGGAGACCAAATGGATGGATGGATCAATTTTTATGAACTTTGGTATGAAGGCGTATTTAGCCAAAATCTCCAGATAGTTTTTTTCACTTTTTTAAATTATGGACAAAAAAAACGAACAAAAATGGAATTTTCTCAAAAAAAGCTAACGATTTTGATCAAATTTTCAAAAAATATGTAAATTACGTTTAAAAAATTTTAGTAAAAACCGCATGTCTCTAACTTGTCTAATCTTTTAGATATGACAAAAAACGTATTTGGGAATCAAACTGGTAATTTTAAAAGTTTTGATTTTTGAGTGTTTAATATGGGGGAAAGTTTGTGCCAATTCTTTGGAACCATTTACTTCCATAAGAGTCACGATTACATTAATTTAATTTAATAATTTACTTTAAACAGCTGTTAAAAAAATTGGCTAATGTTATCAGTGAGAAATGTTTAATGTGATTCCTACTAGCTCTGACATGATTGCACTATTTTGCATCCCCCTAAAGCAGACATAAGTTTTTCTAGACTACTACACTGTTTTTATGAGAACGGCAAAAGGCTGAGCTTTTATGTTGATGTAATGGTTTAGAAATAACCATGAATGGAAGGGTAAGCAAGCGTAGAGAACCGACCCGAAGTGAAGCAAGGTCTGTCGAATAATAAATATTTATTGAAGTATCACATACGCCTTACAAGCGCAAGCACTATGGCAAAGCCGGATCAATTACATAAGAACGTGCCAAATATTACATTTCTAGTTCATGGACTGTTGCCGTATAATTTGTGAATCACACCTAGTGTTATTTAGCTAGGTTATAATATGACTAAGTCGTAAAATAGAGTAGGGAAGGAAATAAAAAGGAACACTGCCGACTTGAAAAGCCGTGAATGTGCTTAATGACTTGGAAACGCAAAGTGGGTAATGATAAGTGGCGAGGTGGCCGTCTGGGATCCCCCTTCACCCTCAAAGCACTTCTCTACGAATTGCTGCCTCTTGAAGTCCCCAGATTTAGTAAATATAGTTACAAAACGTCAGTAAAGAAAACGAAATTGTTAAAATTTTGTAGTTGCACAGCTAATTTATGTATAATAAACAGTTATTACTCTGAGCGAAAGGCCAGTGTCAGCTGGACATTGTTGAGGAGCAAGGAAGGGGTCCTCTTTTAAGAAAATATTAGCACAGATAGTTAGTATCAGCGAGCCACGAGTTGAGCCCTCGAACGGTAAGCTGTACAAGACTGTATTGTAGGAGTATCACAACAACTCCACGTAGTGCGCCCGACTCACCAAACATAATCATAGTCTGTTATTTTCCCTCTTATTTTTACTATATATGGTTCTTTTATAATTTTCAAAGCTACAAATAATAAAGTAGCTTTCAATGTTCAATGAGAGTTCAATGGTTTGGTGATATTAAGAGATTGGTTCTGTTCTTATTAACAGTACGGCATCCGCTCAATGGCCACCATCGGCGTTGCACTAGAAGAGAGGTCTATAATGTCCATTTTGGTGGTGCCAAAGAGAAAAAGAAAAACAGAGGCCTCTCTCCTCCACTGTAATCCAGTTGTGTGCCGTTTCAACTAATGTACATATTTATAAATCTGTGGTAATAACTAATGCGTTTATCCTTGAGGAGGATCTTGCGAGTAATATGGAGTGACTGACAAGGTGATGGCCCTGACATTATATGGCAAAGTGGAGAAATAAATATATCATACGCTAAATCGAAACACATTCAGTGCACTTTTGGATGCACCTTCTATTTCTTTTTTCTCTGCAGTTGTGTCCAGACTTCGGATATTGTCCAGAGACATAAGTAAATATCGATTTGTCAAAAATCAGAGTATACTGTGTCATTCCTTTACAGGATTACTAACACTGTATGTGGATGGGTGGGTGGATACCAATCAATGTATGTGCATGAGTGAGTCCTAGATCACTATCACTGTATGTGTATGAGTGAGTAGTGGATTGCTGTATGTATATGATTAGACGGTGTATCACTATCACTGTATTTGTATGAGTGAGTAGTGGATCACTATCACTATTAGTGAGTAATGGATCACTGTATATGTATGAGTGTGTAGTGTATCACCACCACTGTATGTATAAGAGTGGGTAGTAGATCACTATCACTGTAAGTTAATTCAATTCAATTCAATTCAAGATCTTTATTGTGGACTACAACAATTGTTGCATACAATGCGTCAACATGGTTCATTGTGTTTAAAATATGACTAAAAATAAAATAAAATAAGCATTGATATATACACAAAGGTAACTTTCATACATCCAGCTATACAGCCAGCTCAGGCCGACATAGGTTTTTAACTACTCTCCCAGTGGCCTGTTGCAGTGAACTCTCCCACTGAGTAGAAAGCCTTAGAGACTAAGTAGCGCTTCAGTTTAAATTTTAATTTAACCAGGTCTTCAACATTTTTGAGCGTGTCCGGGCGACTGTTGACAAAAGTAACACCAGCTTGTGAGGGCAAGTGCTCAAATACTGACGTTCGATGTTGGCCAGTTCGATAATTGTTCCTGCCTCTAGTATTGTAAGTGTGTATGTCTCGTCCCCTAGTAGGAGTACATTTTGACAGGCAGTAAGCTGTTGTCTCGAGTATATAGAGGCAGGGTAATGTCAACAATCCCAAATCGATAAATGCAGGTTTACAAGACTCTCTCTGATTTAGATTAGCAATTGCTCGCACTGCTCTCTTCTGGAGCCGAAATAGCCTGGAAAAATCAACATTTGCACAGCCTCCCCAAATGGCTATCCCGTAAGAGAGATGGGAGTAAATGAGCCCATAGTAGGCCATGAGGAGAACTTGAGTTGGGCATATCTTTGAGAGTCTCCTCAAAACGAAGATGCCTGAGGATATTTTAGCACAAGTGTTATCAATGTGATTTCTCCAGGTGAGGCCTGTGTCGAGGTATATCCCAAGGAACTTAACTGAGTCAGCTTCGTCCAAGGGGATATCGTCTACCATGACTGTAGGTCCACATTCAGCATTGTTTGATCTTAAACGGAAATTAATGTAATTTGATTTGGATGCATTAATTTTTAGGTTGTTTTGATTGAAATGCTGAATACAATTATTCAGTTCAATATAGGTTTGCATCTCCAGTGCTTCTTTAGTGGATGATCTAAATAGTAGAGTCGTGTCATCTGCATACTGCACGAGTTTCCCCTGCAGTAGAGATGAGCCTGTGTCATTTACGTACAACAAGAATAACAAGGGGCTTAGAATGGATCCTTGAGGGACGCCATAAGCCAGTTTTTGAGAGGATGAGATTTGATTTGAGACCTTGACAGCCTGGTGTCTATCTGATAAGAATGATCTTATCCACAGCAGGGGAGTTCCTCGAATTCCACATCTTTCTAACTTTTCCAGCAGAATTGCATGGTCCACACAGTCAAATGCCTTTGACAGATCTAGGAAGATACTGAGAACCCGGTCTCTATTCTCAATGCCCTCCACGACCATGTCAATCAGACTGGTGACCGCATCTGAAGTAGATTTCCCCGCTCTGAAACCATATTGATCAGCAGACAGTAGGCTGTGTTTTTCAATGAATTTAGAGAGTTGATTTAGAAAAAGTTTTTCAAAAACTTTGCTAAACGTAGGGAGAATTGAAACAGGGCGGTAATTGTTGATAATTTGCAAATCGTCTTTCTTATGGATAGGTATTACTGTAGCAGATTTTAAAACAGATGGGAAAACTCCGGTTGCAAGGGATTTATTTATCACCAAGGTGAGTGGGGAGTTAAGAGGTAGTAGTGGACCACGGTATGAGTATGAGTGAGTAGTGGATCACTGTATATGTATGGGTGGGTAGTGTATCACCATCACTGTATGTATAACAGTGGATAGTAGATCACTATCACTGTAAATGTAAGAGTGAGTAGTGGACCACGGTATGAGTATGAGTGAGTAGTGGATCACTGTATATGTATGGGTGGGTAGTGTATCAACAACACTGTATGTATAAGAGTGGATAGTGGATCACTACCACTGTATGTGTATGAGTGGGTAGTGAATCACTAACACTGTACGGGTATGAATGGGTAGTGGATCACTGTTACAATTCTGTTCAGCTATAAAATTATTTAATCTTTCTCCACTACGTTTTAGGGATCAGAATACTTTAAATAAATTTCAGAAAAGTCTTTTCAGGAAAAACTTGAAGGCACTTTTATTTTGTACCGGTAAGTAGTATTACTCTGTGGCTAGTTTTATATCTTAGAGAAACTTTAAGGTAGTTTTTAATTGGTGATTGTCAAGCAATAATTATTGATAATCGACAATAAATATTTGAGTTGAAAATAAAATTTATTTCTGTTTAGGATATACATATATTCAAATTAATTATATTTTTTCCAACAGTTTAAATTCTAAACATAACAAATTTCTCTAATTACTGCAATTAGAAAAAGTCAAGTTTCAAAATTAAATAATACTGATTTCAAGTAGTGATTGATAGTTGATGAGCACACACTGGGCAACCACACATTATTGATACCACATGATTATGTGGTTTTGAACCAGGTTTATAACGTGTCAAATTAAGTATGAGAAATGCTAATTAAATTATATTTGATGATATCCATTTTAAATTAAAATCTATGTTTTAGTAGAATACATAACTGATTTAGCATATTCATTTCATTTATTTTTACTTAGTTGTTATTTAGTAGGTATATATTTATTTGTACTGTACCTCACTTTTTTTATCTTGACCCACCTAAACACGTACAATGTTGTTGACCTACCCACACATGTACAACGGTGTTGATCCACCCATTCGTATAGAGTGGTTTGACCCACCCTTACATGTATAGTAGTCGACCCACTCCTACATGTTCAGTACTGTTGACTCACCCCTACATGTAAAGTAGAGTTAACTCACCTTTACATGTACAGTATTATTGACCCACTTCTACATGTACAGTAGTGTTGACCCACCTACACATTTATAGTGGTGTTGTTCCACCTCTACATGTACAGTAGTGTTGACCCACCCCTACTTGTACAGTAGTGTTGACCCACTCATACATGTACAGTAGTGTTGACCCACACATACATGTACAGTGGTGTTGTCCCACCTCCACATGTACAGTAGTGTTGACCCACCTCTACATGTAAAGTATTGTTGACCCACCCCTACATGTACAGTGGTGTTGTCCCACCTCCATATTTACAGTAGTGTTGACCCACCTCCACATGTAAAGTAATGTTGACCCACCAATACATGTACAGTGGTGTTGCCCCACCTCTACATATACAGTAGTGATGACACACCCCTTCATGTACAGTAGTATTGACCCACCTCCACAAGTACAGTAGTGTTGACCCACCCATACATGTACAGTAGTATTGACCCACCTCCACAAGTACAGTAGTGTTGACCCACCCATACATGTACAGTAGTGTTGACCCACCTCCACAAGTACAGTAGTATTGACCCACCTCCACAAGTACAGTAGTGTTGACCCACCTCTACATGTACAGTGGTGTTGTCCCACCCATACATGTACAGTGGTGTTGTCCCACCTCCACATGTACAGTGGTGTTGTCCCACCCATACATGTACAGTGGTGTTGTCCCACCTCCACATGTACAGTGGTGTTGTCCCACCTTCACATGTACAGTGGTGTTGACCCACTCAATTAACCATAAACTTGCAGTGTGTTGACCCCAGCCCATTCACTCATATAAACGTACAGTGAGTTTACTCAAACTGCTGGTATGTCAGGTAGTAACATTTGACTTATGATGTAATTCCAAACAATTATAAAAATTTGTCAATTTGAGTTTTATTAAATCAAATATCACATCACAATGAAAATAAATGTATCGGACTTAAAGACAACCCTAGAGGGTTTATAGACAGGGCTGACAACTAAACAGCAGTTAAACTTCTGTGATAGTGATTGTACAGACGATTCCGTTAAATTAATTGTTTCCTGTAGAACTGAGGTCTGTTACTTCAGTTGATAATGATGCCTATTTTTAGAAAAAAATTCAGTAATCTTACTTTTTACTCTTGTTAACATATTCATGGTCTTGATCTATTATGTATCCTAAACAAGATAAAATTAACATTTGTTACATAATATACAAGAGTAAAATTGGTCAATTTTGATCCAAATCAAACAAGTTTTTACTTCTCACTATTAAAAGAAACATTATTGCCAACTATAGTGGTAGATACGAGTATATTAGTCATGATTTTAGTTTTGTTTAGTGGTAATGTATATTAATTTAAAGTATGATATTAAAAAAAAAAAAAAAAAAAAAAAAAAACTAGGTAAATAAGCTTTGTATAATATTTTTGTTACCTTGAGGTGGTAAAGATGAGGTGAGATGATGGAGGACCACTTCTCCTGTACAGTGATTGAAGAAGAGTGAGATGTCGACAACGCCACGACGTGGACGCTGTCCGAGCAATCACTTACACGGTGGAGACCAACCGTAAACGAGAGACGACACACGACAAGTGTCTAACCATTACGTAACATGAACTTTGTGCTGAGGCACCATCTGCTGTATGTTCTTAAAACTTAGCTTGAAAAGTTTGTCACCGACTGGTGCTGCTAAAGGGAGAATAAACTGTACTACTTGTATAAATGATTAAGAAAAGAATAATATTTTTGTTAATTATTGAACAAGCTTCTATAACTATATTTTGAAAAAATGAAGGTTTAGAGAAACATTTAAACAGCTAAGAGGCTGCAAATACACATTTGCTCAGGTTGGGTTTATTAGTAATGTAGACAGTTTTTTTTTTTTTTTTTTTTTTATAGAATACAACGTTTGTGTTTTAGATCCTTTATGTCTAAAGGGTTAAAAGTAATACCTTTGCAGATTTGTTCTTCTGTGCCGTCCCCATGAGAGAGTCACACTAATCCGTTGTCCCCAGGTTGATTATAGACAGACCGCTTAGAAAGCAACCTATTGAAAGCACCGGTGCAAGAGAGATGCACTGAGTGGTTGAGGTGAAATAGAGAACTACTCTTCCTCAACTGTGGCATTCCATTAAAAACTGTCAAGGCAACTATGTAGATAGTAGGCCACTTACTGGCAGCGCAATAGCAAGCCCTGTCCACTGTGTCATTAGCATCAGTGACCATCGGTTGGCTCCATTAACACTAATTAATCAAAATTAGAAAGATTAAATTAAATCATTATTTAGAAGTCAAATAACAATAATAATAACAAATAACAGAGATGGTAGGTAATGTAAACAATAACTAGCACCTATTCAAACTTGTACAGTTTGTTATTATTATTATTATGTGCGTATAGACCCTGTTGGATCACGCAAAGCAATACATCAATTCAGCTTCGTGTTCTTCTTGTTTGCCCACCATTTCTTCATCTTTTCACTGAATGTTCTCTTTCTTTCTTCTGTCCATTTAGGCATGTCTCTTTTTTTCTTCTCATTCTCTGGTTCTGGCTTCCACTTCGCAATTCTGTTCCTGTACTTGTTTCTGTCAGCTATGTCTATTTCTTCGATCTGTGCATTCTTCATGTCCTGTTTGACCTGTGTAAGCCATGGTGCTCCTGTTTTCTTCCCATGTATGAAGGTTAGAATCTGTTTTGTTAGTCTGTGTTCTGGTAGTCTGTACATGTGTCCATAGAATTGTAGTCTACGTTTTCTCATATCTTCTGCTATATTTGAAAGTTTTTCTGTTATTTTTCTTGGTTGAAGTCTGTAACCTTCATCCGTGTGTTTTGGTCCTAGGATTTTTCTCATTATTTTCCGTTCTTCTTTCAGTATGTCTTCGAGGTCCCCCTTCAGGTGCAATGTTAGTGTTTCGCTTGCATAAAGTGTTTCCGGTTTGATAACTGTGTTGTAGTGTCTGACTTTTGTGTATATTGAAATGCATTTTTTGTTGTATATATCTTTTGTTTTCCCTAGTGCTCTCTTCATCTTCTGTATTCTTATTTTTTGTGCCATTTTCTCCCTGCCTGTTGGCTCTATCATCTCTCCTAGATACTTAAATTGGGTTACTCTATTGATTTTGCCGTATTTGGTGTTTAGGTTAGGTATGTTTAGTTTCGTGCACATAAATTTAGTCTTTTCATATGATATCTGTAGTCCTACCTTTTGTGCACATTCCGCTAGTGTTTCTATTTGTTTAATTGCTTTGTCTTCTTCATCTGTTAGTATGGCGAGATCGTCTGCAAAAGCCAAGCACGCTGTTTCGATTCCTTTCTTCTTATTTCCTAGTCTTATCGGTTTCCAATTTTCTGTTTTTTTAAGCTCTTTCTCCCATTCTTTTATTACTTTATCAAGAACTAGGTTGAATAACAGTGGTGACAGTCCATCACCTTGCCGAACTCCAGTTTTAATTTCGAATGATTCTGAAACTTCTCCCATGAATTTTACTTTGGATTTGGTTCCTGTTAATGTTTGTTTGATAAGTCTCAGTGTCTTGTGATCTAGTCCTTGTTCTTCTAGAATGTTGAACAAGGATTGCCTGTCTACTGAATCGTATGCCTTCTTGAAGTCTACGAAGACACATATTATTGGTGTTGCTCTTGTTGCTTTGTACTTAAGTATCGTTTTCAAGTTGAATATCTGTTCTGCACACGATCTGTTCGGTCTGAAGCCTGCTTGGTACTCTCCTATCTTATGTTCTAGTTGTTCTTGTGTTCGTTTTAGTAGGCATGCTGATAGTATCTTGTATGTGACTTGCAAAAGTGATATTCCTCTATAATTGTTTACATTTGTTTTGTCCCCTTTCTTGTGTAGTGGGTGTATTAGTGCGCATTTCCAGTCTTCTGGTAATTCTTCTGTTTGCCAAACTTTCTGTATTATTGCTGTGAGTTCTTTTGTTGTTTCCTTTCCCAGATGCTTGAGTAGTTCAGCTATTATCCCATCTTCTCCTGATGTTCTATTGTTTTTGAGTTTGCATATGTGTCCTTCTATTTCTTCTTGTGTGGGTCCTGGCTCGTCTTTGGGTTTTTTGGTGTGTTCTTTGGTAAATCTTTCTTTTGGCTCTATGCAATTTAGGAGGTCTCTGAACTCTGTACAGTTTGTTTATTTATTTATTTATTTTTTTTTTCAGTTAAACTCTTGAATGCAGGAGTTAGTACCCCCCCCCCCCCCGTGATGAATGGTAGTGATGGAAAAATGCCTCTCTACTGTAGAAACCTCTTAATGCTCTAAATATAGCATGCAATTTGCTAACGATGTTAACTACGTTATACAATTATGATTATAGCTTTTTCTTTTTTGTTCTAATGACATAGACATAGGAAATGTAAAACTAAATGTAAATTATTATTTCTTTAAGTCATACAAATGTATTGATGCAATTCTGTACATGTATTTGTATAAAAATGAATAAACAATTTTTTAATTTGGAAGACTGTCCAGCCCAATATCACTCATTCTTTTTTCTTGTTAACTGTCAATGCCAAAGGTATTTACATTTTTAATTTATTTTATTTGATATCGAGTGTCTTTTTGTTGTTTTTTAAGTGTAACTTTTTTATGAGACAAACCCGTCAAACCAATTTTAATTAGTCCTACTGTGATTTAAAAACATTACCCCTCCACTAGGCCTACTAACAATAATACTTCTTATAGTAATAATTATTCATTTTATAATAATTACTATTAATTGACTATTACAAATGCCCGAGATAATAAAATAAATGATGTATTATTTAAAAAAAATGAAAGCTTATAGTTAATTAAAACTACATAAATATATTTATTACAGATTTGATATATTAAGAAACGATCTTGAAGAATGACAGATTTGATATTTTAAATTTGTTTAGTAATATCCAGATAGTTACTATGAATATAAATTCTAAAGAGTTTACATAAATTTACTTTTTCAGTAAATTTATGTAAAAAGGTTTTCTGGGTGTTTATTAAACATTTTAACTTCATCATAAATAGAATTTTTTGATAAAAATTTGTGTTAGAGTGTCTCAGTAACTAAATGCAAGAAAAGGTTGTCAAATAACTCCTATATATGCATTGTGTTTGTATTACATTCTTGAATAAGCAACCAAACTATCCCAGCTCTATCTTTTTCGTATATGAAAACACACACAATTTCAGTTAAGCTGAGAAACAAATTAATATGTCGATAGTGCTTTCAAACTCAAGTGCATTTTGTAATGCTGTTGATCAAATAAAAGCGGGAAAGGGGTCGGCATTACTCCAGTGTTCCATAAAACATGGTGCCGAGAGCCGTTCTGCTTTACCGCACTATACCACTTTAGCCATCCGTCACTCTTTACCTCTGAAAACTATCATTAATTCTGCCTCTTCATCTGAAAAAGATAATGAAAATTAACTGGTCATTTACCTTGTCTTATTTATGAAAATAAAATATTACTGAGTTACAAGTATAAAGTAAACATTTTATATTTTCCTTAATACTATATAGAGAGTTGGCAAAAGTCTGGAATATATTTATTATTTTTAAAACTATTGAAAGTAATGAAATTAAATTTTGTAGTTATGTTTTTTTTTTTTTTAAGTATTTGACAAAATTCCATTAACTCAAAAGTGACCTGGCTTCCCAATATCTACAATATAAATTTTGTTTTGTATTATGAACAGTTCATAATATTGTCTTTGCCCATGAGATTAGATGAATTAAATAAAGTGCAATTTGGACTCACATATACTTATATATACATTGTATGTCTATATCAAACATTTAGACATATTTTACTTATTTTTCGCATAGCCAGGGGATAGCCCATGAAGGAAGTCTTAAAAATGTTAAATATAAGCCTACCTCGAGTTATAAAGGTCTTTGTTTGTCGAACACAAAAGTGCAAACCTGAGCTCAAAAGGATGACACAGTCAAAAAATATAGCATGCTGTGGATGCTCATTTTATTTCAGCTTAACACCATAGAAAATTATCTTCAATTTCTGATTAGCTAGTCTATAACTCAGGTGAAAGCAGATTACTTCTGTCTTTGTTGGATTGGTCTTCACATTCCAGGTTCTAAAATAATCATTTAGGGTGCTAGCTCAAGTTTAAGTTTTCTTTCTGTTTTTGATGTCTTCATGTTGAGTTGCAAAAGCAATATTATTTGCATATATGAATTTTCTGGACTGCGTGGCAGGAATGTCAGCGGTATATAAGAATTGAATAAAAGAGGAGCAAGAACAGATACTTGTGGCAGTCCATCATTCAGATGTTTGAAAGAACTTTCTCTGCAACCCAGGCACACTTTAATTAACCTGTTGCTTAGGGTGGAATTCAGAAATCGCAAGTCCTGCACACTATTTCTTTGTTCCTGGTTTACTCCACTGTTGAATATTATGCTCCCATGTAGCTTAATAGTACACATGTACGAGATGTTGATACACAACTATGATGAGTCGCTTTCGTACAGGGGTGGGAAAATGCAACTACTAGAAATTTAAGTGGGGCATGATCAGTCACATAATTGCGGAGTCGAAGTTCAAACTATGGATCACATAGTTAATGAGTGCCCATTGCATTCAGAGGGGATTAGCTGGTCTTCATTCAATCGGAGAAGCAGATGTTGAATGGTTTAGAAACCTGGATTTGGCTCTGTGACGGGAGATAATTTTTTAACACTAAGTCACAAGTACTTTGTACTGTAGATATTTTTATCTCTGTAATAATTTTAAATTAGTTTGGTAGCTGCCCTGAAAGGGCAAAGGATATATTATTCATACTATTTTCCGCAATACATGATGAAAAATATTATCAAATTGAGTAGTTGTTGATGTTTTGGAACCAAATCAAACATAAACAGTTTGAAATAAGTAATTTATCTGGCTCATTTGAAATAACTGGGTTATTGTTAGGTTATTGAACTAGGCATTTGAAAATGTATATTTCTATTTTACAATTTTTAGGTTGTAAAATCAATAATGATAGTAATACACCTAATGATCTCAAGTTTTTCTACAATAAATAAATTATATTTATTCATTAATATATAAAATTACAATTCACAGCATTATTGATTGGAGGAACCTTCACTTATGTGCTGTATTTATACCTTAGAAAACTAAAAATCATCCATTAACGTGCAGCAATAATATTCAATTTTCTATGAACTGAGAAATGATTTTTAATGGACCTAGTGAAATTATAATGAATCTCTTTTTTCTCATTTCTTGTTTAACCATAATAGTATGTTTATTTGTTTGAATCATGATAACATGTAAACAGTCTAACCGATCATCTAAAACTTTTACAGATATCATACAAAGGTGAACCTACTACAGAAAACCCTTAGTGAAATTTATTTCTATTTTTAAAAATGTGGTCTTCTACTCAATTGAGTTGTCAATTGTCATATCTCAATCAAGTTTTCAATCTATGTTGATAATTCAGTAACTTGTATTGTAAAATTGTTACTAATATTAAACAAAACTTTGCACAGGAGCATTCTGAAACTCGATGCAAGAATTGAAGTTGTTTTACAAATACGTTATCTGTTTCAGTCCCCATCATCCCTGAGTTCCTGTACGACATCCGTCATCCCAACGAGAGCAAGTTGTCTGAGTCACTGGAGGGCCGGCCCCCACCTACCTTCTCTCCCAACTCCTCTGATCTCATGGGTGAGTAACTTTCATGTGCTTATACAATTTCTTAGTTTATTACTAGCTTGGTATCCATTGATCTTAAGATGCTTTTGTTTTTTAGTGAAAGAAGTCTTTAATGAAGGTTTCAGCTTTGCATGTAAACCCGACACTCGCTAATCTTGTATGGGGTCACTTGGCCTGCCTCGCCAAGAAACACTGACCATTTGTGGATCTCGGGCCAGTGGCCTTGTGGAGAAGCGGGGCCTACAGCTTCTCTAGGAAACTTTACTGCAGCCCCATTTGTGGATCTCAGCCTATGACCTCGTGGAGAAGCTTGGTTTATGGTCTTGCCAGAAACTCTATTATAGCCCTATTTTTGATCTCGGTCAATGACCTCGTGGGGAATCTGGGCGTAAGGACGTAAGTCCTTGCTAGGAACCTCAGCTACAGCCTCATTTGTGAATGTTGTCCTGCAACCTCTTGGGGAAGTTTGGCTTTTGGCTTCGTCTGAAAACTCTGCTTTCTTAATCTCGGCTTGTGATCCTTTGTTTGGAACTTCCTAAAACTTCCTAAAAGCCTTTGTTTTAAGGCTTACTTCCTAAATGTTCTAGGATAACAGACATCATTCTAGTTGAAATCGGTGGTCGAATCTAGTTTATTCTTTGTTATTTTCCAGAATAAAGTTTTTAGTTTTAACAGACCAGAGATGTGGTGTGCATTCATTTGAAATCTGGTATCTTTGGAAAAACATCCCAAACAGGACTGAAATATATTAAATATATAAAGAGATACAGTTTGTTACTTCAATTTAATTTTTTTTTATTAACCTTTTCTTCAAGATAAATTTACTCTTAAGTGTTCTATTTGTTATACAATGACAACATGTGTGTGACAAAAAAGTGACTGTAGTTCTTTTTTTTTTATTAATATTCAAAATACTTCAAGAATGAAATATATATAACTCTGTTAGATTGTAATACAAGTATGAAAAGTTAATAAACAAAAGATACTCATAGAACAGAATTTTATAAACAATTTTTCCTAGCATATATTGGAAAAATATTATTGTCTATCTACCGCTTAGCATAAGAAATATATTAATACATAAATATATTTAGATTAAAAGTCAACAATTTTATTTTTAAAAAAGCGCTTTACTCAATTGAGGAATATTTTTAACAAGTTTAAAAAATACGAATAACATATGTAAATTTACAGCATGATGTTTAAAGCTGTATGATAACTTAACATACCATATAGCTTAAAAATGTGTTGTTACTGAATTAATTAAATAAAAAAATACTTGTTTAAGGATTTAAAAGCACTGTACCAGTGTCACTTTTATACATTTTTATTTTTTTTATTTTTTGAAAATATTTCATCTGACTAAACAAAAGTGTCTCAATCCAGAAAGAGTGTATGATATCTCTTGGCTCTGCACGGTTGAGAGATAATACTGCATGGAAAGCTGATTTTTGCAGAATAACCTTAGCTTAAACAGTTTTGCTTGTTGAATTTTATTTCACATAGTAATTTATTCTTTAATTTAGTTGATTTTGCTGTCAAAGACTACGTATTTAAATTGTTGTTGCACTGTCAAATGTTCTCGCATGTGTTTTTTCCATTGCATTTGAAATATACATGTTACATTAATTAATAAAAAAATTTTCATTAAATTTCATGTTTTAATTTCCAATTTATTGATTGGTATCTTATAAATTAGTTTGACTAAGGCTTATTGTTTTGCTAATTTTATATTATTTTTGTTCTTTATTTAAAAAAAGACTGTTTTATTTAGATGAATCTTTACTTTATCATTGTAAGTTTGTAGTATTTTTATAATTTTTCGTTTATCATCTCATTGTATTATTAGTGCATAGTTTTTTTTTTTTTTTTTTTTTTTTTTTATTAACTGCCATAATGTAGCTAGGTACAAACATATATTAGACATGTAAATAAATGCAGAAACCGGAATTTTCACTAGATATTCTTTTCCAATAATTTGATTTTATATAGAGACAAGGTGTGCCTGTATTTTACATCAGCTCATCTTCAAATTCAATTTATCACTTTTAGAAGAATTGCAAAAGAATCAAATTTCAATTTTTTCCAAAAGATCTGTTGCCATCATTTATGTGATGTTCCACCTCATCCCTAAAAAAAAGTTAAAAGAAAAAAAAAGTTAAAGATTGTCTTGTTTTACCAGGCGAAGTTAGGGCTAAGGAGGGAGCCCTCTCTAACACTTAACCTGGGGACCAACGGCTTTATGTGACTTCCGAACCACGGGAGCGGCAAGGCAAAATCTATTAGTGGTCATATCGGGAATCGAACCCGGACCGGCAGCGTGGCAAGCCAGCGCCTTAGCCCCTTATCTACGGCCGCTCCTAAACTACTACTAAAATAAAACCATACATTTAATGTAAACTATTAACATACAACAAAATCAAACTATAAACATACAAAAATCTGAAGACATGTCAGGATGAAAAAAGTATTTTGAAATCTGCCTTAATCAAATTTTAAATGAAAATTTTTAAAAATTAAACCGCCTAAAAACAACTGAATAAATAACCTTGTTTGAAAACCCCATTCTAAACGTGTTTAACCGTATATTGAATATTGTGTAAATGCAATGAACATCGTCTTTATTAGGGGTGAAGTGAGGACTATAAAAAGTTGTCTCTTCCTCTTTACCCCACAAAATAAAAAGCATTTACCAATATTTAACCCTTTGGGCGCCCTGCAACGATATATCGTTTTGCCGATCTTTGCTGAAAAATGCCAAGGAACGATATATCGTTTTGCCGATGTTTACCGAAAAACGCCGTGCAACGATATATCGTTGTATCGTAATTAATTTATTACTCCACTGATTTTAGTCATATATCCATGGTCTATATGTTTCCTGAAAGTAAATGAAACAATCTTTAATATTATATATAATATTGTATTATTTCGTCGTCTTTTTCATAGTGCACAGATTGAATGTGATTGTTATTCAAAAGGCTGTGGTATCAGCTGTTGCTACCGTGCTACTACTAGATCGTAATAGAAGTGCTTTGTTTTGTTTTGTTTTGTTTGCGTTTCGTTGTCGTATGTTTTGTAGTAGTGTTTTGAAATAAGTGAATTTATATTTTGTTTAGTATATTTAGTTTTAGTTTTTATTTATAGAAATGGCTCAAAAGAGAAGTGGTTCACCAGTCAGTGAAAATACTTTGTTGGATTTTGCAAAAGAATCGGGACTTCAAATTAGGTTAATAAACCTAATTTGTATATAAACTTGTAAATAGAATTTTATTTGACAATTTTCTGATATAAATAAGTGAGTGTGAAACTGTATGATTAAAACTTAAGTGGGAAAAACTCTCTTTTATTTGAAACAAACTATTTGTTGGTGAGTAATTTCTTATTTATTTCATTCTTTGTTATAATATTATGTATGTTTAATTTTTAAGTCGTAAAGTTATTCAAACTTGATAAAATTTTCAAGCGATATTAAAAACTAAATTTACTTTCAGAAAATATGTAACAAGTTACATTTCCATCAATATTATCACATGATTTATGGGTTCAAAGTCATAAAAAATATAAAATATAAAAAAAATAAAAAATAAAAATAAAAATTATTAAAAAATAAATAATAAATTCATATAATTTTTCAGCTTAATTTAAATAGAACTTATTTGGTAAGAAAGCAAAACAAGAATTACTATTTTCTGATGAGATTTAGCGTTTCTATGGCAATTTTACTAAACTATTGCAAAAACTGCATTTTTTATCTGGCACTCTTGGGTAGTCATATGCAGAAACTTCTGGCAACTCTTGAGGTTCAACATGTAAAAATATCTGGCACTCAAAGGGTTAACAAATAAAGTTTTAACAAAACTAATAATCAAAATATCATAAACATATTACCACAGATAACTAACTCTACCCAGATGGCTCACAGTATACGAGAAAAGGGTGCACGCTGTTTAAGGAGTATAAAGGCAACTCGAATTACACGACCATGAATTTAAGATGCTGCGTTGCCACATTGAACAAGTATTAAACCTCAATTATTATTATCAGTTGATATTTATTATTGTAATATTCGTTTTTAGTATGGTTAGTTGATTGAGTTCAATCTGGCAATACCGCCCAGTTGACAGACGCTGGGCAAGCTTTAAAGTGGACAGTTGACACTCGAATACGAATACGAAAAATTTGTTAACACTCTTTAGCATGGGATTGAGCTATCTTGGTAGAGTTAGTTATATGTGATATTAAAAAAAAATATGAACATAAAAATATAATTTTGTATAAACAATTAGGAATAATCAATAATTTTCAGTATTAAAAATTAATACAATATACAATTTACAATGAAATACAATAAAAGAACAAATATATCCATGATTACAAAACACAGATAGATCATTCATACAATCATGCCGTACACACCACAAAGCCTCACCAACATCAGGCCACCGCCCCTACAGTTCCGGCCACAAATGACCTCTAATATTCTTCCCGAATCAAGAGCTCTCATCCAGGTTTTTGATGTTGTCAGGAAGCCCATTCCAGAGAGGACAGGATATTAAGAATAAAGGTACGGAAAAGTCTGCAGTTGCGGAACATGGCACAAAAACTTAATCATGGAATTTTATTTGACTAAACTAAAGTCCTTGCCAACATCCTGCATTGGCTGCTTCTGAAAATCGTAAGGGAAGCTACAGAAATTTATATCAGAAGAAATTATTATAATAACGATGAAGTATACATCTTCCTAAGACATGACATGGGAACCCATTAAAAGCAGATTGAAATAAAATAGAAGAGTCAGCCAGATTTATTTTCTTCAGCCAATGACTGTAGGTCAAGTGGGTCATGCCTGCGCCCCTCTCCAGCATACCAATAAAACGAGTCCCCACCTAACCACGTGTTAAACAGCTGGAAGGTCATTCAGCAGTCTCAGTTTCAGCGATACCACTTAGGAGTGAAGATGCCACATCACAGCATGGGCAAAACATCTAGTTATCTTGTAAATAATGTAGATAGCACCTTGATGTGGGTGTCACCGGAAAATGTAGATTCTAGTTGAAATTGAAATTAATTTTATTTCCAAAATTCAGTACAATTACAATTAGACAATTACAGTATATAACTGTATAATATAAGTGACTAAATAACTAAAATAATACGCGAAAATTAAATTTCTAATAACTAAGGATAAATTACAAAAAATGTGCAATTCCTACATTATCATAACATATTATGGAAATTAAATTAGCCTACATGGGTGAACAGCCTGTACATAGGCACCGGCTGGTTAAGCCTAAGTTCTAGGAATCATTTTTTTAAATGTGTAAAACACAATGATAAAAAGTGTTTATCATTGTGGAAATTTTAAGGATCCCTTAATATTTGTTTCCTTTTTGCATGATAGCTTGAAACTTCCGTTTCTGTATGATTTTCACTTAACAAATGAAGCCAAATTTTGTAGCTTAGAATACTTTTGATCTAAGACCTAAGCTTTTGATCATATTACTATGTGTTTATATTCTCATCATGATGAGGGTTGGATTATGCTGCAGTGAACTATACATCTCAGGAGGAACTAATGCGCCTCCATCGGCACAAAGACCTCATCGAAGAAACAGTGGCTGTAGGGATCATGTTTGCTTCCAAGGCTATCGTCCAGCTCCTAGCAAATCCTATTGTCGGTCCTCTAACACACAGGTAGGACCTGTCTCTTTGTCACTTGTATGAATCTGGGTCTTATTTAAGATAGTGTTTAACTTCTTAAGTAACGTTTCTTAAAATAGCTAAAAAATATAATTGACATATCTAAACAAACCTGTGTAGGGGGGCAAATTTGGTGATGTCAAATTAGGAAAAGGCTGATAGTTGCTTTATTATTGTTACCCTTTAAACTAAGGCTTTTTTTAAGAACTTGTTTGCACTATTCAGTGATAAATATGACAAAAAGACAACATAGAAATAACAAATTTGGTGATTTTTAATTTTTGATTGTTTTAAAGTAGAAAAATCCAGATCTGAAGAATTAATATCAACTTAATAGAAATGCTCTCTTATGTTTGTTTGGTAGTATTCGAATATCCAAGTAGTTAGGTTTAAAAGAATATTACTTTTAAAGAACAGAGAATAAACAAAAATGGAAACATTTTCACCTGAATGAAATAACCTATAGCCTTCTCATCCTTGTAAGCAAAAGATTACTGTACCATAGAAAATTACAATGATCTGACGATTCATAAATTTTGAATTATGAGATTAATATTACAGCTAGAATATACAGAAGTAAGCAAATACCTCCAGAGAGTGCAGTGCTACATATTTATTTGTATACCTATCCACTCATCAATGACTATTGAATCAACTTAGCTACAGACTAGCTAGCTTCTGCAAACAAGCTAGGACACAAAGCTCAAAGCGAACCAATCTATTCAGTTGTACCAATTTACACAGACAGCTCTATGAGCACTCTTAGTTGTATTTCCCTCAGGATCTGATTATGAATGAAGAATAACCGGTTATTTTTAGAGCTCTACTCTTGTGATTTAAGTAGAGAGTGAAAGTAAAGGAAAACAGCCAATCACAAATTTTATCTGTTTCTTGAATTAGTAAAATTGTATATTTGATATAATATATCACTGTATCACATGTTCTATTACTGTTTTTTTTTTTTTTTTTCAATAAAATTGATATTTTATTTTATGTGAATAAATACATAAAATGTTCTTATATACGAACAAAGTCCTTAATAATAAACTTATTCCATTATGTGGCTACTAACATACTTATTACGTTCACTTACTAACGAAAATCACGCAGTGACAGATATTTACAAATATAAATTACTAGACACTATTTTACCATTTAAAACTAAACCAGTTTTATTTACAGTTATTTACTGTCATCTAACACACAATAGTTATGTTCGTTCAATATCTGCTCTGTTCATCACTCATCACTTTACTGCCACAAGTAAGCACTACACTTCAGACTGAAGAAGACTAGAGATTGACAATATGAATACTAGTTGGTCAAAGTGTGTCTTTTTATAAGGTTCCATTGCAATCCAGAAGTGTGATCTGATTCTACCTAGACCTTATGCTAGAATCTTCTAGCTCCGCCTGAAAGCAAATTAACTGCTATATTGTAAAACTCACAGTCTGAGGGTAACTAGATTAGCTGAGTTGTTGGAAGTACTCCCTACACACCACTGCACAAAGGGAGGAGGAGGAGGAGCTTTCCAAATTGGCATTATCTACAATAATGTTTCAAAACTAGTGGTGTCCAGATACAGTCGTGGTGGCCATGTGCTGTTGTCTGCTTTGCTGGTCTAAAACAAGTAACGTATAGTTACTCATCCAACGTTCATATTGATGAACCCTCTTCTCAGATCCATATGTCTGATGAACCTACCTACTCACTCAAAGTACTGCATTACAAAAATGTAACTGTGATATTTTCTGAAGCATTATATTTGTATGAACAAAAGCAAATTGTTTGCCTCATCTTCAAAATTCATTTGCATAATCAATGTCAAAGTTAGTTAATTTTTTTCTTAGGCCTTAGGTCTAAATTTACTTCCATCCAAGGACATATGAATTTATGTTGTTACCATATTGGGTAGCTGCTGCCATGAAATTGGGTAGCTAATTGAAAATTGAACATCTTTCTTAATGGTGTAAAATTCCACCAAAATGATCATCCACAGTACGTGGGAGCAACGTTAGATTGATTTCTGACCATCTTCATAAAAACAACAGCTAAAATTATAAAAAGGGCAAAGGTAATATTGCTGGAACAACCTGGGGAGCCAACCCAAATGTCCTGCATAAACCCACTTTGTAACTGCTTTATTCAGCTGCTGAATACAGTACTCCTGTATGGCTAAATAGTGTTCAAACTGAAGTGATTGATGTCCAACTTAATAGGGTTATGAGAGGTATTAGTGGCACTGTCATGGCAACTCCACTTCCTCGGCTCCTGGTGCTGTGCAGTATAGCTCCTCCAGAGGTAAGACATCAGGAGGCACTATATAAAAAATTCAATAAGATCTTATTGCCCCACACCTACCCATTACATACGATCTCCAACGTCAGAACGGTTGCTTAAAACCTCAAAACCCACCTCTACGTATTGCTTTCTAGTTGAGCAGATCAAATTTCTCGCCCAATACTAACTGAGCCTAGCGAGGAACAGTTTTGGTGGACAAAATAAGTTCCTGATTAACACATTCAGTGCTAAGGCTGTATTTTCGTTTTCACGTCTGTGGCTGCATATAGTATATATAAACTAAAATCTTACCCTAATGGCTGAAAATGATTTTTTTTTTTTAACTCATTTTTGTGATTGTGTAGTGTCAATTTATGACTGTCAGAAGTAGTCTGTATATGTGAAAGGCTCAAAAAACTAATTTTTATGAATGGCCGTTTAGTCAGCCATCAGCCCCTGGTGAACAATTTAGCCAAACAATTAATGTCCAATATTTATTACACTACTTTATTTTGTAAAAAACTAGTTAGTAATATAAGTAATGAAGTAAAACAAATGAAAAAGATTAAAAACTAATATTATTTGGTCCATTTCTAACATTTATTCACAATTTTTCTAATCTAATATAAAATTTTCAAAATATGCTACAGAACACAATTCAGGAGTGGGCATTTTTAGGAGATAAATACAGTATTTTTAATTTATCCTTCTTTGCAATACATTCTACATCTTTTTGCTTAATTCTATTCCTAATTTCTCAACAACAACAAATTAAATTAAAAACAGTAATAGAAACTCTAAAAACAACCGTAACCAGGAAACTGAAAACCACGTTCTACTTGAAGGATACCGTACCGCAGAAGTGTGGGACAAACTAGCAAGCGAACCCGGCTAAGGCTGGGTGAAAACTGATTCAATAATAAGAGTGAGGCAGTATGGCCAACTAAACGGCCATCAGCCACCACTAGAGGCAACCGCTTGGCTTACTAGAGAGCCATGCAGCCACTGGTGGTCGGACGGCATGGCTGACTACGGTCACATAGCACTGAATGTGTTAACAATCTGTCAATACCAGCAGGTGGGATAAACCTCCCTCGTAGGGAATGGACATAGTTGAATCAGTTCCGAACTAGTGTGGGCAGATGTAACTATTGGAAGTATAAATGGGGATTGACACTATCCATATACTACATCATATTGTTACAGAGAGTGCACCCTGCACTCTTTTACGGAGAGAATAACTAGCATAAATAGAATCAGTGAGACAGGTTTAAATGGATTGGATTTAGCTGTGTGGCAAGAGATCTGTCTTTATTTTAATTGATAAAG
Organism: Stictocephala bisonia; assembly: GCA_035578905.1. Classification (NCBI taxonomy): domain Eukaryota; kingdom Metazoa; phylum Arthropoda; class Insecta; order Hemiptera; family Membracidae; genus Stictocephala; species Stictocephala bisonia. Next base: position 457,167 of record JAQJVL010000206.1, on the reverse strand, counting down.
AACAAGACTTTTAGATTTTGTTCCAAAAGTATATTCCAGCTTTTTTATTGGCTTTATGAGTTTATTCCATTTTTATTTTTGGTATTGCGTATTAATTATTAGCTTTAATACTTATTTTCCAGAGTCGTTTAGCTTTACAAGAAACTCCTAAAACATGGGTTTCTGGAGGTCTGTAATAATGATCACAACACTTTAACTGTCATTTGATAGGTAAAGAACTGTTCTAGTATACCACAAATTGACTAATTTAATTTTAGTATTTTTACAATCTATTTATGTACAGTTAAATATAAGAAACTTTAAATGGCATCTTTGACAACTTTAAATTGAAAATCTCATAATATCAGTGTTCACTTACACTCATTGTAATAATAAACACTATCGTTCTCCTGGAATAAAACAGAGTATTTTATTTAGCCCACTGGCTGTACTACTACACACCTACTGCTACTACCTAAGTCCGACGACGGCGTTGGCTTGTTAGTTGGGAAACAGCCGTCTCAACTAGTATTAATTATACATAAATACCGGTACAGACCGGGCCATGGTTCAAGGCATGTAGGAGAGGTAGTGCAAGCGAGATAGTGAATAGCCCCCACCATACTTCTACTACGTCTATTGTGTATAGTCTGTTCAATATCTTATTTAGGGTGGCTTCTATGTTTATATAGTTTGCTCCACGGTAACTAAAACATAGTTACTGTGGTTTGCTCGATGGTGTTTGTGTTATTGAAATTAAAGATACAAATACTTGAATAAAGATTGAGATATTAATAAAAATAATAATTAAAATAATAGCGCTTCTTTTATGACATTGTGATTTTACAATAACTTATTTGGTTACATGCCACGAGAAAAAAGTAAACACTCACTAAATAATGAAAACATATTTTTAAAAGGAAACAAAAAACAGCTGATTTTGTTCTATTCGAGAACACGGTGACCGAGATGTTAATTTTTTTAACATGAATGTACAACTGTCGTTGGAGAGGGAAATCCATTGATGTGCATGCTCGAACCATACACCCAGAACTATGGACTGGTCAATAGTTTAAGCTATAAATTGTATAATTATTTGTTGTTTACTTCAACTTTTCTAATTGTCACATAACTTTTATAGTACAAAATATTAAGTTCACAATGTTCTATGCAAGTGCTTATTCTATAATACTCTATCTAAGTCCTATTTGTGTTTCAGGATTGGCTACAGTATTCCGATGTTCACCGGATTTATCATCATGTTCTGTTCCACCCTAAGTAAGGACCAGTTCAATGTTATAACCAGCAGTAAGATTAAAATGACTAATTACACTTTCTATGGAATAGTAGCCTTAGTTTGTAACAAAGACTACATTTTCACATCTACACTCATCACATTCATTTGAAATCCACCATGTTGTGCAAAATCTTGACTATCAGCATCTTAAGAATATATAAATAAATTGATAAAAACGTTCTTACTCTTGCCTTTACACTTTAACAATTTTCCAATCAGCCTACTATTTAATAAGTGTCATACATACTAAGTGACAATATGATAGTGTCACCCAGCTTTTGTTATTTTACATACTAATAATTACTTATTTTTTCAGTCCTTAAATAATATCCTAAACAATTTTATGTCCCTCAGCATTTACTGTTTCTTTATTTACTAAACAATTCTATAATAATAGGTATTGTATTCTATTTTTGCAGTCTTTGCTTTCGGTCGCAGCTACACAGTTCTCTTTGTCGCCAGGGCTCTTCAAGGCATTGGTTCATCTTGCTCTAGTGTTTCAGGTTTGTAGAATATGATATTAAATGTAAATAAAATCATTAAGAAGGCCTATGTAACAAGCCTCTTGCTAGCCTAGTGGTTAGTACTTCTACTTCATATGAAGAGCGTCATGGGTTCAACTCCCGGGAGGTCTACTTAAATTTGCCAAAGGGGTTTGGACTGTTATCCCTCAACAATGTTATAATACAATGTTAAAATGCCACTGGCATAGACAGTAAGAAGAAGAAAAATGGTGCTATAATCTCCTGTATTAATTGATTCAAGTAGTTCTACCAATTTAACTGATTATTATATATTCCCTTAAGTGGATACTGACTAGTCCCTTGAGTGGATGGGGGGAGGGGGATCAAGTTATGCCCTTTGGTATGTAGAAGGGCTTTTTTGATTTTTCCCTTGTATAAGTGGAAGGCCTATCTAGCCTTGTACTTTGAGTGGATGGGAGAGCTCCTCTAGTCATGTCCTTTAGGTGCGAGAGGACTCGTCTAATTGCGTCCCTTGTATGGATGACAGTGCTTGTAAATTTATGCCCCTTAGGTGGAAGGGACAGAGGTGGTTCTCCAAATTCCACAGCTTATCTATCATTTCAAATCCTAATCAGGTTCCGATTCAGCCTTGAAGATCTCCTCCTCAGCAGATCTCAATGCATTTTACTTGCTGATTTGGTCACAGGGACTGGAGGAGAACTATAAACTCTGGGCCTCCCTAGCTCCTTGTATGCCTTGCAGCTTCATTAGCCCTGATACCACCGTATGTTTATGGGTGGGCGGGTTGGTTACTATCACTGCACATATATAGTTGTGCGAGTGGGACCACTGTTCGTGTATGGGAAGGTGGGTAGGGTACCCGCACTACCTCTCCGCACTACGATGTACATGCACTGTACGTTTATGGGTAGGTAGATGAGTCAAAACCCCCGTACATGTATGGGTAGGTGGGTCAATACCACTGTATGTTTATTGGTGGGTAGGTGGATCACAGCCACTGTTTGTGTATGGGTTGGTAGGTAGGTTGGTAAACAGACTTTTTTGGCGTCCATTTTTTTTGTTGGAAATTTTTTTGCAAGGACAACGTTTCGCATAAAAAGTTAAAAATAATGAGTGTTTAGTTTTATAATTTTTACAAATAAATATTCAAGGTAAGGTTTCCAAGGTACTTGAGTTCTGTTCTATCTTCCACATGTTCTTCATATGTCTCTACGACTCTTCCCAAACGTCTTTGCAAGTCCACTCACTTTTGTTGTGGTGCAGCTCTCATCCTTTTTCCAACACTCAATTCAACGATCATTCTTTCCGAATCTGCTTGCTCTTTCTGGAACTCAGTCAACGACCAATAACATATGTTTCACCAAAGCACCTGATTACTGGCAGCAATATATCGTCCGCTTCATCTTGTAGCAGGCAAAAGACATAAGAAACTTCGTCTGTTGGACCGAATGCCAAAGCTGCTATCATAAGAGTCTGGCGCCAAAAACAATAATTCATGCCCCTGGGCCCGGTACATTTGTAATTGCATAAGCTGTACACTCCTTCCCACATTCTCTTCAACATACTCAATGTCGTCGATTATTACCAACATACCAGGTTGGTTATTCGCAGTTGCAGTTAATCCCCACTGGGACCCTCAGGATTAAACCAGATTATGATTAAATATAAGATTTTTGGACTGTAGAGGGTTAGTGTTTGTTTCACCTTTATAACCATTCTATAATAACACATTTGATAATGAGCACTGTTCACAATATTTATTGAATTGGTAGAAGTTTGGAGGGTTAAAAGTTTACAATGTTAATATTATTTATGACTTTTATTACAAGTACTATTGGAGCTACAAAGGACAGAACACTCTCCCATTTTCACTCTCTAAAAGCAAGATAAATACCTTGTAAATACTTATTCACTGTATCATATATTTAATTCAGATAACATAGTAAAGTATACATATTTGGTTAGTCATAAATTGTTTCGTTTTTATTTTGTTCCTACTATTGTATTGTATATCTATACTGTTAGGGTTAGGATAACATTAAATTTAGAGTTAAGGTTTAAGCTATTTATGTTTTTATATTAGTGTTTATATTTTGAAGAATTGGGATATTTTATTTTAAATTAATATTATTTGCTTTTGCGCATATTAAGATTTATTTGAAAAGAAGGAACCTCTAAAACAGGCATTGCCTTAGGAGGTCCTAGTATTTTCTTGAAATATGTAATTTATGAAAGGTTTTGTTATAGTATTATAAGTTTTATTTTGTTAACAGATCAATTAAGAAGAAACCTTTTTATGTTTAAATGTAAATTATATGTATTTTATATATATATTTCGAGAAAATAAATATATTCTTATTCTTATTCTTAAATAAAAATAAGCTTTTTGTGTGTACTGTATAAGTAAACGCATACATTCTAAAACCTTGTTCTGTTATTTTATATGACATTTTAGCTATGCTGGCTTTTTCTAATGTATTAATTATTTTGTATTAATTAGTTGCTAAGGCAAAGTCGATCATACTCAAGAGCAAGAGGTGTGTGCTTCAATACCCAGCCACAGATATATACATACACTTTAGATTAAAATCTTTGGCTGTTATTTTGGAAATGAGCTGTTAATTAAATATACTCTCTAAGTAAAATTAAATATTAATAACAAAAACTAAGTTTACTTATAAATATTAAGCTGGTACTTCTGCCATAGTCTTGAAGTCTTGGATGTTCGTGTGGAATAGTTGCAATAAAGAGAACCAACTATCAGCTTGTGACCTATACTATGTGGCTTGAATTCCATGCTTAAATGTTTGTCCCATACTTACCTTGGCTTTTATACATGGCACTTTCTTATAGACAGTTGACATCAGTTAGTAACTAGACCCTATCATCTACACTAATCATGCTTATTCATGCATGTATCGACAAACTTGTCAATAAACAAATAATTAGAAGCAAGACCCCCTCTCTGGCTGTGGCCATGCTAACAGTAATATAATGTAATAATAATAATAAATACATAAACTTAGTCATGTTTATATTGTGTAGTTGACTACATAATTCAAATTTACTTTTAAGTATACGCAAATTTGAACTACAGTATAAATAATCTGAATGCAACATTTTTGTAAAATCTGATGTTCAGAGTTAAAATAAAGTGACAATGTCAAAGAAAGCCAATTAGAATAACACTGTAACACAAAGACTTTAGAGGTGGAGTTCCGAGGTGAATTTTGAAGATTGAATTGCCTGGAACATTCTGTACTGTATAGCAATGAATTGAAGTATCTTTCAGATTTCCATGGAAAAAAAGAACACAATAGTCATATACAGAGAAGATATACAAACAGAACAGAAATTGTGCTTGTTTCAAATTCTCTATTTGCAAAAAGTGAATATATACAAAATTTACTCTATTCCAAGCAATCTTTAAACAAAACTCTTATTTGTTATGTAGATATTAGAGATGTCATATATTTTAATTAACATACTTAGTTATGTTTCATCCTTTGGGTTTTTAATAAGATAATCAATTAGATCTTTGATAAAAGCTATTTTGGCTTTTCAATTGCTATAATCAAAATTGTTAGTGCACTGTTAGTTCTAATGACAGCTGTTGTTAGCTTTAATAACTTGTTTCATTATCTGAATTAAGACTACAAAGTCGTAAAAAGAAGACAAGAAGAGATTGGAAGCAACGGATATATGGATTTGAAGAAGGATGGAGAAAATATGATGAGCAGATAGAGTGTGAAATAAAGAAGTACTAAGGAGAGTGAGCGAAGAGGAAAATATTGAAAACTGTATGAAGAATGGCATGGTTAGGACATGTGATGAGAGGAGAGAGCCTGTTGAGAACAGTTATAGAAGGAAAATGTTGAGGAAAGGGAAGAAGAAGATATCAGATGGTGGACAGTGTAAAGATTGGAGGGAGGTATGAGACAACATAAAGACTTGCTCAAAACTTTTAGCAGAACTCAAAGGTTTAGCGGAAGGCTGCAGCCTGAGGGAACACCCCTGATGATGAATCAAATAATGGAAACTTGTTTTATCTGTTAATTTATAACTATACAAGATGAAAGACAATCTGCTTATTTCTTCATCTTAGAATAGCATGTTCATTTTGCTTAGGCAAAACTCTCAAATCTCAGATTATTTTGTGTTTAAAAGTTTAGATTAATTGTGATACACAAATGTTGGGACATAGCAATGCTTCTAGATTTTAGTATGGGTAAATTAGGGCATATACAGTATATATATTATTAACACAAAACAATATAAAGAAAATTATGTAAAGAATATTGAGTTTTGATAAGGATAAGTACATAAGTAAAGTTTATTTGTTGATAGAAACTTATAAATTTGATTATTATCCTTATATATGATATGTGAAGCTGGTTTTGTCATTACAACTCCTCCTTTATCAATTTTAACGATTGAGGTAACAAAAAATTGCCCCAATTCGTAGTTGTGCAGTATGGTCTCCATTTTCCAATATTTTTACCCTGAAGGGCACAGGAAGCTCCCAAAATATGTTTTTTTGACCATAAAAATAATTTAGAGAAAGATTTTAATTAGTCAAACAGAAACAGCCGTTCAAATGTAAACAATGATGTTTAAAAATGTTAACAATTGTTAGAATGTAAATAACGGTGTTTGTAATAATGAGAAAGTATTATAATAATAATATACACCTTCATAATCTTAGTAATAGCATTGAGTGTTTATATTTATACTGTTAATAGTTTTGAAGTCAAGTCCAAAGAGTGAGCTAGGGAAAGTAAATTTACATATTATGAGTATACTTAATGCGCTCTAACCACTAAAATTTATTGTCAAAAGTCACATTTCGAGGCCGAGGTGTCACGGGAGCAGCGAGTGACGGGGTTGGCACGCAAAGCATGCAGGCGTGTCCTCTAGTATTTTTAAAAAAGATTTGTAGTTGTAAATGTTGAATACAACTCAGCTTCTTAACAACAAAACTAGAAGAACTAAATATAAATTGATACCAATACAAATTCAGTGTTCATTTTAATAACATAAATGATTGTGAAATTTTGATCTTTTAGTAGTAAAATTAATTTTAAACACTCAGCAAAAGAATTTAATAAAACTTATCAGATGTAGAAATTAAGACTTACATTTACTTGTTATACAATAATATTAAACAAAAGCCAGACAAGGTAACAATTAATTATAAATGTTGTTTTTATTTCATTTATTTGTTTTAAAGCTAGAATATGTAGTAAAGGACAACTGGAAAGTGTGAATTACTGTTAAGTAGAATCGAGAAACAAATCCTCTTTTCCAAGTTAAATTCAAAGATTGAGTCTAATACTCTGTTGAACTTAAATCTACTTATGCATGCAAGAACTTTACTTAGAACACAAAACACTCAGCACTTTAGCTAGGTTGTACATGTTTCTTTCCTAAGCTGCAATTGTTACGTTCCTTTTTTTTAAATTTAACTACGGTATTTATGTCATCCACCTCAAAATAAAAAAACTATTCAAGAACTACAACGATACTTAAAATACTGGAAGTTATATATTAATTTAAAATGAGCTTTCCATATATTTTTAATCAGTAATAACTGAATATCCTCTAAAGAATCTGCATGCTTTGATTCCAAAGTCAAATAGTTTAGAAAAGGGCTCAGCCCTCTTGGATTAATGGGATTAGCATTTTTAAAGTTTATCATTTTTTTTAGATATTAAATGGTTTAAATGCTTTTTTTAAACATCTGATAAATAATTGTATTATTATCACTTTTGAATGAGTGTTGCAAACTCAGATATTTTTTAATTGAGTTGGTTTAATGAATTGGTTATTTTAAGAAATGGCAATAAAGTCCAAGTTGACATCAATCTGACTTAGCTGTTTCACAAAGGTAATAAGATTTCTCACAAACTTGAGCAGTTTAATTAAATGTCTTTGGCTTTTCAAGATGTTCTGAAACTTTCTTTCTACGTATAACTAAAATAACAAAAGGCTTTTGAATTTAACATTAGTACCACTTTCAAATTGCTTGATGAAATAAAACATTTTCAAACTTACATATGATTAAAAATGTAAATTTAAATTATAATTATTGAGAAATGTTGCTTAAATGGATTAATACTCGAACATTTTTTTTTTTTTTATTTTCAAACTAAATTAGCAATATCGAAAAAAAAGCAATGGAATTATAAGCATAACAAATATTCTTTTATGTAGAAGACCTAATATGTTATGCAGTCATTTAGAATGTTTAGATCAAACACAAAAAATGGCTGCAGAACTTACACAAGACGTTGAAGAAAATATTTAAATTAAATTCTTCTAAAAAAAAAATCCTTTAGTATAATAGTAAACCTGAAATGTGGAAATAATTAAATGGTCTTTTTAAATTTTACAAACTAAGAGTTTTTTTTTTTTTTTTTAATATCTTTGAAATAATGCTTTTTTAGGAGTTCTTTGATTAGATTTGTGTAGTTCTGCCAACAAAATTCCTTCTTAACAGAATTGAGAATTTTATAAAAATAATTCAATCTTACAAAGCTTAAGTTTGATAACAATTTTACTCTTAAAGACAAAATAATATAAAGAAGTTCAAGAAAATGTCGGATACATCACATTCTTTGGATATTATATTTATTGGTAGATTAAGCATCTTCAATATACTTAACAATAATTATAGGACAACAAAATGTTGTTGAGTTAAATTGCTTATATATAGTCAAGTAAATAAAGATATTTTTGTCTTTTTTACTTCTGATAATTACAAGAGAAGTATTATCCTTACTCTTGGTTTATACCATAAGGCTTGGGAGGAAAATCCTGTCCTCTCGTTCGATTGTATTACCAAAGTAGCACCTAAGCTCCACATGTTCTTTGTCCAGACTTTCTTAAGAAAAGATCTCACGAGTACTTTAACTCGCAAACCATCCAGTAATTTGTTTGAATAACTGTAACTGTCAGCCGAGAAGTTGGGGGAGGGACAGTACCAGACTTACCGGTACTACCTTTGTCAGTAACGCCCTACACTGGTGACACTCATGGTCCATCAAAGAAGACTTTTTATTTTAGTATTCAATTCTTTCATATTAACCCTTCCCCAACAAGAGGAAAGATTGTGAACACCCAGTACATGATTATATATATAAAGTCGTTTTAACAATGAATGACATCTATGAGAAGGAAAAATAAATAGGGAAAATTAGTCAGACTTCCTTTAGCAGACAAAACAAGCTTAGCCTGGCTGCCGAAATGCAGCACTACTGTCGGCTAGTTTGAGGGTTGATATCTAAAGAACTAAGATGCCTGCAAAACATATAATTACACCATCGTTTTCTACCATTGATTGAACGTTATAAAATATGCATTTAAAAATTGTATTACAAATTTTAATAGTTTTTATTCTAGTTGAAACAAAAAAAGTACCTGAATTTTAATTAGTTTTTACTGTACATCAAATTTACACCAAGAACCAATTAATTTATCACATTTATATTTTAATACTAGGTTGATAAGAATATTTTCTATAAGTTTTGTAAATTTTGTAATTTTAACTTTTCGAGAAAAAAAGGTCTAATCCATATCCTGGAACCTTATTTTCTTGGCTTCTAGAGGCCGTTAATTGGTCTTGTTGTCATCCTTATGACATTTATAGATATGATACATTACTTTCATGTATGTAAATAAATACAGTAATTTTATATATATATTATATATATATATTAGCTTCACTCACCAGTTCACATGGGCCTGCAGACCTGTGTGTGAAATTTATTCAATGAGTGAAGTATCGGCCGTTGGCTCGGTGGGGATTTGAACCTTGCACCTTACCCTCCACAGTCCGAAGCCTTAGCCACTGAGCCACCACGCCGGCAAATATAAATGTAAAATACCGTAACTTAAAATGATAAATTTAAATTGATTTAATTCTATATAAAATTACTGTACTTATTTACGTATATGAAAGTAATGTATTGTAACAATATATGTCATAAGGACTACAATAAGACCAAGTAATTAATTTTAGGACCTATAGAAGCCATGGAAACAATGTTCCAGGAAATTGATAAGAACTTTTTTTTGAAAAGTTAAATTCTAAAATTTACAAAACTCATTCTTGAGGCAGTTTGTAATCCTTCTTCTTTCTCAATTTGGCCACCCTACCCTCTCTGTCTCACTCTCTGCTGACATGCAACAAGATAGAACAAGCAGCAGCCTTGCGAGAATAGAAATATTAGGAAAAAAATAGTCAGACTTTTTAGTATATTTTTTTACTTGTCATGGATGTGTATTCATTACTTTGACCTTCTTATGTGATTAGCCGTTTGTTTTTAGATATTTATACATTTCCTGGCAGTACTGTTAAGCTTAGGGCTTAAGTTGAAGCTTCTCAACTTTGTCAATAGCTAAGGTGACTACTTTTCCATAAAAGGATTCTGTGGCCAAAGGGCATGTTTAGGCCTCAATAAGTCCTTGAACTATCCCTTTTTGTCCACTCTATCCAGGATATTGCAGGCCTCAAAGACACTCTAACGCTTGCTATAACTGTGACATGGGTAAACCATAGCCTAATTGTTGAAGCAAGGGTAACTTTTGGTTAATCTAGGCCCAGAATTAATTAAATAAAAAGAGAAAGGAGACAGGAGATATCTTTAAACTCTAAGAAACATGCTGAGATATAAACAGGGTGAGGTCTTTTAATTTTGAATGGGGGTAGTTAGGTAAGCTCTCTCTATATATTCTGACAATCTGTTCTTTAAGGGAGCTTCTTTTTAACATGCACTAAAAACAAAGTTTTAGGTATTTGTGGTAAAGAGATGTCCTAACTAAACACATTTGTAAACTAGTGGAAAGGGCTGAAATGTTTGCATCTTAAAGGTGAGTTATGTATTAAACGCAAGAAATTTGGCACACTGATTGAAGACATGTAACCGATATAAGGGGGAGAGGGAGTGCTTCTTTATCAGCGATTGACATAGAATACTGAGAAGGGAAAGCTCTTGAGGGAAACGCAGTCAGAGAGGCGAGAATGTTATATGATACAGTATTTTAATATTACATGAGTAATTTGTCATTTTCTGAATAAAAAAGTTAATACTTTTACGGAGATTGAAGTAAAATTCATTGTTCTAATGTTCTCATAATCGCTTAAACTGAAACTATATTTTTCATTTCAGGAATGGGGATGTTAGCTGAGCGCTATCCTGATGACAAAGAGCGAGGTAATGCCATGGGCATAGCACTGGGAGGACTAGCTCTTGGGGTACTGATCGGGCCACCATTTGGAGGATTCATGTATGAGTTTGTCGGAAAAACTGCACCGTTTCTCATTTTATCTGCACTTGCACTTGGAGATGGAAGTTAGTTTTTTTGTAAATACTGTCAGCCATATATACTCCCACTCATCCTTGACAGCCCACCTATCCATCCTACATAGGTGTATTCACACGTTTAAAATACTTATAGCATGTTATACCTATACAGGGGAATAGAAACCAGTATATTTTAAGGATTTTTATGGCTCAAAAGCAAATCTAAACAGCATATTAAAACTGTCAGAAAGTCTATATTTACTGATACAGGAGTAATTTTTTTTATTTACTGTGTTATTTGATTTATTTATAACTATTATACGGTACTTATGATCTTAAAACTTTACATACATTTTTTAGAACATACAGCAAAACCTAGATGAAAGTTGGAATAACTTTATATTAGCCAATTGCAACAACATGATTCAAGAATAGTAATTTTTAGATTTTTTATGACAACTTATCGAGATATTTTTTTTAATTGACCAAAGAATAAACGATATTTGCTGTGAAAGATGCCACTGCTCTTGTTGCAGTTCTTATTCAGCACACAGCTGATATCCTCAAGAGTTGGATATCAACTACTACAACTGCTTGCATTCCAAGTCAGAACTACAACCAGCAACCAACACCAGAGCACCTTTTATACCAAATGTTGTTTATTCTTTAGTTAATCTTTAAAAATGAAATCCAATTAGATTTGTCATAAAACTTCTTTAAAAAATGTTGATACAATAATTGGTCATTATAAAGTTGTTCCAGTACAATATTTTTTAATGGTGACATGTTAGTTTCGGATTTCAGATAGTATAGAAAATGTTTTCTAGGTTACCTAATTCTTATAAATCGTTTGTTAAGTTTCAAAATTATAATTTTAATAGTTTTTTAACAAAAAATAATAAGTAAAAATTTGTGCTGTATGAGTAAATAGGCATTTTCAGAAAGTTTCAGTATGCTATTGATATTTTATTTTGACCCACAAACAACGTCATAAAATATTGTTAGAGAGTTCTGAAAGACCCTGAAAGTTCACTAATACTCGGGTTATTAGACGAGAGTATATTGTGCCTATAACTTGTTCTGTATAGTCCATAAACAGTGTGATTCCTGAGCAAAAGCTAAGAATCCTTTTGCTCTTCAAAACTGTATCTGAATCTATCACTTGGATTTTTTTCAAAATGTCTTATAAAAATATAAATACAAGGGGCATCCAAAAAGTAAGTTTCCCTATCTTAAAAAGGGACATAGGTAATTTGATTTTATAACTAAAATTATATTTTTCCTTTTATACATACTTTAAACTATTTTTCAACTGAACTCCAATTTAAATCCAAACATTTTTTGTATGTTGATAAGAGTTTCTTTGTTCCATCTTCATACAGATCTGCCGCCTATTTTTCAACCAGTTTTCCCCTTCATGTTTGACTTCTTTATCACTAGCAAATCTCCAACTTCAAAGATGATCCTTAAGTTGTATAAACACATGGAAATTGTTGGAAAAATTCCAGAGAATAAGGAGGTTGTTAAAAAATCTCCCATCAAAACTCCGTTAAAACATCTTGTGTTGTGAGGCAGAGCGTTGTCATTCTTACATTCTTACATATGAGACGCCGACACAACGTTGTGCGTATTTTAAGGCGAATATGAATGGTTTTATGAGTGTAGGATGAGTGTAGATGAGTGTAGTCTGGTTACTAACTGAGTTCAACTGCTCCTCAGAAAGGGCAATTTATTAATAGCCCAACAGCCAGGGCATGAACTTTGCGGCGCAATGAAGTCTCTTGAGTACATTACAGTACTGTCCAACACTGATTGTTGTTCCATGGAGCAGATAAAATAAGCAATACTCCTTTACAGTCCCAAAAAACAGTGGCCATAAATTTTGCTACTGATTCAGTAATCTTTTCTTTAACAGGAGTTTTCTCTTCTTTCTTTAGCCAGACCAAACTCTAGCGTTAGGATTTAGGAGTCGAATGGTGAATCCAAGGTTTCATATGCAGTGACTACTCTTGAAAACACAGCTCCACCTTCATTTTCAAATATCTGCAAAAATGTTTAACCAGCTGCACAACTGGCGGCAACACTTGGTGTTGTCTTCACAGTGACTAAGCCATAACTGACAGAGCGTGCACTTACCAGTTGTCACACTGGTTCTCAGTGAAACCACTACAACCACACTACAATACCCTGTGTCCTGCAGCTGTCAGCGTTGTACTTGATGCGAGTAATAAAAATGGAAACTTAATTTTTGGATAACCCTCTTAACTTAAAAATGGTTTGGAAAAGAGTCAATTGATAGAATAAAAAATGTTAAATGAAAATGTAATTTTTTCAAAATTAACATCGGATGAATTGTTTTCAAGTTATAGTGATATGAAATTTTCAAAACGTTTGAGCCAGTAAGATTACGAGAAAAAATCTGTTCTAGCTTGTAAACTTCTCCTCGAATGTTTATTTATAAAAACCTTTTTCATTGGAAATTTTTTGGACATATCAACATACCCCATCTCCAAGCTACTTAACTTAATCATTTAGTAGTTATTTATGTTTTTTTAAGATTTGAAACCCCTGCACCTCTATAGGGAAGATTTACATCTAACTTCTTTACATGAATAACAACATGGTCCAAGAATCACGCTACATTATTTTGTCTGTTAATGTGGCCCTTTCCCAAACTGCTACACCACCACTGCAAAATTGACAGCCCTATAGTAGTTACTGTAATGCAATTTTACTGTCAGCAGGCCAAAATCGCTTTTCTATTTCAACTATTCAGTTTCTGTTAATTATTATGACGAGTAAACACTTTATGATCATTTAAGTAAAGGTCCATTCTAATTGATATTATGATATTTTTTATTATAAAATCATCAATAATGAATTAAATTATTGATTTAAATTAATCAATTAAATCAATAAAACATTTTAAAAGCTTCACACATTTAACTTTAAAAAATACTCAGTTAAAAAACAACAACTTATAGTCCAAAAGAATAGGTCTTAATCTTTCAAATGACACTATAAGTATTACGATTCTATTACCATTACAAACCGAATTGTTGAAATACAATCACATGTTTTTAGCATTTTTTGCGGAGGGAAACGGCCCCTTAGTAACAGAACATTCTGAATAATGTAGAATCATTATATATTGTTTACTGAGTGTTAAAAAAGTTTTGACAATATTTTAGATAGTTATTTGTTTATTCCTTTAAAATGAATTTTTATATACCTAATTTTTTTTTACTTTCTCAATATATTGATTAAACCTTTTAGTGACATTGTTGTGTAATAATTAAGAATACTGTAATTGTATTATTTGTGGAGTATTTGTATTATTATTGGATCTATATTTTATAAATACTATTATTTATTTTTCATTTTATATTCTCATGGTATTCTACTGGTTAAATTATATTGCCATGATGCTTTACTGTTTAATTTGGTTCTGGTTACGTATCATAAATCCGAGTGTTGCGGAAGGTATTAACTTTTAATCAGTTTCTTTTTTCAAATTTTTAAGTTTGAAATAATAATTGAGGATTTATTAGTAGACTGTGCATTATAATTCTACACAGAGAAAAGAAATTGAAGTCATTTTTTTATGGCCCTGATGAATGCTTTGGTGAGTTAGAAATAGATTCAGTAGACTCAGAGCAATGCTTTGCTAGTGCATTCTTATCACAGTATATATAGAATATATGGGTCCCACCCGAATATCATGATTTTTCAAAATAGTTAATATTAACACCACTAACACAAATCCTTAGCAGTTTTTCCGCATGAATAGCAGATTAAAAAAAGAAAATATTTTAAACAAATATTAAACATGATGTATTTAACAATAATATTATGGAGTTTTTTCTCCTGAACACAAATATGACATCAAATTCTTCATACGATGAATAACAACTGTGATTGTATAAAAAGTGGGTTAGGTTAGGTCAGTCACAGAGTAAAAAGAAACAGAGGTTGCTTCTTATGACCACAGTGAACGCCTCAGTGACAGTAACAATTGGATCATAACTACTGTCGGTCCAGAAATTATGTGCACTCGATATTGAAGGTTATTTTCTAAGAAACAAAGATGCCTACACAAAATCTAATCACACCAATATTTTCCTCAATAAATTGTACTACATATGCCTTTTTAAATTTTATTGCAAGTTTTAATAATTTTTTAAAAATCTAACGAGTAAAACAATGGTGTGATTAGATTTTTTGAAGGCCTCTTAGTTCCTTAGAAAACAACCTTCAAACTCGGGTGCACATCATTTCTGCACCTACAGTGATATACATGTTTAAGAATCTGTAGTAATAGTTAAGGGTATTCGATCGAAAACAATTTTTGAACTTTTTTGAATTAAATTGTTAGTATCAATGTAAGTAATATATGTGTTACGGGAAAAAAATTTTCTTACTGGAGATATGGCTGCCCAGGTGACTAATTTGGCATTTTTGTGCTAGAACAAATCGTGAGATATATTTTATTAACATTTTGAGAATACAGTAGACAAAAGGTACTAACCAATCTAGTATATAGTAAATCTAAAAAAAAAAAGTGTTACTAATTATTTTTCTATAAATAATATTTGTTAGAATTTTGAGTTGAAATTTGTACAACTATCTTTGGCTAAAAAGCAAATTATGAATATATATATATATATATATATATATATATATATATATATATATAAAATTCATTAATATACTTTACTATAAATATGGGAGTTATGTCCATCTGTCGAATTTGCGGGGTAGGGCAGGCGAGGGCCTTAAGGGGGTGAGAGGGGAGGGGAATACATTGCTTGTTCATTAGTGAGTCAGGATCTTTACTACTATTAGTGTTAGTATCTAGAACTAAATTCCTTAGAGCGCTAAATTGGACATACCCCCTTAGTATGTTTATACTTGATTTGAAGGGAAATAAGGGGAGGGACTGACAACGGTGCTAACCCTTCCTTCTACCCAGCAAACTAACAACTTGATACTACAAGTTGCTATAACTTGGCTCTGTTTCTTCTCTGTGGTTATTGTATTCATGCCTAAGTAAGTTCGAACACAGTGGAACTAACTACTAAGCTGTCTAATTGTTTTCGTAAAAACCAAAATCAACATAAACTTTCTGTTCAAGTCTCCAATTTGTGAGGGACCTGAATCTACCATCAGATCACAAATATCAGAGATCTAATTGAAAGTATTAGCTGATGTATTTGGAGTTAGTGAAATACATTCAGTGTCAGTCTAGCACAGATGACAGATATGAATTTGTTTTGGGTCCACAGCATGCAGGAAAATTGCACTTATACATATTATAACATTTGTGCACTTTTACCTAGAATAGTTCCCATAGTTGTAATCTCACAATTTTCCTTGCAATTTTGTTTTTTGAAACATGATTTTTAACATATTCTTTTGATAGCTACACATATTATTCAGCAATAAAAAATATGTCACCTGATTTATAGTAATTAAAAGTTTAAATGCCTCAGCATGCTATTTCCTTGAAATGATCAATTTGTATTTAATTATTTTTTTCCTTTCTTAACCAAACTCCTGTTAGTATGAACTAAAATTAACACTGTCGACACAAGTGGTGCAGTGCTGTACTAGGGAACAAAGCGTTGTGTTGATGGTAGGCAATAGGTTCTTTGCTTGATCCTACTGATACCGATATGTTATCCGCTCAATGGTTGCTATCGACGTGGACACTACAAGAGAAGTCTGGGGTGTCCATGTTAGGTGGTAGTCAAGGTTTGGATGTTGTGTAAGGGAGGGAACTAAGTACCAGGCATGACAGTTGGCTGATAAATCAGACCAGTACTATGTGGTTCGTATTCAATGTAAAGATATAGGTTCCTTAATTGCCCTGGCTATTCGGCTGTTAATAAATGGCTCTTTCTATGGAAAAGTCGACCTTAGTAACAATTCTTATTTATGAGACGCTGACTCAACGTTGTGCGTATTTTAAGGTGAATATGAATGACGATATGAGTGTAGGATGAGTGTAGTCTGGTTACTAATTGAGTTCAACTGTTCCTCAGAAAGGGTAGTTTATTAATAGCCCAAAAGCCAGGGCAACTAAGGGACCTATAGCTTTACATGGAATACGAACCACGTAGTGTTGGTCTGATTTTCAGATAACTGACAAGTCTGACACTCAGTTATCTTCCCTTCACAACATCTTAACCTTGACTACCATCTATAACTCCAGACTTCTCTAGTAGTGTCCATGTCGATGGCAACCATTTAGCGGACGCTGTGTCGGTATTAAGAGGACCGAGCATCGAACCTATCGCCTACAATCTCCCAAATACTTTGTCCCCAAGTAGCTGGGTTACAGCACTGTGCTACCAGTGCCGACGACTGACTACTCGCATTCATCTACACTAATTCGCCCCTCTTATTCACCCATTTTTCTTTGATTGGGATGTTAATAATGAAAACTGAAAATATAATTTCGGTTTTTAAAAGTGATTTTCAATTCATTAATAACTTTAAGTTTATTTTTTATTACATTAATCATGTTTAGAATCTGTGGTTGTTGTATACTGCCGGTTTAATTAGAATGAAACCTAAATCAGGCAAGACAAATAAGTCTCTTATAAGGGCCCAATGGACATCTTTTTTTGAGTTACATTATATTCTAAAGCCCTTGAATACCCAAAGTTCGCGTATTTTCTTCCACAAATTGAGCACTGATAATTCTTGTACAGTATTTGAATCATGTGTATTGTAACCATTAAATTTCAAGTCAATACAGTTATTAATTCATAAAAAAATTTTTAGTTTATAATTTTCTCATAACTAAAATTAAAACTTAAAGCAATACCTCATCATTTTCTTATGTAGTTTATAATATTTCTGTTTTTATTTAACGTTATAAAGGTCTGTGAATGACTAGTTCCTTGTTTTGTAGTGCTACAGCTGTTATTGCTGCAGCCAGGGGTTGTCAAACAAGAAGCAGAACCACCCTCCATGAAGTCCTTAATCACAGATCCTTACATCCTTGTTGCTGCAGGTACGTGCAAGAACAATTATTTCTATTTTAATTGGTAGAAATAAAATGTTATTACAAAGAACTCTTATTATGTTAAGCTTTTGTTGGGAAAAATTATTAAGTCAGCACTGTTGGCGCAGTGCTGTAACCCAGCTACTTGGGGACAAAGTGTTTGGGAGATTGTAGGCGATAGGTTACATGCTCTGTCCTCTTAATACCGAAACAACATCCACTCAGTGGTTGCAATCGACTTGGACATTACTAAGAGAACTCTGGGGTGTCCATGTTAGATGGTAGTCAAGGTTAAGATGTGTGTAGGGAAGAAAACTGAGAGTCAGACTTGTCTGTTAGCTGAAAATCAGACCAACACTACGTGGTTCGGATCCCACATAAAGATGTAGCTCCCATAGTTGTCCTGGCTATTGGGCTATTAATAAATAGTCCTTTCTGAGCTAAGTCGAACTCAGATATTAACAATGACTATACTTGTTCATCTACACTCATTCTCCCATCATAATCGCCCATATCTCTACGATCAGCATCTTAGAAATGAATGAATTCTTTCTCACTTTTAATTATGTATAAGAACCATATAATTACAAAAATATAAAACCGAATGTACTTAGCTTTGTACATATATCCTCATCACCCTGTTTAGTTGGTCATATCGCCCTTTTTTAATGAATTATATCAGGGTTGTCCAACTGGCGAGGCTATTTGCTGTGGCCCACGTAAGATTTTCGAAAAGCATATATTTTCTTTAAATACTGCCACTGTGAAAAAAGATTTTTTAATTTATATTTTATGGTTTAGCAGTGTTTTTACATCACAAGTACTGTACCGCGTGCCGCTTCGCGGACGTGTAACGAACACAATTGTCCTCCACCACTATGAGAACTGCACTGATTACTGCGCATCACAGTTCACGCAGGCCACACCTCCCACTGCTTACCATCCGTCGCCAGCCGCCATCGTGCCAGTGTGCTACTGACACGTAGGCTAGTCGGCTAATCTATTACGTTGCTAGTGAACAGTGAACTTGATTAATTCTTTGTCTTGATTCCTCTTATACAATAATGAGTGTAAAACCAGTAAAACGGAAAATTGATAGTGAGAACAGAATTTACAAAGAAAGTTGGGAGAGTGATTACTTGATTGCTAACAATAATGGAAAGTTGCAGTGCTTAGTGTGCATGAATGTCGTTTCAGTGCCTAAAGAATATAATGTGAGAAGACATTACACAACAGTGCATGAAAATAAGTATGCTACGTACACAAATGAAAGTCGGCGTGCCCTAGTTGCAGATTTGAAGAAAAAGCTTAAACAGCAAACTGGTATGTTCAGTAAAATATTACACTCTCAAACGCATTCTTTGCATGCATCTTATGCCGTGTCGCTTGAGCTGGCAAAGGCAAAAAAACCTTTCACTGATGGCAATTTGATAAAAAAATGTGCTGTTGAAATGGCCAAAGCTTTCGGTGATTCTAAAATGGCGGAGAAATTTGAATCAGTGCCACTTTCACATCAAACCATACAAAGACGGATTGTTGCTATGGGTGAGCAAGTAGAAAAATCTATGCTTAGCCTGGTTAAGAAAAGTTCATATTTCTCACTTTGTTTGGATGAAAGCACTGATCAAACCGATGTTAGTCAGCTGTTAATATTTGTGCGCTCTACTTTTGATGATTTTACCAGTAAAGAGGAGTTATTTGATATTTGTCCTCTTTATGGAACAACAAAAGGAAAAGACATCTATGAGGCTGTGAAGAAAACAGTTGACAGAATTGGAGGCTTTGATAAATGTTCAGCCATAGCAACAGACGGGGCCCCATCAATGACAGGTAAAAAAATTGGATTAGTGGGTCTGCTTCGAGAGAATGGTGTCACTTGCCCAACAATTCATTGTATTATACATCAGGGAGCTTTATGTGGAAAATCAGTCAAGGAAGATCAAGTTTTCCAAACCGTGATTAAGATTATAAATATGATTAGAGGTGGAAATCGATCTCTTTTACACAGGCAACTTAAGCAGTTTTTAGTGGAAACAGAGGCTGAGTATGGAGACTTGCTAATGTACAACCATGTAAGGTGGCTGAGTGCAGGAAAGTGCATGGAAGGATTTTTTGCCATAAGAAAGGAAATCCCTGCATTCCTCAACAAATACGTTTCATCTGACACAACTGAACTGGAAGAGAAGTTTAAGGATCCAGAATTCTTAAGACAGTTAGCTTTTATAACAGATCTGACTAATCATCTTAACATGTTAAACTTGAGTCTTCAAGGAAGAAACCAGACGGTTTCAGATTTGATCGGAATGATAAACGGATTCCGGAATAAGCTGAACGTGTTTAAACGTGCTTTGGAAAAGAACAACCTGACACACTTCCCTAGCTGTCTGCAAATAGCAGAAAAATTCAACGTTGAGGAAAATATTGAGTTTTCATCCTGCATTTCACAAATTGAACAAGTTATTGATGAATTCAATACAAGATTTGAAGAAATTGAAAGTCTCAAAAGCAGTGTATTACTTTATAATAACCCTCTTGGAGCAACCATTGATGATCAACCACCCAACTTACAGCTTGAGTTATGTGATCTTCAAGCAGACATGTTCCTAATCACCAAACAAGAAAAGGGACCTGAATTTTTCAAATTACTGTCAAAGGAGAAATTCCCAAACCTGCAAGATTTTCGACTGAAAATGATGTCAATGTTCGGAAGCACATATACACGTGAAAGTGCCTTTTCCTCCATGAAATACATAAAAAACAAAAACAGAAGCAACCTTACCGATTCTTCCTTACGTCATCTTATGAGACTGTCTACAACTGAACTGGAGGTGGACATTTCTTCATTGGTGGATGAAGCCGATCGACCACAGTCCTCACACTAATTGGATACATCTTTTTCGTTGCTTTTGCAATGTTTGTCTTGATTATTGAAAAGTGTTATAAATAAATTGTCCGTTTATAAAAAAATTTAGTTGTTGAGCAATAAAAGAAATAATACTCTTTTTTGTTTTAATTATTTTTATACCCCCCTTTATTTTGTTATTACTTGTAACAAAATTATTATATGGCCAAAAACAACATCAAAGGTTTTAGTTTTGGCCCTTGAGGCATTGCAAGTTGGACACCCCTGAATTAAATAGTCAAATCAAATCAACTATTCAAAAATAAAGTAAATAAAATAAATAATTGTTCAATTATTTCTGCTTACTTTGTTTTCCCATTTCATCTTTTTTAATCTTGACCATTTAAATTCAGTTAATAAAATGCGTGAAATGAATTATAAACCTTTTGGAAATCAGGCTTTAATCAACTAATTGTTTACATTGAATCAAAATTAAACAAGATAAAAGAAATCATGTGTTTAAGTATTAAAATATGAAATACTAGTTGTACCCGCCCGCTTCGCCAGTCATAATATTGAGTTTGATTATATAATCAAAATGTGCAGAAAGCTTTCAGTTTACACTGTATCCAACTCAGAACAGCTGATGTTATATATAATTTTCTACTGAACTCAATTATTTTTAATTTTATAAGTTTAGCCTGCCACAATTAATTATTCAAATTGCTTTTATTTAACAGCTGTTAATCAAATAAATCAATCAATCAATATATCTCCATAAGAATACCATGGGAATTTTGTAGGCCAATGGGACGGAGTCCTGAGGTCGGAGAGAAAAATCCTTTCTAAGTAAGCCTCTAGAGGCCAAGATACAAGGCTATGTACAAAACTTCAAGTCAATTGGACATATACTTTTGGAGAAATAGTGATGAGTGCTAAATTGCTGTAATATATAGATAAAAGAAAACAGTGTTCTAATAATTAATTTTTGCTCACTATATAATCATTGAGATATGTTGGGACACATATTTTTCTAAAAAAACACTGTGGATGTGTATCTGTAGAGTCTTATTATTTTTAAAGAGGCAGATTATCATTGTGTTGTGGTTAAGTGGTAGAGAGGACTTCCTTTTCCTCTCCCACTTAACTTCCTAACTTTTCCTAACTTAAGTCCTAAGTTTTCCACATAAATAAAGTCATTTTTCATTTCATTTCATTATCATAGAGATACAAGGAAGAGCTTTCCCAAGATAACCTTGAATATGTTGTGCTAGTAAACGGATTTAAAAATTCTCCTAACACTGCATCATCAGTGGATCTGTTTGGCGTGTGTACTAAATTAACCTGTCATCTAGAGACTAGATGTACAAGAGCAACAATTGATTTCCTGCCTGTTTTGGCTCTTCAACAAGATGTTCGTTCTTACAAGATTGCTTGGATCTCTTCAGGTACACAAGGCCGGGTTCACTTAACCAAGTTGGAAGTGCACTGCCTGTAGCCAAATGTCAGTTACGCTTGAACATTCGTTCATGAGGTTTATTCGTATAGTTTGTACTTGTGCATAATAAGGGGCGAATTGAGTGTAGAGCATCAGGAAGGACAGCCTCCCACTGTGAAAGTTTAAATTTGCAAATTCTAGCAGCCGAAGTTAATGCTTTCCAAATGGTATCACTAAAGCTTTCCAACTGACTATTTTCTTGTGGATTATATGGGCTAGAAATAAGCTGTCTTAACTTCTCGCGAAAGAAAAGTCTTCTCAGTCAGAGTGAACATAAGCTGGTATTCCAAAAGTGATAAATAGGAGTTCAATAAAACAATTTAAAACAGAAGAACTCATGTCTGTACACGAGAAGCCAAATGAAAAGCGTGAATACTAATTTAGACAGTATTAGTACTGTAAGTAAATAATGTTTCGCTGAGTTTTTCAGGCCACTAAAGTTATACTGATACTTTCAAAATGTTAAATAGTTTTGATGAGAGTTCCTGGTGGTTCTTATAAAATCTTGGTTTTACTTCATCACAAATTATACAGCTATTTACAACCTTTTTAACGTCTTCTAAACCATGAGGATGATTCTGGTAATGTCCAATGGAACATCCTTGCGATTCCTGGATGGCATAATGTTTGATGAAGTTCAAAAAGTTTATCATTGCTCATTGCACTACACAGCCTTGATAAGGTATCTGCAACTACACTATGTTGTCCAGGTCTGTAGGCTATATCAAAGTTGTAACCAGGCAGTTCCAACTTCAATCGCATAATTTTCTCATTTTTTACTTTACTTAAATATTTTATATTCCAAATAACAGATAGATTTGTTATTCGATTTGTTATCATGGTGAAATTTCTACCAATTAGAAAATGTTTCATTTCTTTAGACTTTCGACAATTGCACAAGCTTCTTTATCTATGGCTGAGTGTTTCTTCTCACTCACATTTAAAGTCAGACTAAAGAAAGAAATAGGTTTTCCTTCTTGTGAAAGAGTAGCATAATAGCATGATCTGACGCATTACAATTACAATGAAATTCCCTCTATTGGAGAGATAATGACTGAATCAGTTGTATCCTTCTTCAAACTACTAAAACATTTGAAAATTTCTTCTGACATTGGGAATGTTTCGCATTCAACCAGAAGTTGAATCTTTTCTTAGAAACCACAAATCTATTTTGAACAATGTGAAAGCATCTCAAGAAAATGTTTAAGAGATTTAGTGTCCCATGGAGCAGGAAAATCGATTAATGACTTAATTTTTTTCAGGACCATGATGAAATGAGGTGATCCAAGCTAGATACAGTATTTAGAGAAGATTTTCATTTATATTCATTCAGTATCAATCCATAATTCTTCATAGTAGGTAAAAACTTTGCTAGATGCGTGTCATATTTTTCCCACAAACAGTGACATCGCCAATAAGCATGGACTCCTTTCGTTTTATTTTTGTATTATTTTGTCAATAACTGTCTGCAGGCCAGATACAATATCGATCAAACTGAATACTATTACTTTGAACTTGTAATAATAATAATAATATAACTATTACTTCGTCATTGTATCATATTATTCACGTTGTTGCTATGCACATTTTCACTGATTTTTTTGCCTCGCCATCTTCTGTAATAATGAAAATGTTGTAATAATGTAAATTGGCTACTGCCGTTGAAATAATAAATAAAATAAAACTTATAAAGAGCTCTTCCAGCTTCAAAAGCAGTCAAAGGTTTATCTTCATCTGGCATAGGAAATTGATGGTAGGCTCTTTTGAGGTTCAGTGCACTAAAATAGGAATAATGTGAGATTTCTGATATCATATTACTTATGTTAGTGATTGGTTAAGCATTAAGTAAGGTATATAGATTAATTGTTACAGAATAATCCACAACCATCCATTTCTTGTGATTAGTCATAGTCATAGTCAAATCTCTTTATTTATCTTCATGTACAAGTGGTACAAATAAATAGCGTCAACATTTCTAATCTAACAAGGTACATAAGAAAATAATAAAACAAAACGAAAATAAGAATTATGTACATATATACATTTACTTTCACAAATTGCATAGTCTATTTAATAAAAGAGATTGAAGTGTGCTAGAGGGAGGTGGAAAGTTCCTCAACTGAATACAAAGATTTGCTAACTAAATATTCTTTCAACATTTTATTAAATTTTGACCCACTTTCTGATTTTATATTGAGTGGAATATATTTCAATAAGCTGGACTTATTGTAATAGATTATCATTCTTCACAACTAAAACTTGTGTTTGCCATTGAGAGATACTTTCTTCCATGACTCCTTCTGCTATCAATCTCAGTATCAGTAAACTTAGAGTCTAGGAGAGAGTGCCTGCGAGATTTCATTGCTATGAGCTTAAGGTCAGATATAAATTTGTGAACAAACGTGCAGGTTCAACATTAGCTAGAGTGACAGCAGATATAAATCTTTGACATTTGTAGCTATTAGATTGCTTAATATATTTATATATATAAAAAGAAAAACACTTAGCAATCTTTTTTTGGTGTTTTTAATGTTCAAGATCGATTTCTGTCTCAAAAGACCATCATCAGTTGAAAACAGAATACAAATAGGGTTATAAATATATTTAATTTTAGAATAATTAATTCAACAGCTGACACTATAAAAATTTAAATAAAAATGTAGATGGATAAGTTGTAGATCTTGTTAAATTTTATAATTTTGCATCTTCATGATAGAATCAAACATAATATTTGAGTGAAATTTTATTTGATCGTTAAGTAATAATGATGGGTTTTCTTTTGTGTTTTTGTATATGTAAAATTTTTCAATAGCATCTAGTTTTTTACTTTTAGGTGCAAAATGGATAATGTCTAAATTTTCTTCAATTGATGAAATATTATGGTTTTCTTGTATTAAATGTTCAGCAAATGTTGATAAATTTTGATGTTTGTTTTTTGGTATATGTTCCTTGAATCTTCTACTAAAACTTCTTCCTATTTGGCCAATGTAATATTTAGGACAAGTCGAACATTTAATTTTATAAATTCCAGAATTATTGTATTTGTTTTCATTATTTTACATATACAAAAACACAAAAGAAAACCCATCATTATTACTCAACAATCAAATAAAATTTCACTCAAATATTATGTTTGATTCTATCATGAAGATGCAAAATTATAAAATTTAACAAGATCTACAACTTATCCATCTACATTTTTATTTAAATTTTTATAGTGTCAGCTGTTGAATTAATTATTCTAAATTTAAATATATTTATAATCCTATTTGTATTCTGTTTTCAACTGATGATGGTCTTTCGAGACAGAAATCGATCTTGAACATTAAAAACACCAAAAAAAGATTGCTAAGTGTTGTTCTTTTTATATATATAAATATAATTCTTCTCAATTGTATATTTATTTATATTAATTTCTTTGTAACATAATAATAATAATACATTTATTATTATTATTACGATAAGGGAGATCTTTCTCCTCCAAACTCTGGATCAACATGAGAATATTCACTTTGAACGTCATGGCCCAGTAGAACGTCAGCACAGAAGCTAGGAAGAACAGGCAGTTTCAAATATTCATAGTTGTGACCGTTTACTACTAAATTAATTCAAAGCTTTTAATTCAGCAGACCAAAAAGTGGCAGCCATTCAGCCTTTGAGACTGTATTTCGATAGGGCACCAAGAGCCCCTCTTACAAACTCTTCCTTCTTGAATGTAACTGCTGGATCTGCCAATGTCGATTAAGCAACTTGCTGATATATTATTCCCCAAAGTTACATTGACAACAGATTTTAATAGGGATCCAGGAGATGTTGCTACCAGACTTGACATATTAGCACCTTCACTATCAGATTGACCATCATTGTGATGGCAGATACAAAACATTTGGATTGTTTTTCATTCTTTTTCCTGATACACATATGCATAATGTCAAAATATCCTACATGTGCTACAATAGGATTTTCTCACAGGGCATTTATCTTTAGTAAGTCTATTAGTAAATCCACAAAGCTGGCATTTAATCAATCCAAGTTTTTATGTTTCAATGTATTATTGTGTTTTGGACTATTGATTACATTGAGATTATCAGTTTTACTGTGCCTGTCTCTGACCAGATTCCATGGATCTAACCTGTTGTAAGGATTCTTTTATTTTAAGAGTGTCATATTCCAATTTATACAATGTAAAAATGTTGTTGATTAAATTGAAATAAATTATAAACCTTTTGGAAACTGGGCTTTAATCAACTAAATGTTTACATCGTATGAAAATTAAACACTATACAAATATGAAAATACAATCATGTGTAACAAAAATCAGTATGAAACTATGAAAGATAATAAACAGATGTAAAGTTAGAGTGGAACAACTCTTCTATGAAAAAGTAGTAATTAGTGTTTAAGGAATGTGCCGGTGCGTGGCTCCGGCTTTGGACTGTGCAGAGCTATATCGAAGGTTCGAATCACCAACTGGCTAACAGTTGGAACTTCACTTGTTAAATAAAGTTCACGCACAAGCCTGCAGCACTTGTGAATTGGCAAGTTAGGTTTTCATTTTTTAAAATCTAAAAAACAAATATCCGTGGTAATATTTAAACTTTTATTTACAAATATTATCATGATGATTATAGGAACAGTTGATCTGATGAATAATTATAAGATAATATGAATTGTAATTTAGGCAGAAATATTTCAGCTAAATTTAAATTTAATTCAAAGTTTTACTTATGGAAATGTGCAAGTTAACATTTCATAATCTATACCTATAAAAGGCAAAGCCCTCACTGACTGACTGACTCACTCACTCATCACTAATTCTCCAACTTCCCATGTAGGTAGAGATCTGAAATGCTGTACACTGTATCTTTAGGTCTTAAATAGGACAACTAAAGTATTTTCATCTCGATAAAATACTCCTAAGGGGTAGAAACCGCCCCTAAAAGATTGCTCCATAAGAATAACATTGGGCTGATTTTTAGTAAATTAATAACAGCTGTTTTGAAAATAAACACGTTTGTTTTGTATGTTTAACATTATACTGTTGATACATTTTTAATATTATACTATGAGTTTAATCTTCAGCTGTTAAAAAAAACAAATAAAATAAACACGTTTGAAACATGCTAAGTAATTCCAGTGGGTATTTATACTAAAACTAGCCGACAGCCCTTGCTTCGCTGCGGGATGGGGTTCATTACCCTTGCTTTTACTCTTTCCTCCGTGGTTCTCTCTAAATCATCAAACACTGGTTTTTACATGTAATTGTGTACAGAAAAAATATACAGAAAAAGTAATTAATTGTAAAATAGAATAAATGTCAAACATACGAGATAAAGTTGTTTATTTATTTATAAAACAGCTGTTATGAAATTACTAAAATCAATTCAATGTTTTAGGGGTGATTTCTACCCCTTAGGAGTATTTTATCAAGATGGAAATACTTTAGTTTTCCTATTTAGCCAACAACAAACATTTGTACCAATTGTCAGCTCTGTAGGATTACGGAAAGTGGGAGAGTTAGTGATGAGTGAGTGAGGTTTTCACTTTTATATAGAGGGATGATGGGTAGTGACGCAAGTAGTGTGAGTGAGAAACCGTAAAAAAGTTTAATATTGCGATTTTACGTTATACAGTTAATCAACTATTATTTGTAATCAAGTTACATGCCGAGGCCGAAGGCCGAGGTGTATCGAACGAAGCGAGCGTCGGGGTTGGCACGCAAAGCGTGCAGGGGTGTCCCCTAGTATAATAATAGAAGTGTTTAGTCAAATTATTTTGTTATCAAAGGATTTTGAAAAATGAATATTGAACTTCACACCACCTAATATAATCTACAAAATATAAAATAATATTTTAATCCGTTTCAAAACTTTAATGCTAAATTCCATTAAAACCAAAACAAAAACAAAAAATTGTCACAATATCCAATATTTAGCTTAAAAAGAGGCAAATCTTTTGGAACCTCATTTGTTAAAATCGGACAGTAAATAACTGAGAAAATGTAATTTTTCTGATTGTGTGCAAAATGGTTTTTTTTTTTGCTAATTTCGAATACTTGTGTCTATTGACTTGAACAAAACCAACAGTAAAATTTTGCACACAATCAGAAAAATTACATTTTCTAAGTTATTTACTGTCCGATTGTAACAAATGAAATACCTCTTTAAAAGATTTACTTCTTTCTAGGCCTAATATTAAGTATCTTGACATTTTTTTGGTTTTGCTTTGGTTTTCATGATATTTAGCATTAAAATCTTTAAACGGCCACCAGTTTGAAACGCGTGAAAATATTATTTTGTATTTTTAGAGTATATTAGGTGGTGTGTAGTTAAATATTCTTGTAAAGTGTCAAACTCTAATACCGTTTAGGAAATATTTTTTTTTTTTTAAATACACAGACGCCAAACTAAGCAAGATAAGACATATCTTCATAGAAACTTTTTTATTTTTACCTATTTAATCATTTCCTGAAGTTTTGCCCCACACTTTTTAAACACCCTGTATATGTACAAGTACTATCATAGAATGAAGTTTATACACAGGCCTGCAAGGTCTACATGAACTGAAGAGTGGAAGTAAAAATGTATTTACATAATATTTTATTTCATATACAATACTTCAATATCATTGGATAAGTTTTGGTTTTCTTGGTCATATCTAGGTTTTTCCTTAATCTATGTAAATGCTTATTTTTTTTACCTAACCCACCAGGTTATGAGCCTACAGGCCTGTGAATGAACTTTATTCAACAAGTGAAGTACCAACGTTAGCTGAGTTGCGGATTCAAACCTTGGACCTTGCTCTCTGTATCACTGATCCACCATGCCAGCAAATAAAGTGCTGTTTGTTTTCTCTCATATGGCACAGCTTTTTACAATAACATACGTATACTAAACTATTATTTGCAGGTGCTATAACTTTTGCTAATACGGGTATAGCAATGCTGGAACCTTCATTGCCAATTTGGATGATGGACACAATGGGTGCAGAAAGGTGGAAACAAGGTGTTACTTTTCTACCTGCAAGTATTTCTTATTTAATCGGAACCAACCTGTTTGGACCATTGGGACATAGAATGGGCAGGTTAGTGTCTCAGCCACAAATTATTAAAATTATATTTATATATCTCATCAGTTTAAAATGTTAAGTTATACTTATACGTAGGTTAGTCCCCGGAGCATCACGCAAATTCTTTGGACATTTTGCTGCACACAGCATGCTGCAAGGAGCAACATATATTCTGTAATGAGAGCTTACAGAATATAACAGAGAACTTACACATTTTGCAGTAAGCGAGTGATGCACATGCTGCATGAAATCGATTTGAGTTTTTGGCTCCATGTGCATTTTCAGTTCGGACATGCACGGGTCCTGTTTTCAACGTCTTTGATGTTAGACTATACTTTTTTTGATTTTTTTATTAAACTTACTTAAAAAAAGTATTTCATTTATAGTTTTTATAAAAATGTTAACCTTAATTATTGAAAAGTTGGCTTCAGCTAAACAACTTAGCATTACTTCTCATTTTTAAATCTTTTTGAACGTGCCTGGATGTTGAAATTAAGGGTGTTCGATCAAAAATAATTTTGAAAATTTTTTAAATAAAATTGTTACTATCCTTGTAAGTAATATGTGTTACAAGAAAAAAATTTAAAAAAATTTCTTTATGGAGATATGGCTGCCCAAAGTGACTAATTTGGCCTTTTTGATGCATAACTCATGAACAAACCATGTGATATAATTTATTAACATTTTGAGAATAGTGGACAAAAGGTAGTATTCAACTTAGTACTGTATGTCGTAAATCTAAAAAAAATGTTATTGTTACTAATTATTTTTCTATAAATGATATTTGTTCAAATTTTGAGTGGAAATTTGTACACTCATAAAGATGTACTCTACTTTAAGCCAAAGGGCTTAAAAAGTAGATTAATACTATATATATAAAAATGTTTGCTAGAGTTTATTACAAATGTGGGGGTTATGCCCAACTGTCAAATTTACGGGGTGGGGCTATGAGGGGTAATACATTGCTAGTTCGTTAGTAAGTCAGGATTTTTCTACTCTTAGCGGCAGTTGTGATAAAATCTAGAACAGAATTCCTTAGAGCGCTTAACTGGGCGCTCGGACAAACACCCTTAACTGTTTTGCTAAGGCAAATTGATTTTCTAGCCAGTATTGATAAGACCAGCACTGACAAGATAAGTACAATCTGTGCTGTTGATTTCTTTTTTTCATAACCGCCAAGCACTTCCTCATTGGACCATATCCTACACTAAAATGGCTGACTCCTGGAATATAATGCTTTTGGCACAGTTTGTGAACCAATCAATTGCATATCAGTTTCAAGCAGTGTATAACAAAATGCACAAAAACTTTTGTGAACGCTCCGACACTAATACCACAGTATGTGTATGGCAGGGCCGGTCCGAGACGGAAGCGAAGGATGCGGTCGCAGGCGGCGCCAAATCCCTAGGGGCGCCAAAAAGGATAAGTAAAAAAAATTATAAAATAAAATGCGTAAAATTACCAAGCAAGTAGCTGTATGAAAAATGAGGTTAATGTAATGACTTAAACAATTACATTAAACAAGTAATTTATTTACAGACAATACATGACGACGTAAACAATAATAACAAAACATCGATACACTGACTCTGACATAGTGTTAATAGTGTAGAAGTAGGGCGAGAAGATGAAGCGTGAGGGAAATGCGGCTACAGCCCGACGGCGACAGGGCGTGATCAGTCACCATGGTTTTCACTGTCTGTGCTATTCTTAGCTTCCTCCACTGCTATTCTATAGCTGGACAGACTGGCAGAGTGGTGGGGGAAAGGGTAGAGGGTGGGGTATTTTTCTTAGAGGAAGTGAAAGTAGTGGCACTACTGTGGCTGGCGCTGGCAGTGAACGGTCGCCCATTAACTGAGCGAAGATTACCTTAATTGAGCGAAAGCCCTCGAAGGGCCCCCAAAAACGTGCCTTAACTGAGCGAAGTCCAGTCCAGGTATACGCGAGTTGTCAGGACAAGGAATGTTCTTGTTTATGTAGCATCAACCTAACCTAATCCTTTTCATGTTTAAATTTACTGAGTCGCTCTACGATGAAACCATAGAGCATTATTTATAGGATAAAAATATATATTTACATTTTTTTTTTACAAACTTATGTTTGTCAAGAGCTTTATTATGGAGCCTGCACTGTTGCCATTGCAAAGGGCAATATTCTTTTTATTTTATATTTTATTTTTTGGGGAATTTTATTTTGTATATTTGTATAAGATTCTATTATGTTTAAAAGTGGAATATGCTATGTGAATGTTCATAGTCAAAGAGGGCCGCCGGTTTGCTCAGTTAAGGCACGTCTCTGGGGGCTCCCTGAAGTGCTTCGCTCAGATCAGGCACCCAGGCTACTTGACTCAGGTCACTTCGCTCAGTTAAGGCCCGAACCAGTGAACAACTGACAGTTGGACAGTGCGCGTACACAGATGTTTCTGGAGTCTATTGTCTTTGCTAATCTTTATTTTCGTATCGTGTTTTAAGTTATTCAATGTAAGTATACCTAACTATGTTAGGGAAAAAGAAATCTTCTGGCTCTTTTTATAAGAAAAGAAAAGCAGAAATAGATGAAGAAGACAAAAAGTTGGCTAAAACATTTCAGAAGTTTCTGAAAGCTTCGTCATCTACAGAACCTGAACCAACGGTTTCCACAGCATATAACAATGTTTGTGTAAGTATTTACATGCACTATAAATAGTATATTATGAGTTAGGTTAGGTTTGAATAAATCTAATATTAATGTTTGATTTTAAACTTTGTCAATAAATATTTACTTTCAATAACAAAATGTTCTGTTATGTATCTTAATTTACGTTGATATTACACACGCATTTACTCTCCTTTTTGAGATAATCGGAAACTTCAGTTGAATGGGACAGGTATAGATCGTGTCATTTAGGATGGCATCATTGACATCTGAATTTACACATGCGCGTCCGCTCCCCTCAGCTTCCTGGAATCTGAGTCAGTGGTACAGTCCACCTCGCAATCTCAATGCAAGCCTCCAGTTTGGCAGTACCTAACCTGCGACTGTATAGGAGCTATAACTGTTAGAACTTTAATAATTTGTTTTCATAGTGCTGTTTTAGGCCTAAAAATGGAAACTCCTCCTAGTTGTGAGGTTAACCTGCAGTGCAAATCTAAATTGCAAGGAAAGAACAGTGTGAAATAAATGTTTTAGTTTATATAAAACAAACATTTAATTTAAATTTTTATAAGACGTTTTCCTCAAATCTGAATATAATAGCTACCGTATTTATGTATTATGCGTAAAGTGAGTCACTTCAAATCAAGGAGGTGAAATCAAAACAAAAGCGTAAATAAATCATCTGGCTGGCATGAAATATTTATTGGGATATTTAGAAGTTAATTTAAACACCACAATTTTATAAGTATATATTTTCTTTAAAAAAAAGAAATATTACTATTGTTATTACATTGTACCCATATTTTTTCCAGGATGAGGAAAAATCCGAAGCTATTTTATCAGCATCTGAAAAAGACAGTCAAGAACTTATAATAGAAGACAGCAAAGAGGGAGAACTGCCATCGGGGATTGTTGTTGAAAAAGAAAGCGGAGCACTTATATCAGAAGACTGTGGAGAATGGCCACGAAGTATTACTGACGATATTCGTCAACTTCTTGTGAAGAGGGGCCCTGTGCAGGTTACTAACTTAATTTTTCCCGTCGACCCAAAAGGTAGGAAGTTTACTCCTATTAATTATAAAAGGAAATTAGAAAATGGAGAAGAAGTACTGAGATCATGGCTTCTCTATTCGATTTCTAAAAACTCTGTTTTTTGCTACTGCTGTAAGCTTTTTGGCCAAAACATCACGTCTCTTTCTGGGACAGATGGTTTTTCAGACTGGCAAAACTTGTCTAAATGCTTGTCTCGACATGAAAAGTCATCTTCACATTTAAATTGTTTCAAATCATGGCATGAACTTTCGGAAAGATTGAATTTAGGTAAAACTATAGATGATGAAAACCAAAGAGTTATTTTAGCTGAAACCAACCATTGGCAAGAGGTTCTTAAACGATTGTTAAGTGCAGTACAGTTTTTGGGAACGCAAGGGCTTGCATTTCGTGGTAATCATGACACTTTATTTACTGAAAACAATGGAAATTTTTTAAAGCTTATAGAACACATTTCAACTTTTGATACTGTGATGGCCGAGCACTTGAGAAGAGTAACTAGTAAAGAGACCAATGTTCATTATCTAAGCAAGAACATTCAGAATCAATTCATTTCTCTTCTTTCAACTAAAGTGAATGACCACATATTGCACAATATGAAGAAAGCAGTTTACTTTGCTATAGTTTTAGATTGCACTCCCGATGTGAGTCATACAGAACAGATGAGTATAGTAGTTAGGTTTATTTCTGCAGAAACTAGACAAGACGTAGAAATAAAAGAATATTTCCTTGGATTTGTGGAAGTGTCCGACACATCTGGTGAAGGTTTGACTAAAACTTTGTTAAATGAACTTTCAAAGAGACAGATACCCCTGGAAAACATGCGTGGTCAGGGGTACGATAACGGCTCTAACATGAAGGGTAAAAATGTAGGGGTGCAAAAGAGAATACTTGATCTCAACCCTAGAGCCTTTTATGTTCCTTTTGGCAGCCACTCATTGAATCTTGTGGTGAACGATGCTGCACTTTCATGCCCATTGGCAGTACTTCTTTTTAGCATCGTGCAGCAAATATTTAATTATTTTTCCGCATCTACCCATAGGTGGAGTATCTTGACCACAAATGTCCAAGCGTTGACTGTAAAACCCTCGAGTGATACTCGCTGGGAGAGCAGAATAGACGCACTAAAACCTCTAAGGTATCAGATTGAACAAGTGTATGATGCCGTATATGAAGCTAGTGTAGACCCAAAAGTTGATGTATTTGGCAAAACACTGCTATTGGCATTGCTAAAAAAAATAAAAGATTTTAAATTTATTTGTTGCTTACTGACATGGTATGAAATTCTGTTTAAAGTAAACTTAGTAAGCAAAGAGCTCCAAAGAAAAACTATCAATTTGCAGGCTGCTACAGACATGATTGGGAGCGTTAAGAGTTTTTTAGAAGACATGAGGTCAGAGAAAGGTTTAAACAGTGTTTTGACTGATGCACGTGAGTTGGCAGAGAAACTAGAAATCCCTCCAGAGTTTGAGAATGAGGTGAAAGTAGGGCCGAGAAAGGTAAAGCAACAGTTTTCATACGAAAATGATGACGAGCCTATTGAGGATGGTAAGGAGAGTTTTAAAGTAAACTTTTTCTTTGTCGTCTTAAACAGAGCAATTAGTTACTTATCAGAAAGATTTGATCAGTTGAAAAATCACAGTGATCATTTTCGATTTCTCTATGATATCCATGAACTGAAGCAGTGGGAAAGAGGAACGTTGCAGGAATCTTGCAGAAACCTGGATTCGGTTTTGACGGATGACAATCGTTCTCACCGTGATGTTAATGGCAACGACCTGCTTGATGAGCTGGTGATATTATCCTCCATGCTACCAAAAGATAGTTGTCCCCAAAAAGCTTTGTCCTACATAACTAAGAATTCTTTAATTGATGTGTTTCCAAATGTGTTTGTCAGCTTAAGAATTTTACTAACATTACCTGTGTCTGTTGCAAGTGGAGAAAGAAGTTTCTCTAAATTGAAACGTATTAAGAACTATCTAAGAAGTACTATTTCCCAAGAACGCTTAACTGGTCTAGCAACGTTAGCAATTGAAAATGATGTTTTAGCTCAGAT
Organism: Stictocephala bisonia; assembly: GCA_035578905.1. Classification (NCBI taxonomy): domain Eukaryota; kingdom Metazoa; phylum Arthropoda; class Insecta; order Hemiptera; family Membracidae; genus Stictocephala; species Stictocephala bisonia. The sequence continues at coordinate 421,941 of JAQJVL010000206.1, read as the reverse complement.
TGACACTGACCCTGTGTTTAAAGAATTCGCAATGAAAAAAGCAAGGAAAATAAGTTATAAGTTTTAAAAGAGAAATAACAATGTTCTTTTTTGAGTTTTTGCATGATTAAATGCTATACTATATACGATAATTTGCATTGTCATTTTACTTTTTCCCTTAAGTCCACTTAATTGTTAATTGTTTGTTTTAAAATATATGTAGAAGTAAGGAAGTGTACACTTAACATAATATGCCTAGAGATTAGAGGTACCTACATTGTCATACAATTTCTATGTAGGGTACACGGGTAGAGAGGTTTGTAGTACTAGCAATACTAGCATAACTACAATTCTACAAACTACCTAATATCTGCTTGTTATTCACTACCAATTCTAAAAAGGAACTAGCAAGAAGTTAAGAAACAGTGATGGTTACCATAAAACTCCTTAATACTTTGTTTTATTAGCTTAAATTTAACATTTTTGTGGAACCCCCCTCCCCCCCCCCCCGACTCGATATATTTGGAGGGGGGGTATGAAATACTACAAACTGTGAGGGGCGCCTTCATCATGTTGGCATCCACAAAAAAATGTGTTGAACCGGCCCTGGTGTATGGGCAGGTGGGTGGGCCAATACCATCATAAGTTTATGGGTGGGTGGGTTGGTCGATACCACCGTACATATATGGCAATACCTTAAGCTACTAGTTAGCTCTACTACAATGAATTTAGTTATCTAGCTATATCTAAACATATCGTAAAAAAGTTACCATTGGAACTGCAACTTCAAAACATTTATAAACATTCATTGGTTTGAGTCAATACATGTATAGTGATCATAGCCCATGCCTACCCATATATGTACGGTCGTAATGGGCCACCCATAAGCATACAGTGGAATCACCCACCCACCATCTCATACATATATGGTGTTCATAGGGGTTTGGCTATATTAGTACTCAAAGTAAAAAATGCCTCTGGTATATAGACTACGAAAAAAAGGTTATCCCGTTTAACTGATGTTTAAATGATAAACTATGCTACATTAATATTAGTGATAAATATTTTACTGTAGTGTAACATTGTATACTTACAGGTAGCAAGTTAGGTAACCGTAATGCGTAAAATAATACAGCCAATGAATCATCGCTGATAAATTAACTTACCACACCTTAAAGAGTATAGTTTATGTTTTTCACATCTGTGCATTTTACAAGACATGCAACTGTTATAATAAAGACTTTGTGTTTCAGATGGCTAGCATCCCTTATAGGTCTTCTAATAATCGGAATATGCCTGATGTGTGTAAGTTGAAATATTCATTTTTTGATTACAGTAACTAATTTTTAATAATATTTTTAAGTAGAAGCTGATCTTCATTTCAACCTTACTCTGCTGATTCCCCATGGATTATTGAACGGTGTAGGAAACTTATTCAGACTGGGTAAAGGGTAGAACCAGTACAGTACAAGGTAAACAATACCAAACATTTTTTAGGCCAGGATTTGACCTGTGCTTTCTCTTAACTCCTATAAAAGTCATAAACACTTAGACCACTCATGCGACTATTGGCTGCAGTTCTACATCTTGTATGAACGGCGAAATTATTTCAGTATAACAGTCGATGGTAAACAGGTCTCATTGCATTGTCAGCTGGTACAGTCCAAAGGTCGTTTTTGTCTGCAAGACAATCCTGATACTGCAACCTGAATATGCAAGACAATCCTGATACTTGCTCTCTTCATTTCTGTGAATACCTAATAAAATCATTCTTATTGTAGCTGGCTGTTTCTCAGCGAATTAGGTCTCATGGTGGATGAATAGTATTGCACAGCCAGAGTGAAGACACAATTGCAAATAATGTAAACAGTGACAAAAATTGATTGAATTGGGAAACAACCCATGAGGTCAATTTAACATATCCAGGAGGACAGAGAGGGTAGAACCAGTACAGTACAAGATAAACAATACCGAAAAATTTTATAGGCCAGGATTTGACCTGTGGTGTCACTAACCCCTAAAAGTTTACACCGCTTAGCAACCATAGATGTTTTTACTAATTGCTAAAATTTGTCTGCATTTTATTTATAATAAATAATTAACGTTAATATAATAATTAGTAACAAAATAAAATAAATAAATAATAGCCTTAATTATAATATACATTAGTTGCCAGCGTGGTGGCTCAGTGGCTTTAGCTTCGGAGTGCGGAGGCCAAGGCCCAAGGTTTGAACCCTACTGAGCGAATGGTCAGTGCTTCACTCGTTGAATAAGTTCATGAACATGCCTGTAGGCTCATGTAAAATGGTGACTGAAGTTTAAGAACTAAATAAATAATTAGCATGGTTATTTAGATCGTAGATGAATAGTATTGTACAACAAGTATGGATATACAATTGAAAATAATGTAAACAGTGAAAAAATTAATTGAATTGGAAAACAACCGGGAGGTCCAATTAAAATTTGCTTGTTTTTGAACGTTATTACAAGTATCACCAAAAAATCAACAAAAGTAAAAATGCATCTGGCATAGATTTACTAAGAAGTAAAAGAACAAAACTCTAACATAAGATGAATAAAACATTAGATCATACAAATTTGTGAAAGTGAATAAAATGAAATGGCCCATATTATTTATTAATATATATTTCTCTGTTCTGAAAGATCCCACTGGCACGCAACATTAACCATCTGATCGTGCCTAATGCAGGACTAGGCTTCGCCATTGGGATGGTGGACAGCTCCATGATGCCAGAGCTCGGTTATTTGGTTGACATTCGCCATTCTGCCGTGTATGGCAGTGTTTATGCCATCGGAGATGTTGCTTTTTGTCTTGGATTTGCAATTGGTAAGGTTACAATAAAAGACTAGTTTTAAGCAGTTTTATTAGTACTACATTGGTTACAGGAACTATATTATCCTCCATTGTAAAATTATAATGCTTTTAAAGAAACAGTGGTAATATTGACAGATTGAGATTGTCCTTTAGCATATTAATACTAATTAGACCTCTTGATCTTACAATTATTAGTTATAATATATTATTTATATACTAATCAATCTATAGACATGTTTCAAGCTGTTTTTGTAAGAATAAAGATACTTTATTAATGCCTTCTGTAATCTAATTAGATCAATTTCTATGTAATTGGTAGATTTAGTTACCAGTATTTGATTGATAAACAAATCAGCTGATTTTGCCCATCTGACGTCACAGTCTACTTCGCAGCCTCGTTGTGATACCTACCATCCTTTATAGTTACCGTGAGTGTCATTTACCTAAGGTAATGTTGGTGTGGTGAAAGGGTGAGCGAGAGCCTCTTTTAAAAAAGAAATCTTGTTAATTTTATTAAACCCCGATCTGAAAGTCATAAGTTAAAAACTATCAGAAGTGATTTGTTATTTCAATTTGAACGCTCATTCGATGTGAATATATGTATCTTTTTATGTTATTTTATTATATTACTAAAACCATAGAAAATAATCCAATGTTTATATCATCAACCATATTTGATTATAGATATGACTTTATCTAAGTTTAATAAACATCATCTAATGATAGTAATAGATATTTAACAATTCTTCAAGGCAACTGTTTCAGTAGGCTAATGTTCTCCTGGGTTTGGTATTATTTATAAATTAATAATAAACAAGTTCAGTGCCCCCTCTTCACCCCTCACCCATGTCTAGCTATCACTGGCCGGGGGTCCAGATTAATTGTTTATGCTGTAATACAGCTGTATTAAATTACAATAAATAACTAAATATTCAGACTGAAAAAGTATAATAAACTTGCTACCTTATGCTTCAACACTCTATTTCTTTTCCTTTTTTTTCTTGAGGAATGATGGGGTTCTTAATCTTTCTTCTTCTTCTTGTATTTTTTGGGTGAATCTCCTGTAGAAATATCTTTTGTTGGAGAGCCATAGCTGACCTGAAGTTCACAACTCCATTCACTGTTTATTAAAAGAATAGTCATTAGTTACTTGCATGTCTTGTATGCTTTTACACTTTGTTTTGTTGTTGAGTCTTAATGGTTACCCATTTCAGAATATATTCATTTTGAATCTGATGATCAGGTGCAACATAAAAGTTCTTATTCACAGTTCGCTGGGTTTGAATCCTTCATTGTGGCTACAAGTTGGCATTTTAGGAGCTTTACAGGAATATCTTAAACAATATAAATTAACATTAGATTCATAAACAGAAATACCAAGATTGGATTTCTGCAGTTCTTTTATTGCAGATTGAGATGTATAACTTGGGATTTGTATGCTGGAAGGTGGGCAAATACAGTTTAGTCTATGCACAGAGAAGAAAGAAACCGAGAAGGTGTGTTGAGTAGATAGTTCTCCCATTTTCTGTAAAGATGGAGGAGCCAGCAACCTAGTGCTCTTTTATTCCCCTCCAAATCCTGAGAGATAAACATAGTAATTAATAAAAAAAAATTGATAAAGATTTACATTAGTGGTAACACCACTGAGGGATTCACTTAGGCCATTAGAAATTGACCTTTGTTGTCTATGGCAAAAAAAGACCTGGATAGTTTGCTTTAGATGAGATTATGAGTTGGCTCAATCAATAAGTACAGTGATATAACAAAACTGTACTCATAATATTGGTTACATGAAAAATTACATTAAAATACTAGGGGACACCTCTGCACGCTTCAGTGTTAACCCCGTCACTCGCTGCACTTTTGACACCTTGGCCTTCGGCTTCAGCATGTAACTTTTGACAACAAATATTTGTAGTTAATCTGCATTTAGTACATTCATAATATGTAATTTAACCAGTAGCTCACTCATTGCACTTGGCTTCCAACCTACTTTCAAGTAAATTTAAAAACCCAATGTTATAACTGAGATTTAAAAAGATGTATTGACCAGTTCTAGGCGTGTGGTTTGAGCATGCGCATCAGTGGATTTCCCTCTCCAACAACAGTTGTACATTTATGTTAAAAAATCTCGGACATGGTAACTAGGAAATACTTTCACGCAATTGGTAGATTTAGTTACCAGTATTTAATAGAATAATCAAGCTGATTTCACCCATGTGACGTTACAGTGTACTGCGCAGTCTCGTCGTGATACCGTATTTTCTTATTACCGTGTTCTCGGATAGAGCAAAATCAGCTGTTTTTGTCTTCTAAAAATAATGTTTTATTATTTAATGATTGTTTACATTTAATATAAACTAACTCAATAATGAATTTCAAAAAAATACATGTTCAATGATTATATGAAACTTAATTCAAATCACTAAATTTCAATAATACAAGCACCATAACTATATAATCATAGCAGCCAACCTAATTAGGATTTTGAACAGACTGTACACAATAGACGAGGATATCATGGGGGATATTCACTATCTCGCTCGCACTACCTCTACTACACGCCTAGAACCATGGCCCTAGGTCTGTACAACCTTCTTAACATTATAAACATCAATATTTACATTGTAAGAGCTGTTTTATATTTTTACGTGTAATTGTATAGAGAAAATAGAAAAAGTATAAAAATTAATTATAATCTCTTAATGCATCAATAGGATAAATAATGTCAAACACACTAAATAAACATGTATATTTATTTACAAAACAGCTGTTATTAATTTACTAAAATCAACCTAATGTTATCCTTAGGGAAAAATATTTTAGGGATGAGTTTTATACCCCTTAAGAGAATTTTATCAAGATGTGAATACACATACTTTTAGTTTTTCTATTTAGCCTACAACAAACATTTGTACCGAATTTCAGCTCTGTAGGATACGGGAAATGGGGGAATTTAGTGATGAGTGAGTGAGAGCTTTCTCTTTTATATAGAGAGATTAACTTAATTCTCTCAGCTATAGTCTTCCAAGTTTCTGGATTTTTAGTTTTCTTTCCATCTTTTCTGAGTGGAGCCAAAATTCAATAGAATTACTTTATACATCACTTGTTCGTTTAACATGGTGCACCGAGGTTGTTAAAATATCTTATAGTAATAAAATTAAACTATAAAAGATGTACACTCTAGCAAAACTAACTAAAATGGTTCAGTGTTGTTTATTTTCTTTTAACTTCAGGGATACCAACCTAACTCTACAGCATTATTTTCTTGTTATTATATTTTAATATTGTGGAGATTCTAATTGCTGAAAATAAATATTAGAAAAACATTTTGTAAAAAACAAGCTGTAGATTATTAATAAGTAAAGTCTCTGGTAACAACCACAACAAGGTGTTATTTACAATATTTACATTACCAAGTGTTTCTCACTTGCTGTGATGGAAAAGATGGATATTTTATTTAAAACAGAGTTTAGAACTATGTTAAAAATTAAATACCAAGTGGGGATTACACAGTGTTTTTTTTACGACTTGATAAGTTCTGGAACTAACCCAGATTTCACCTTTTTGTTTTGATATGAAATAACGACTTATGGATTACTCTATCAAATGTTGATGAATTGATCTAATACACAAAAATTATTTTTGATAAAAAATAATCAATCTAGTTAATTTGCTGTAATTTCTGCTTAAATAATCTGTTCACAGGCCCGGCAATGAGCGGAACACTAGTGAACACCATCGGGTTTGAGTGGATGCTGTTTGGGATAGCGATCTTGACTTTTTCATATGCACCTCTAATGTGCATCCTACGCAACCCTCCCACCAAAGAAGAGAAGAAAGTAAGTTAATTGATTCTTTTTAACTTTTTAGATTAATTTTTGTATATATGTTAAATCTGATATTTGACTTCTTTATTTTATTCCAACAGTTTAATCATTTAAATATATATACTATAAAAACTCATAATATATATATATATAAATTATAAAAATTTATGGCATGGTTACAAAAACTTATTACATATGTAAATACGCAATTTCTAAGTCGACTTGATTGGATTCAGAGTTGCCCTCATGCAGCACTCTTGCTAGAAGGCTGTGGGACTCAAATTCTCTTGAGTAATGATGTCTGATAAAGAATTATGTTGATCAGGTTCAAGATGGTATCCGAAGGTCCACTTTACTCAATAAATCAGGACAGGGGATACTTCCTACCAAGAGTTTATGAAAAAGGTCATGTCAGAGTTGCAACATCTTAAGATTTTGATGTTTATTTATTTGTGTAATACTTTAGGTAAATGAAAATATTGCGCCTTTTGTATATGAAAACACTGTAAGTATTAATAATAATTTTCCTTATTTAAGATAAGTTTTAAAAATGTTTAGCAAACTGTCAAAAGATGCCATATTCAAGTTAGCATTTAAATTCTTTATAAGAAAATCAATTAATGTACAATCTATAAAGAATACATTATTAACATTTCAAAATTTGGTTTGTAAAAGTTCACTAAAAATTTAAAAACAGTATTTTGGTTTACACCACAATAAAACAAACTATTTTATACAACCCTTTTAGTGTTAACGTCATGTTATCTGGACGCCCAAAAGACAATGCATAAATAAAGTGCCAGCCACTGGGTACCAACAAGTGCTAACCAGATGTCATAAACATTGTGTAAAAAAATTCAAAAATACAGTTTATACTGATTTGGAATTAATTTCTCATTTGTTAACTTGTAATTTTACATAAAAATCAATAGTAGTATGTATGTAAAATAGTTATATTTGATCCAAAATGTTCCAAAACCTGTCAGAAAGCAGCTGTTTTTTTAGCTAATTTGAACGACATAAGAGTTGTCATAACTTTTTTATTTATGAACAAATTTTAAAATTTTAACAGGTAGTTAACAACTAAATTGTCTTCACAGCAGTTGTTGAATAGATCCCACCTATTTTTATCAAGGTCATAAGGATGCCCAAAGATAAAAAAGACAACAAACTGTTTTATACTGTAAATTTATTTTTAATAAACATAGCATATATAGTGGAAGGCTATTTTTAATGTGTTATTTTAATTTACTAATTATTTATTTAGCCTATAATAAGGTATACAGATTATTAATTTTGTGTAATAAATAATAGAGATAGGAATTATTGAATGGCACATTGTAATAAAACCTAATAGAAACTCTCTGGCACTGGCAGAGAAACACTTTAAAAATTTCTCTGGCACTAAAAGGATTAAAGGTCTAAATAATAGTGTTATTTTTATTATTTTTATTGAGTACTCCTTTAAACTAATGTACCATTCATCATAGATTACAATCAGAAAGTCTAAAAATATTTTCTTAATTATTGTATTATTTTATCAAAAAAGACAAATTATTTTCTTAAAAATAACATTTCAATACGGCAAATAAAAACTAATTTAAACATATATATGTAAAAATAAAAAAGTATAAAATAATAAAAATAAAAACGTTGAAAAATAATTTGGTTTCAATGGTGTAAAATGAAATTTTCTTTAACAGTCGATTATACAAGTTTATTCCAGGAAATTTTCCGAAGGTATTCTCGCAAATGTCACTTATAATAATTTTCATAGTATAGACCAAAATGAGGATTCATTTGATACACAATTTCAATGTTAATTTAATTACAAACGAATTATATACGAGTATATTGTATGGCTTTCAAAACAGAAAAAAGTAGGAGAAATGAAAAATTCAAAAATAGATCCGACAATTAAATAACTAATTCTGTAAAGTCAAATCTGAAGTAAAAGGTACTTGTGTCTTAGTGCTTAAATATTGGTCTACCATTACAGTGTTGAATCCAGATTAACCAATCAACACTTGCTTCTCCGATTGAATGAAGACCAGCTAATACCCCCTCAAAAGAATGATAAAATACGTTTTTATCTTTACATTACTCCTCCTCAACATTTACTGTTTAGTATTAATAAAAAACTAATGAGAATGACAAGTTTCATTGATTGTTTCAGTCTTTGGTGCTTGGCGAGAAATCGTCTGTCCGATACGTGACTTACCAAAACGAAGAAGACGATGAGTAGAGGAATCAAACAACCTCGTCAGAGTTATAATCGGAACTATTAGGGGACCACAAGCGGTACCTGGACATTAGGAAGGAACTACATATTACTTTATATCATATCAGGACATATTTTTTTATTGCATTGTTTGCATAGATTTCATGCAAGAACAATCAAAGCAAATTGTGATAACTCGGAAAGTAGAACACTGTATGCTTGGTACCAATTCAAAAGAAGTAATGTGAGATATACTAATAATAAGGAAGATCAAAAACACACAGAAAACCATGATAGAATTTGTAGTCAAATATTTAATTGAGAGAAAATATATTTTTATTATGTATCTATACATATATGATACATATACAAAAGTACAGTTTAGAATTGAGAATAAAACTTAAAAATTTTAAAAATTGATAAAAATAATATTCACAAGAGACAATTTATAATGAAAACCCATAATGAAGTCTAAGAGTCTGTTTATGAACTCCTAAAAGAACATAACTGATAGTTTGAAATAAGTTAACTAATCCATCAATAAGACAAAGTATTATTAAGAATAATTTTTAATCTTTTTTTATGTTTCTTAAGATTTTATTTTTGTATGGTTAATCATTCATATTTTGACAAATTCTAAAGACATTTGCCACCTTTACCAAGCAGACAGTGTTTTAGTTTTTGTTAAATTGTTTTTTATTAACATTACTAATTGCTTTAAACAATATTTAGCATATTAAAAAGAGGGAACAAACAATACAAGGTACCAAGGTATTTTACAACTTCGATGACAATATCTTATACAATAACTGCAGTATTTTTACTGTTCAAAGAATATCTGATCACAACAAGTAATAGACACGCAGTAGTTTCAAAATTCAAAAATTGTTTGAGCACTCCTTGGTAAAAGGTTTTTGTGAATGGCTGCACGAAACCTGAAGGAGGAAGCCTCCCCAAGGTCAGGTGAAAAATGTGCTCCACGCAGAACTATTGGCAGTTAGAGATAAGGAATAAAAAATGAGCAAGCGTGGTCTATTGCGCACCAAACGAGACTTTTAGATACTCTTGTGCAACTGCTGCCTGAAATAATATTTTATGAATCATTTAAAATAATATATATCATACATATTGGAAAATATAGAATAATATGGGATTGTTGCCAGTGTGGGAATGAAGCCTCTCAGGTATTTTTGCCACTTTGAACGCTGTTACATGATTATGAGATGCAGACGCGATGATATAAGGATGTTAATAGTTTGTTTCACTTTAATTTTATTACTGTTACTGTGAATTATGTATAAATTTGATTATAAATATGACTTGATTTTGTACAAATTATATATAAACATGCTATATTTTAGTCTTAATTTTTGTGAAGTAAATAGACATTAAGTTTTGTCTACGAGATTTGATTTCAAAGTTATTGGGAGGTTTGTTGGTGTCCGGTATGGTGGGATCGGCTCTGTACAGTATATTAGATATTGTATTATATTATTTAATGTTTCCTCGCCAGCTGTTTGACAATAAGTTAAAGTAAGCGTGAGGAAACTTTTTCTATCACAGATAGTATAAGCTGGTCTGGGTCCGAACAAGACTTGCCATCCATCATGTGCTGGGAGGCTTGTCTGTCTATTTTTATGTCTAGCCGATAACCTCTATTCATGTACATCAGTGTTCCGTGGCAAACCGTGTCAGCTTCTACTATGTATTATGGTGTTCTTGCTGAAATGTGGTGCAATAAATGGTGACAAATTTTAATTTTGTGTTGTTTTACTTGACCACCTCTATTTATCCTGTTGTTCATGAGTGAATGTTCAATGATGAATGGACCAAACATTTACCATTTAGGCCTCAAGGTATTGGGAGTACAATAAAAAACTATTTAGTTTTTATTGTTTTCAAAAAGTGTAAAACAGCATAAAAAGGAGAAAAATCAAGGAATTTATGAAAAAAGTTAATACAACAAAAAAGCTAGTTAACATTATATATATATATATATATATATATATATATATATATATAACTCGTAGGAAAATTACGATAGACAGCATGTATACAGATATATTTAACTATTGGTACAGTAGGTCTTGAACTGCTGAAAAATCAATGATTTCATTTTTCACATATGATTGGTTTAATTCTTTTGTTCAAACTATTCAAACATTTTATAATGTAGTAATTGTGCACTAAGACTGGTACTGGTGTACTAGACTAAAACTCCCAGTTCTGTAAAATGAAATTAAATAAATGTTTTCATTAGTCTTCCGATGAAAACGGAAAACTAACGAAAAACAGTATAAATAATAACAATCTCTATAATTTTCACAATGATTGAAGTCACTGTCAATAAAAGTAGGAGACTACTGAAAAAGAACTAAAAAAATATATTAAAATTTATTTTATAGTCTTAACAGCACAATCTAAATAGAAAAAAATATCTTAAAACTAATAAATTTTGCTCTAAATGTTTAAGAAATAATAAAGTGAGTAAGAACAGGATGAAAGTAAAAATAGTAAAGAAACAGCTGATTTTAATATAATAGGCGTACATAATTTCTAAATATCAATATGGTTATATCGAGCTGACCAATTTGTTTAAACATTACAAAACAATCTTGCTAAAAACTGAAAGTTAAGTTCAAAACCATGCTTTTGACTTTCATGCTATGCAAAATTGCTGTTAATTAAAATATTGCATTGAAATATGTTATGGAGTTGCCCGGAAACTCAGTGAAAATAAAATCTAGTCTTCTTTAAATTGGTAGGTAGCAAAGTTGGTGAAACCACAGCCTCACAAGCTAAATGTTCTCAATTCCATCCTATCAAAGTCATAATAAATTTTGAAAGGGATGAGCTGATAACTACCGTTTGATCATTTTTCATTTTGCTATTAATTGATGACACTTTCTAAGGAGTTGCCCGTACTTGTTTGTTGTGATGTAATGCTGCAATTGCTCATCTCAACACTCATTCAAAATTCATATTTGCCCATATGTTGACGATCGGCGTCTTAAGAATTGATAAATATATGAATAATGCAGCTGAGCCACCTCTTAGCAGGGTCAATAGTTCAACAGTAATTATTCACATAGAAATAAGCAATCTAAGACATGATACTGTCAACAATGAGGCTAGTCTTTGAGGTTGGTCGGCCTGTTACCTTAGTTCACATCTTATGGCATTCCACAATGAACAGGAACAATTTTAATGTAGTTGTTGGGTAAATAATGGACCTTCACTTGCAAGTGGGAACTTAGTAGAATTTTGAAGGCGAGCTGTTGAAGTGTATGTACAGTTAGAATGGGAGAGGTTGTTAAACCATAGGTTATGGTATTCAAAAGGTATGCTGAAATTGATTCTTCAGAATTGTACCTACATAAAATAGCTAGGTATTTTCTTTGTTCAGAGTTTACTAGAATCTGGTGATACATCTTCTCAATATCGGCAGAGAATACATAAGTATGCAGACGAAAGATAGACAAGATTTTACAGATATCAGTCTGAAGTTTTGGACCAACAAACACTTCATCGTTTAGCGAACGATTAGAAGTTTAAGATAATGCATTGAACACAACTCTAAGCTTGGGAACGGTAGAATTGGTTTTAAAAATGCCATGATGCAGAATGTAGTAGGCTTGTGGGTTAGAATTTACTTTGGTCATGTGGCCTAAATCCTCGTACTCTTTTATGGAGTTACTGTATGTCTGAATCGAGATGGACTAGTTGTTAGTCCGAAAATCTTAGTAGTGGAGTAAGTTTAAGAACATTGAGTTTATTCTCTGTCATTCAAAATATTTTAGTGCAATTTATCTAGCAAACAGTTTCTTACAAATACCATTACATGAGGAAAGTAGACACCTCACATCCTTTTCTACTCCATTTTCTTTATATGAATTTTGTTCCATACCTTATGGTCTACATTGTGGTTCTGGTTTATTAAGTGCATATTTAGACAGAATATTTAGAGATATTAATAATAATTAATAATTTATTTATTCCATCCACAGCATGAATAAAAAACACATCAATACAAAAGTGATATAGTATTTACAGAAGTATATAACAAATAATAAATAACATAACATATTTTACAATTAAACTAAAAAACACATACTCCAAACACCTGTTTATAGTAAAGAATACCTTACATGACTTCTGTGATACTAATCTTGAGAATCTACACAATGTATTTTTATTGTTACTTTAATAGTTTAAATCCTTGATTATGGGGATAAAATAAATAGAAATAAATAGGTCTCAGGCAATGCCTGATTAGAGGCACAAATTTACTTTTAATAAAAAGAGGTACCATGGCAGTCTGTTACTCATATAATTCTTCTCTTTGATGAATAAAGTTTGTTGGCTCTTAAAGTACAATTTTACATAGCAAACACATTTATAAATGGAAAAAATGTTGTGCACTGATAAATACATAAATACAATAAAAAATCACAGATATAAGAAAATGAACAAAATGTATTTAAAATTTCACAGTAGTCTCCACTTTCCCATACAATGAACTATCCTCTTGTACTTATATTTATAATCAGTACTTTATAACAACCGTACATAGACACAATTAATACATAAATTTACGCTTAAACCATACATGCGCGTATGCTCTCACACACATACACACACACACATCACATTTACGACAGACCTCCATAAACAACCATACATGCAAGTTTTCGTATGTAATAACCAACATTAAGTTTTCTTATGTAATAAACTTTGTCGACGATGTATTCTTTTCAAATACCAAAGAAGAAAATATACAACATTTAAATGAAGTTTTTAAAAGATTAAGTAATAATAACCTGACTGTAAACCCTAGCCAAGTAAAGTTGTTTCATTCAGAAATAAGTTATCTTGGAAACTTAATAAGTCACAATAGCATAAAAATAGATCCAAGTAGAACTGTAGTTATAAGAAATTTTAGAACCCCGAGAAACCCCAAAGAAGTTGGAACTTTTGTCGGAATGGTATCATTTTTCTCCGCACATATAAAAGATTATGCTAAGTCAGCTGCTCCTTTAAATGATTTACGTAAAAAAAAGAAAAAGGTTTTATTGGTCAACTGAATGTGCAGAAAATTTTGAAAAGTTAAAACAATTATAAGTAACCGCCCTGTTTTAGCCATACCAAATTATATCAGCTGATAATCACCGGCTGTTCATTTGTCATTGGGCTATTAATTAATGACACTTTCTAAGGAATAGTCGGCCTTAGTTTGTAACAATGACTACATTCGCTCATATACACTCATCACACTCATTCGGAATCCATATTCGCCCATATCTTGACAATCAGCGTCTTATGAATAAATAAAAAATAGATAAAAATAAATAAAAAACCCTTTTATCTAATGACAGATGCAAGTAACGTAGCTTGTGGTTCAGTTTTACTACAGAAAAATGATATAGGAGATAAGTTACCCATTGCATATTTTTCCAATAAATTTACAGAACAAGAACAAAATTTAAGTGTGTCCGAAAAAGAAGCCTTAAGCATTGTTTACAGCATCAAAAGTTTTTACTCATTTTTGGAGATTCTGCCTTTTTACTTAATAACAGACAATCAAGCCTTATCTTGGGTGCTATCCCATTTTATAAAACTATGAAAAATAAGTAGATGAGTGGAATATATACTAAGCCTGCCATTTACAGTAATGCATGTGAAAGGAAAATATAATCCAGTAGCTGACTGTTTATCTAGAATATTTACAAACACTGAGAGTCCAATAAAAATAGTCACAGGAAATAGTGATGATTTACAAGTAAATAATGTAAGTAACAAGATTTTTAACAAAATCAGAAGTATAACTTCTAAAAGTTTAAAATGTGATGTTAATGTTATATAATACTTGCCGTTAACCTATACTGACTTAAGTAAACACCAGTCTGATGATCCAGAATATAAAAATATCATTAATAGTGTAAAGAATAAAAATTGTAAAACCAATTTTCTCTAAAAATAATATCTTAATGTTTAAAAAGAATGATAAGAGTCCTAGTAAATTGTATCCAAATCTTTGTTTAAAATGTTATTCACATATTTCCACACTTCCGTTTTTGGCGATCATCCCAGCCAAATTAGAACTATTTTTAAGATAAGCAGAATATATTTATCACCCTGATTTAATATGTGGAATCAGAAAAGTGGTAAAAGATTGTGAAGTTTGTAAAAAATCAAACTTTGTAATAAAGTTTGTGAAGGTGAGTTAATTTCTGCTCAGAGTACTAAACCATTAGATAAATTATTTATAGATACCGCTGGACCACTAACTAGATCTAAGAAAAGTAATTGCTATATTCTAATTGTACTAAATGCCATGACTAGATTGTTATGGTTAATACCAGTTCATATAAGTATAAATATTAAACAACCTAATGGCTACAAATGTCTAATAATGCCAATTCGTAACATTACAGCTCAAACCATTATAGATCAATTAGAAAACATAGTTTTTTTGTAATTTTGGAAGCAGTAAACACATAGTAACAGATAATGGACCATGTTTTCGCAGTGTAGAATTTAAGAAATTCATGTTTTAACATAGTATTAATCATTATAGTACCATATCAGGCTAGCGCTAACAATTCAGAAAGAGACATTTTGCATGTTAAAAATCAATTAAGAGCACATTATCATGATTGCCAGAATGAATGGGACAAAGATTTATTTTTCATACAACAAAATTTGAATACAGCTTACAATGAAAGTACTAAAAATACAAGTTTCAATTTAATGTTCAAAGACATGCCAAATCACAATTTAAATAATTTGTGGAAGGTATTATATTTGTTAAATACTAATTTGTCTAAACAGGAAGTTAAGGACATGATGTCCAGAGCCATAAAGAACTGTAAATCATCTGTCAATAAAAACAAGATTAGAGTCCGCTATCAGGAGAATAGAGTAGAACATTCTTTTAAAGTAGGTTCAATTGTTTATCTTAAAAGCCACAGCTTGAGTGACAAGAGTCACAAATACCAAGCAAAAATGGACTTTAGATACACAGGACCGTACAGAATAATTTATTTTACAAGTGCCATAAGCGTTTTATTAAAAGATGTCAATAACATAAATGTAGTTAAGAGAGCTCACATCAGATTCTTAAAAATGTAATAAAGAAATCTTAAGTTAAGTGTAATAATTATGTATTTTGTATATATTAGTATTATTAATGTAACAAAAATGTAATGTAAAACTACCCATATGCCCTCGCAAACATACATCTAGAGTATTATCAGTAACAAGTCCAATGTGAAAGCGTGTCACACGAGGTATCAAAGGAATGCCTATTCAAAGCGTACATTGTTTCACAAAAGGGTAATTGCACTATTTAAGATCAACAAAAGTTATTTATTTAAAAGATTGATTCTTTAAAATAAATATGTAAATATAAGTTGCAAATATTTTCACTAATAAATTGAAATAATATTGATAATGTTGATTGCTATGAAATGAAATGAATATTGTAAATTTTTTTGTAATAGAGACATTTGTTTGCACGGATATCACTAAACTTATAGCAAGTGAAAGTGCAAATTGGAACAATGGATGTTACGAACTTGTTGATCAGCCAGTTGTAAACGTGTGCCACTTAAATCCAGATCTGGTAGACACAAAACACTTTACTTTTTTAACACAGGAAACTTTGACATACACATGACTTGACAAATACTACACTTTGAAGACACTTCACAAACCCACTAACTTGTAGACGACCTGACTCTTTGACTTTAACAGAACCACTTTAGTTTTAAGATGAGTATAAATGTATCAAATGAATGTGAAGGCCAATGAATGAGTAGTGTGAATCTAATAGGTTAAGCGACAAAACTTTGAATACTAGACCTTAACTTGTAAGTCTTGTACTACCCACTAGTTCAAAAATTTGCAGCACACAACTAAACAATAGTTTACGTTTATCATTTTTACAACAAGGCAAACAATATTTCAACGTTGTTAAACTTTTCACAAGTAAAGGTAACGATGCCTTATTTGTCCAACACAGTAAAGAAAAGTGACATATTTTGTAGCGACACGAACCGTTTAAGAAGAAAGCGAAACGTCTGAATACCTGTAGTAGGCTGTCGAGCAGAAGGGTAGTTCTAATAGTATAACATAAGTTACTGGAAATAGAACCCCCCCGATCGATAAGCCATAAGTAGGGCCTCCCAGCTGATACAACCTGATGTGAAGGGAAGGACATGGCCCCCTTGTCACCAGCCCAGCTGAGGGACACCAACAACCCTAGGTGCTACACACCCTTGAACTATCATCCACAAGTGATAATGTGTGGTGTAAGTGTAGTGTGGTGGGATGAAACGATAAACAATGGTGTTAGTACTATCAAAAACATTTTGGAAGATTTTGGTTTTATACATTTCTTGTTTCCTTTCAGATTTGTTGTTGATTTTAAAGTGTACTTGTTAGTTGTAAGAGCCTTTGAAAATGTTAGAAAAATTTTGATTGGGAATTATGAAATGAAATGCCCATCTTTTGCCCATTAGTAATTTTTGCCTTTCTCATGGAGGAATTTAGGTTTTGTAGTGTTTTGAAGGGGGGAAGATGTGCCGTTTTTAGTTAATTTTTAGTATTTTAGATCAAAGTCTCAGTTAGACATTATGTAACCACTCAGTCCTTTGACATGTAAAAACACTAAGAAACCTGACTGCACTTTTCCAGCCATCACCAGCAAAGTTCTTTGCTTTAGTTACATAATGTTAGCGAAAGTGTTGTTGGGGGAGTGGCAGGAGGGTGCCACGTCGCTGCTCGCCATGAGGATAGGTGCACCTATTACATTTGTCCCTATCCAAATGTCTTAATCATAAAAAAGGCTTATTAAATTGTTTTCCATTTCAGGGAAAAGTTGTTTAATACTGATTACTAATCAGATTGTTTTCTTTTTTTGGTTTGTTAACCAGGGTTCAGGAGTTAGATGGATGATGAGCTAATCCAATTATTCCCCCCTTTAGTTTCGGGCTCCTGTAGATTTATTTATGTATATTAATAATGTATAATTTACTAATTTCAATATGTCAATGTACTATGTAATTTATTATTAATTTTTGACACATATCAAAAATAGGCTTAGTAAGTAATAAAGATTACAGTTTGACTCCCACAGTTGTTTTTTTTTTTTTTTACAATTATATTCCCAAAAGTCATAATCTACTCACGTGTGGGATGAGTAGGAGTATAAAATGAACCGATTTAGTTCATAGACCTATCATTTCATTCTTTATAGGTATATTAGGTATTGAAAGTGGTCTTGAATTGGCAAAATATTTTATACATTTCATGATATTGAAGAAATAAGTTTTGGATGATGTCATAATCGCTAGTTTTCCTGTAAATGAAATGTAGCATTGCTTTTGAATTAACAGCTGTGAATTTATTAATTTACTTGATGCGAGACTCTACTGTGTCTCTTGATACTGTAGATCCCATACATTAGATCAAAAAATAGAAAAGAATAGTTAATTAATTGGTTATTGTTAATTAATAGTTATTAATTGGTTTACTCCTTGGGCGAAATGTAAACATTATAGCAATCTTCTTTTTATAGTGTCAACACTATCAAAGAATAAGACGTCTTGATTGCGTACAGAGTTGCCCTCAAGCATGCTGGCATTGATGGAAATGAGAGAGCTGATGCATTGGCTAGGAGAGGGGCAAAGTGCCCACTGCTGGGACCGGAACCGGTGCTTGGTATTCCTTTTCAAAAGGTAAAAAGAAGAATTGACAGGTGGACCTCTGAGGAACACGCTGGCAGATGGAGGACCGAGTCCGGGCTCAGGCAGTCTCGTGCACTTATCCAAGTACCGGATCGCAGGTACAGCAGAGATCTGCTGAGCTGTAACCGGACCAAGGTGAGGGCTGTTACGGGAATGCTGACCGGACACAATCTTCTTCACAGACATATGAAGATAATGGGCTTAACAGAGGACTCCACATGTAGGCTCTGTGAGGAGGATGAGGAGAGCTCCATACACATCTTCTGTCATTGTGGAGCTCTCTCATCTCTTAGGTATAGGAATCTGGGTGCTGCTTTTCTGGAACCAGAGGACATTAGAAGGGCTACACTCGGGGAGATCATGTCCTTCATAAGGGGAACTGGTCTTCTGTGACACTGTCGTCAGGCTCGGGGCGCAAAGGGCCATGTAGTCTAGGCGCGGTGGGCTTGGTGACAGGACCACAACCCGGTGTATCTAACTAACTGCCCTCAAGCAGCATTCTTGATAGAAGTCTGTGGCTCTTGAATTTTATCGTGTAGTGATTACTGATAAAGAGTTCCATTGGTTGAGTTCTAGATGGTGTACGGAGGTATTTTTTATCATGTCAGAGGCAAAATGCCTTAACTCAAGATTCTGAAGTTAATTTATATATATCACGCATTGCGTTAAAGAAAAAATTATGCCTTTTGACTAAAAAAACACTTTAGTTATTAATAATAATTTGTTTATTTAGGATGAGAAAATCAATAACCATGCAATCTGTGAAGAATATGTTATTAACATTCTATTAACAAATGTTTTTTTTCACTGATTCACTTAAACTTTATTGTTGTGGAACAATTTAGTATACAAAATTATTCCAGGAATTTTTCTACAGGTATTTTAACAACTGTCACTTATAAGGTTCATGACAGTTGGTTCCTATTTTGAGGATTCATTTGTTTGTTGTTTTGTTCATGAATGAATTTGTATCATTATATTTTTACACAGTTGAAATAACAATAATAATAAATTTATTTATTGTTTTCACAGGTACAGATTAGTTTCACAGGCAAAATTATTAATCACAATAAAAAGGCACATTTTATGAAAAATAAAAAAAACTTAAATAACTAAAGAAATACAATTATAACTTAAGCGCCTAAATAAAGTACTCCAAATCATATAATACATTCTTGGTTATAATCCAATACAGTAATATAAATACAGTTTAAATACAACCAGATATAAGCTAAATTATTAAACATAAGATTAATTTGTAATCAAACAGATATATTCAAAAACCAAAACAAACAAAAGAAAACATAAATACTGAAACCTGCGAAAAACAACTGCGACCCCAACAGACCAAGGGCCCAACTATGGGGGCCGCATGAAAAAAAAATATTAATAATTAAGACCTCCATGCCTATACAAAAATAACAATACTTAATTTTTAAAATTTAAGGATTAGAAACTCTTTAATCTTCCAAACAATGCTTATTTGAATACATTAATAAAAATAAAAAATAAGTAAAAAAAAAAAAAAAAACAATCCAAGAAATGAATTTAAATAACTAAATTAGTTTAGGTTAAGAAACCTAGTTGTTCCAGCAACCCTTCAACGTATCAAGTCTTTACACGTTGCTCTGAAGACTGCCCGTTACATGTCCACATCTACACCACCAGCTATGGAATTAAATAATATAATTGTAAAATTTAGAAAGGAGTTAGCATGAGCGGCAGTACGAGCCCCACCAGGGTATAACAGATAGCCAGTGCGCCTACCATAAGCCGGCACACACCAGTTTATCTTACTTAAGGTCGTTGGATCATCCACAATACCTCTCATAACACCATGCAGGTAAAAAGTTGCGCTAATTTTCGTCTCTTAGACAACCTCTCGAAATCAAATAAATTTAACAATTCTTCATATCTAATATGCCAAATTGGATAATTTAACTGACCAAAATATTTAAAATACAACAATCGCAAAAATTTCTTCTGAATTCTCTCAATCATTTCACAATATAGTTGAGTTGATGGGGACCAAACTATAGATGCAAACTCCAATCTGGAGCGAACTAAAGATCTGAATAAAATTTTAAGTGTTTCAATGTCTCTAAATTCTTTTCCAATCCTTGAAATAAAACCCAATGAACAGTAAGCTGTCTTCACCACATTTAACATATGGTTTGAGAAACTCAAATCATCTGTTATAAGGCCCCCCAGATCATTAAACTGTACGTAAGAGACAATAATTTATTTTGTAAGGAAATAAATATGGTGTTTTCTTTCTATATATTGACATAACACAACATTTATCAATATTGAAGTTATACTTCTTTGCGCCCGTTAGACACTTTGGGATGGGATGTTGGTCGAGAAACCGCGTCACGCTGAAAAGTAAGAACAAATTTTTAAGAACTATCGATTAATCGATTGTTAATCGAAGAAATTACTGATAATGATAATATAGGTGTATAATATAATAATGAAGTCACGTATAATATATTGAAGATAAATATATTGAATAATATTGAAAAATGTCTTATATTTCATTTATATATCCTGTCTGTTTGTGTGCGTGAGTGGGTGTATGAGAATGGCCAAAGAAGTATAACTTCCACCGTGTGGTCCGACGCACACCCAATTTTTTAAAGTTAAAAGATTATCTTGACACCATTGTGTAATAGTATCTAAATCATGCTGAATGTCATTATGGTCAAATGCATGTCTAATAATTTTAGAAATGTTTAGGTCATCAGCATACATTGAATCATTTGATGTAATATGTTGGGCTAAATCATTTATAAATAAAATGAAAATCGAAGGGCCCAAATTACTGCCCTGAGGACTTCCAGACCCAGCTGAAAATAAATCAGACTTATAACCCCGATAAGACACATACTGCCGCCGGTCCTCCAAGTATGAACAGAAAAAATGAATAAAGTTGTCAGAAAAACCATAATAGTTAAGTTTTGATAACAGTACTTGATGGTTTACACCAGTGGTTCTCAACCTGGGGGGCGCGCCCCCCTGGGGGGGGCGTGAGAGAATTTCAGGGGAGGCGTGAGGGTACAAAGAAAAAAAATTAAAAAATACATATTTTGTTAAAAAACTAAAACTTTCAAAACCATCAAATAAACTTTCATATTTAAATATATCTGGATTTTTATTTTGCATCCCAGCTTTTGCTAACGTAGAGTTAGAATCGTCAGTTTCATAATTTCACTGTTCTAACTTGAACCAACCAATTATTGACTGGAGGGGAGGCGTGAGCTATCTTCAGTGTTCAAAGGGGGGGCGCCAGTGCTAAAAGGTTGAGAACCGCTGGTTTACACTATCAAACGCCTGAAATCAGTGTAAATTATATCAACTTGATCCCTTGAATCAAGGGCACGAGAAGTGAAATCAACGAAATTAACTAGATTAGTTGAAATGGAGCGAGAAGGCGTGAACCCATGTTGGCTCTCAGAAATATGAGGTTTAATGTGAGGGAATATGATGTCATACAGAATGATCTCAAAAGCCTTCGCAGGTGTACTTAAAATGGAGACAGGTTGATAGTTTCTAATGTCTGATTCATTTCCTTTCTTAAAGATAGGCGTTATTTTAGTTTCCTTCCATAATTTTGGAAAGGTAGATTTTTGCAAACAAAGATTAAAAATATGGCAAAATGGTACAAGAAGTAATTCAGAGCAACCTTTAACAATATAATCTAGTATATGATCAGGACCAAAAGACTGTTTTGACGGAAGCTTTCGTATCGCCATCTCAACATGACGATTGGTGATGGTGGGTATGCTAAGACACTGTATGCCGAGCATAACCGGGGAGCGCAAGGCAGCAGCGGCATCGAGCCGACCCGTCCTCTCATATACCGACCCAAAATAGTCAGAAAAAGCCGAAGCAATCGATCGCCCATCACTGAATTTTTGTCCACTAAAAGTAAATTCTGAAACTGTACTTGATTTATTACATTTCCTAGACAACGAAATTCCAAAACTTCTTGGGTTCTCTTTTTAGCAAGTCTTCGGTATTTATAACGTAGTCATTATAAGCCTTTCTAATTAACCTCTTAACATTCGCCCTACACTCTTTAAATCTAATAAATAACCCCTGGTTTTTAGTATTATTATATCTCTTACGTAATTTTTCTTTCTCCTTAATTTCATGTATAATTTCATGAGAATACCAGATAGGATATTTAGGTTTAATTAGTCTTCTCTTGGGAACATTTTCGTTAAATATACTATACATGTTGTCATAAAATGCAATTAAGGCCTCGTCAACATTAATTATCTGATGCCAAGACAGCGGCCCACGAAGTGTTGGATAATGAACGGTACAGATTAAAAAAGTCAGCTCTCTGAAAATTAAAGGATTCCTCATTTTGGTTGACGACTCTGAATTCAGTACGTTCCACATAAAACATGACAGACAATACAGGATGATGGTTATCAACCATAACTAGTGCTTCAGTCTCGCCTTCAACTTTCACCTCAGGAATCTTAGTGAGAACTAAGTCTAGTGTACGCATGTTAATATTACGAACATCATTACATGATATGAATGCATTATAAGTTAAAAAGTACTGGAGCTCTCTATATACAGATCCGGCCTGAACTAAATCAAATTTACTATCACATATCAGTGGCAGATTAAAATCACCAACAATACAAACTTTATTCTTATTAAATTCAGGATGAACATCAAATAACTTAAAGAAATTTAAATAAACCTCAATTTAAGTTCTTGGTGAAAAATAGACAGTAAATAGATAAAAATTAAAACCATTAGCGTTAGTCAGTTTGATGCCGATCATATGTAGGTCACATTCCGTGAGATAAGAGTTCAGTCCGCCAGTCGGAATTCCTGACGGTCACCAGAACCCCTGCTCCACGACACCTGCCTACACCGTCCCGTCGATAAACAGTGAAATTATCACAAAACAGTTCTGAGGAATGAACAGTTTCATCCAGCCAAGTTTCGGTAAGGCACACAATATCATGATCTGTCACTAAACTGTTTTCATACATCATGTTTGTTTTAGTTTTCAAACCTCTCACATTCTGATACAGAATCAATTTATTTTGACAATATCCTTTATGTGAATTGCTATTCATACTTCAACGAGTTTAGTACTGTATTATCAATTTCTGAATTAAACACTAATCAAAAATAACAACAAACATCCCTACCATTAATGTATAACTAGGCATATTAATTATTATGAAACAAAGTGACAAACGAAAAATATGTGCCAATAAATTTACATGAAACAGAAATGAATTAGTACATTGAAATTGAGCTCATAGTAACTAACTAAATATCAAATAATACGTGTATATATATTATAAAATTAATTTAAAAATAAAAATGACATTTATAAACAATAGTTCTTGAAAATAGCGTACTTTCTTACTGTTGCTTGAAATTTCAATAATAAAACAAAACTATTTTCTACAATGACACTGCGAAATAATAAAAATGATCAAAGTAAACGTTTGTGAAATAATGTAAAATATATTAACCATGTAAATGAAAAGCAACTTAAAAATAACACTAACTTCAAAGAAATCGATTATGAAAGTAAATCTTGACAAATTGAGAGCAAATCAACCCTTATAATATTAACACTATATAATAATAAGTTGTAGCCTTCCAACATAATTAAAGGATAAAAAGTTAACTACAAAAAAGTTTACTGGTAACATCAGTTTAAAAATGTTATTACATATGTAACATTAAAAAGAGAAACTGCCTGCAAAAACTGTAGTAAATAGAAAATAACATCTAGGCCTATAAATAAGTAAAGTAATTAGTTTTGATTTAAATATTCCATTTGTAACTGTTTCACGAGCTCACAAGGACTAAAAAGAAAATCCAATAAAACCATATCAGTAATTCTGTAATACACGTGTATATACTAACATAATTTGAAAAGTAAAATGTATAATCAACATTTTCTTCTTCAAAATAGCGTACTTTCTTACAGATGATTAAAATTTCAATAATAAAACAAGAAAAATTTCTACAATGACTCTTCAAAATAAATATTAATGAAATAACATTGTAAAAGATATTTAACATGTAAATGAAAAGCAACTTGAAAATAACACTAACTACATTACAATTGTTAGAGAAGGTAAAACAAATTGACAGCAACTTAACCCTTAATATTAACAATATATAGTAACAATTCCTAGCCTTCAAAAATAATTTAGCTGGTAACAAGTTAATTAATGAATAGCAGTTTACTGGTTGTTTCAGTTTAAAAATATTGTTAAATATATGTAACATTAAAAGAGAACACCTTGCAAAAACTGTAGTAAATAGAAAATAATATCAAGGCCTAAAAGTAATTAAAATAGTGTTGACGTATATTTAAATATTTTATCATGTATAATATGATCTGTAACTGTTTCACGATAATAAAACACATAAAACGTTGATTCAAAAGAATAATATTGTAATAAATTGTTTTAATATTACTGTAGTTAATAAAATAATATTGAAACTAGTTAAACTCATAACAAAGTGTTTTGCAATATTTACAGTAAATAAAAATTAACTTTTAGACATACTGACTTCACCTCAATGTTCAAAAGTTTACTAAAAATTTATAAAAATAGTTTTTATTTGTTGAGATAAGACAAATACAAAGTAAATTTCAAATCTGTGTTTTTTTTTTTTTTTTTTTTTTTTTAAGTAATAATTAACTTTCTCAACAAGTAGTTTAAATGCAATTATTACTAAATAATAGAAAAACAATAAAACTTATGTTACTTGACAAGTCCTTGGAGGCATGCATCCAACAATTATTGGTTAGTCATAGTGAAAAACTCCAATGAGAATGAAAAGTTTCATTATTTATTTCAGTCTTTGGTAGTGGGTGAGAAATCATCTGTCTGATTCTAGCTTAACAAATGAAGAAGATGATAGTTAGAGGAGCCAAATAATCTCGTCAGGTTTATAATCTTATTAGAGGACTAAAAACGGTACCTGGACATTGGGAAAGAGCTACTTATTACTCACCATATCAGGACGTTATATTAATGCATTGTTTGCGTAGATTTCATGCAAGAACAATAGAAGCAAATTGAGATAACACAGAAAGTAGAACGCTGTGTGCTTGGTACTAACAACAAATAATTATGTACGAGCAATCCTAGAAGTATCCAAACTTATATGTTCTTATCTTCTCTTTGTTCTGTTGAAGTCTCTACATTATTAACGAATCTTCGATTAATTGTTTTTTATGTATTACTTATTGAACTCTGCAGACTCATATTTTAAACGCTTTGAATTCTATCATAAAAACATATGTTTGGTATACAAACTTCTAAAATTGTTGTCTTTAAAATTTTCTACCATTACTAGTTTTTGTGGAATATTACTGTAAATATTTTAAATGGATTCCATTTTGAAATGTTGTCATAATTTAAATAAAATATATTTGAAATTTGAGTTAGTGAGACATCTATCAAGTTTCATACAATTATCTTGAAGACTTTTTTAAATATCAATGTTTTTTGTAAAAAACAAAATAATAGAGCTATAATGAGCAGAACTAAAAACAATTTGTTTAATGATTGTTATATGTAGAATCACTTCTTCACACTGGCGCTATGCTTATTTTGACAACCTGTATACATTACAAAAAAATTAAATTTATTTGTAATTAGAAGAATAGATTAGAATAAAATTTTATACAATGGAATTCTACCCATCTCATCAAGTAAATGATGGCTAGCACAAAAAATATAACTTTAAAACAATATTTAAATACAGTCAGTTAACCAAAAACCAGGTAAAGCAGACAGCTCTCTGCAGGGTGGTTAAACTTAAAATGTTATTTTTTATTAGTTTTAATTTTATTTATGTTATACTAAAACTAATATACTGTAACTATACCGATCCTATAACTACTCAAATGCCAATTAAATACCATAGAACAATACTACAACCAATCAAGCTCTTCTATTTCATGTGCCTACAAAAAACAAACTCCTAAAACAATAATTAGTAATTGACAATAAATATATAAATACAATTATTTGGTTTCATTTTTATTTTTATTTTTTAAACTAATGTTTCAAACAAGAAGTTTACTTGATCTTTAGTAAGGATCCATTTCCTTAATTTTTCTAAAAATTGATTAATGGATGAGTTGTTATATTTAATTCCATTTGGAATTTGATATAACTTGGGTCCTAAATAAGTAAAGCTTTGTTTAAATATACTTGTTTATTTTGGGTCTTATATAGATTCCTTCAGTGACACTTCTAGTTCTAGGTAATAATCTATCTCTTTTAAAATTACCACTCCTATTATAAAATATCTTTAGAACCTTATAAACAAAAAGATGAACTACAGGTAAAATTTGCAAGTTGATAAAAAGGGGGTGAGCAGATTGACATTTGGGTTTGAATGAAATAATTCTTACAAAATGGTTTTGTGTAATTGTCAGCGCTTCAAGTGTGGTAAGCAAATTTTGATTGAGAAAGTTTCTTAAGAAGTAAAATTTTCTGACTTTTTTTTCTCAAATTGTTGTGTAAATGAATTGTATGTGTTATCCAAGAAAATTTTTCATCCAGATACAAACAGAGATATTTAATATTTTCTACCTGCTCTATTTCTGTGCAAGAGCAAGCTGAGTTATTGTTATAACATTCGTCTTTAACATGGCATTTTAGTACGCTGTCAAAATAAAACCCTTTGAGATGGAAATTTATAATTTTTGTTGCGTTTATGACCATTCTATTATTGATACAACAGTCCTTTAACAATTTAAGATCGTGGTTCATATCTTGCCAAATGGTTCCCCAATGGCTGATTGAATACCGGAGGGCCATGTCATCTGCAAACGCACTAACCCCTCCTCTCAACTGCGTATTTAACAGATCATTAATAAAAAATATGAATAATGAAGCTGATAGAACAGACCCTTGGGGTACTCCTTTTTTTATTATTTGCGTTGTGCTAAATACATTTTTATTTTTACATTTTGGGTTCGATTTGTCAGATATGATTTGAACCAATTGAGTGCAGTTCCTCTTACTCCTGCATATTCTAATTTATTTATTAAAATATTATGATCTACAAGATCGAATACTTTGGAAAAGTCAATAAAAGTAGTTTTAAGAGCGTTGTTGAAACATGAATATATTGCTTCTGTGAAATTCAATATTGCAACTTCAGTGCTTTTACCTTTCGTAAATCCATATACCTTTTGTCCACAATAATTTAATGATGTCTTTTGTCAATACATAGTTAAATATAGTTCATTAATGAGTGTAGTCTTTATTACTAACTAAGGTAGACTAATCTTTAGAAAGGGACATTTATTAATAGCTCAATATCGAGGGTAACTAAGGGGCTTATTGTGGAATAAAAACTACATAGTACTGGTACTCAGTTCTCTCTCTTGGACAACAACTGAAGGTTACCCACCCTACTCAGCCCCACTAGAATTATGTAGTTATGTTCACACTGATAACATCCATTGAGCCGATACCAGTCAGTATTAGAAGAACCGAGAAAAAATCTATCACTTATAGTAAAATCCTCAACTTTTAGCGCTCCCTCAAAGAAGTGGATAACATGGATGGAGGGGGAGTTAGTCTATGAGGTTATGGTTCGTGGGGCTGTGCCCGGTGGGGCAGATTAGGGGGTTGTTGGCAGTCAATACTCCTGTGACCTGGAGGGAGGACAGGACCAACTGTCTAGTAATTTCCAAATATTCTATTAGTAGCATTGGGTATTATATATCTATGAATAGTAGACTACAGCATAGATTATAGGATAATAAAAAACAACGCAATATCAATGTTATAGTAAAGACCACATAAGGACATCCGTAAAGATCAACATTCTATTAGTATTGTAGTATTTGACAAGGCCAAAAGATCTAACTCAATATGTAAAATTTGTAGCTGACAAAACCCCACCCCACAGCTGACTATCGGACGAGTGCACATAAACTAATTGGAGGATTTATAAATTCCTAGAATCAAACGAGTTTACAAACACCTATTTTGTTAGGTCTGAATAGACGGAACATCATTCATAAGGCACTTACAAATAATTTAATATTTTTATCCAACTGTATGTAGGCTGTAGAGTATTAAATATTTGTATAATGTAATGGTTGAACTTTAATTTTTCAGCTTTATGTGATAAGAAATGTTGGGAAAAAGCTTTATTTTGAGGCCTTCAGTCACATTATAGTCTTATAAATTAATATTCTGTATGTTATATGGTAAATGGAAAAAGAAATAAAAATTGGCAACTTTTCCAGTTTTAAAATTTAAACTTTTATGTTTGAATCTGATTTTGCTCAATCCGTCCTAAAAATTGAAAGAATAAAACGTGAAGCCATAGACCGAAAAGTTGTATTTTTTGTTTGTACATTAAAGAGAAAATGCCTACAATTCATTGTTTTTAGTATTTTAACCTACTTGTGTCACAAAGTGTTTATAGCTTTACCTAACATGTGATAACCTACAAATTTTAATTTAACACCTTTACCGAAACACCGGTCTGTGAGACCCACTGAGAAATTCAATTTATGTGCATTGGCAACCCTGCGCCTCATATAAGGTGTTCGGTTTAACTCAGGCGACCTTGAGCGATTGATCGTTAACTGAAAGTCTGCCGGTCCGCAAGATCACATGTTTCGGTTACTGTCTTTTTGTTTGGTGCCTCCAAGACTGTATGTTTCTTTTAACGTTTGTTAGTTTTGATGGAGAAAGTGACTGTATATAGGTGTACATAGTGTTTTGGGTTTTAAATTTTAAAATGTCTTTACCGTCGACTAGTAAAGATATACAAAGTGGCGATCCTAGGTCCAGTGAACAAATATTACAATTTTTGTGTGAACTGGAAAACAGAGAAAGCGATGATGAGGTTGATGATTCTGATCAGAACCCAGAATACTCTCCAAACGAAAGTGACCAATCCACAGACGATGAGGAAGCTATTTCTGAAGAAGAATTATTAGAAAATGAAGACTGCTTTGTCGTGGAAAATTATAATTATGATGAAGAAGACGAGTTCTTTTGGGGAAAAGATGGAACTGTTTGGATGAAAAAAGAACCTCCGACACAGAGAAGGACACCACATACCAATATTATACGGGCACCTTTGCCTGGACTTACAGTGAGAAGTCGGGACTTGGGTCAAAGTCCTACTAAATCTGAGGTATGGGAAAGTTTATTTGACGATGAAATAATCAATGAGATTGTTATTCATACAAATGAGAAGTTAGATATTGTTAGATCGAAATTAGGAGAAACTACAAATAGAGTAAACTATAAAAATACAGATGCCACTGAAATAATTGGTGTACTCATGTTGAAATCTATTTTTCGATGCTCTAATGAAAAAATCAAGTCTTTGTTTTCAAAAAGAATTACTGGTAGACCAATTTTTAGAGCTACATTTTCTGTAAAGCGATATGAAATATTGCTGGCGTACCTTCGCTTTGATGACTCCAGGACGCGAGAAGAAAGGAAACGAACAGATCATGCTGCTCCCATAAGTTTTATTTTTAATAAATTTATTACAAATTGTAAGGAGCTATATTCTCCAGACACAAACGTAACAGTAGATGATATGCTTGTCCCCTTTAGAGGCAAGTGTGCTTTTAGGACATATATGCCAAAAAAGCCCAAAAAATACGGCTTGAAGATTATGTGCCTCACAGACTCGGCAACATCGTACCTAGTAGACGCTTATATTTACAAGGGGAAAAACACAGATTGTGAGGGTCTAACAGATGAAGAAAAGAAGTTAGCAAAACCAACACAATCTGTGATCCGGCCTTGCAAATCTATTGAAGGGAGCAATAGAAACGAAACAGGCGACAATTGGTTCAGCTCAATTCAGCTGGCAGACGAACTAGGAGATCGCTCTCTGACGTATGTTGGTACTCTAAAAAAAAATAAAACAGAAATACCTCCTGAATTTCTTCCTTCAAAAGAACGGAGGGTTGGCTCTGCTCTTTATGGCTTTGGTGGGACGATTACACTTTTATCTGTCGTCCCAAAGAAAAACCAAGCGGTATCATCATCAATCATCTATCACTCATACCATCAATGCACCACAGCATTACAACAGATGAAAACAAAAGTAAACAAGAAATTGTTGCATACTACAACAAAACCAAAGCAGGTGTGGATCTCCTAGATATGGATATGCTGTTAATCCACTTTCCATCAGGTTTGATTTTATCCATGACCTGGCGATGGAGGTAATCAAGCCTCAACTGGAGAGAAGATTTGCGATACCAAATCTACCTCGTGACATCAGGAGCATACTGGCAGAGTTCCTCAAGAAACCCCAAGAAGCTAATGTGGAACTTGACGACAAACTCCAAATGAGGAAGACTTGTTCGAAGTGTCCATCTGCTAAAAGAAGACAGACTGCATACAAGTGTGTACTGTGCAGCGATCCAATGTGCCTTGAATGCAGCAAAAAGATTTGCTGCCATGTGCCCAAAACCAATAAAACACTTTGAACATGTAATGACAAATTTCTTCTTTGAGCTCTTTATTGGAAATTGTAAATAATTTAAGAAATTCTCAAATATTCCAATAAAATGCTTTATTATGTGAGGCCTTTCGCCTACAATGTAGGCATCGTCAGACATCAACATAAAATTCTAATTTTTTATGTTTATTAATTTTATAATTTATAAAAATTAGAATTTTATGTTGATGTCTGACGATGCCTACATTGTAGGTGAAAGGCCTCACATAATAAAGCATTTTATTGGAATATTTGAGAATTTCTTAAATTATGTAATGACAAGTTGGTATATGTTAATGTTTTTCATTTTTTGCATATTATAATTTTTTTCAAATCAATAAGCTGTTTTATTTTCAGATGAACATCCCTAATAACTACTTACCTATTCCAGCTACTACAATATGTTTTATGTAACTAAACCTCTTTAGGGTCTCCTAGACCGTGTGTTTCTGTTGATAGTTGATCAATTTGAGGCCTCACAGACCGGGTGTTTCTTTAAACGTATTTTAAAATGATGTTTCGGTAAAGGTGTTAATTTGATTTCAACCTACGAGAGTGAATAAAAAAAATAATGTTACGATAAAACAAGGTAGGTAGTAAGAACAAAAGTAGTATTGATTTATTTATTGGCAATTAAAGTTATTAAATAATATTTCAATTCCCAATGAAAATGTAATAAGGACACTTTTAATAATAACCTCATTTAATTTAGGGTTGAATTGCCATGTTTAAATTACTATTTGACAAACTATTCACACAGAGCAGGTCTGTATCATGGGATCTTAAATGCGTTCTTCTCAACTCTTCTCGGTGCTCACATCCTCATGTGAGCACCGAGAAGAGTTGAGAAGAACGCAATTAAGATCCCATGATACAGACCTGCTCCTCATGCATAATAACTGCAGCCTTCACACGATGATGCTCAATCATTGCATAGCTCACTGAATGATACAGAATCACAGCAGCGTTCACCCATTGATGCACAATTACTGCAGTATTCACTCAATAATGCAGAATCACTGCAGCACTCACTAAATGATGCAGGATCACTTCAGCTCTCAGTCAATGATGCAAAACCACAGTAGCATGCATTCAATGATGCAAAACCACAGTAGCATGCATTCAATGATGCAGAACTACTGCTGTCTTCACTCAATTCTTATTTTTTTAAGTGGTAAGAATATTTTATATGAGAAGTAGTGGTAATACCGCAACAAAAAATACCTTATTCTATAGCTCAAGACGTTTGAGTTATAAAATCCTTTTGCTCACCTTTTAACTAAAAAAATAATTTGTTACACAATAATCTTGACTATGTTGAACAAAAGCACTTTAACCAATTACAATTTTAAATTTAAAAAATCAGTAGCTTTAAATTATTTGTAAAAAGAGTAATATTTTGATTTTTTGTATTAGAAGTGTTGAGTTTTTAGATAATTCTCTTACTTACAGTATGTATAGAGTAATAAATTACAATCGGTAACTAAATGTAGTAATGCTGTTAAAAGTACTTCAAGAGACATATTTGTCTTAAACTGAAATGTACAAAAGATGTTTATTTTATTGTTTCTATGTGATTAGAGAGACCGGAGATACCAGGACGACACAGACAGCAAGGGCTATTATATAATGTTCAGGCTGGACTCCAATAATTACTATTATTTTCACTATCTTAATGCACTGCCATGTGCGTACTTACATGACAGTGTAAGTACCAAGTTATGTAGTATTTGTTTGATATTTTCAATTGTGGAATAAAGTTTATTATTTCATTTTAACTAAGGAAAATCTGTAGCCTTGACACATAAATAAAAAATTAAGTGTTAAGGTTTTAAATCCCTACTCAAGTGGTGTTTCAAATTTTTTGATATAGTATATAAGTTCTAACACATACAAGCTAACAAATAAGCTGGAATCTTGAAATTCGGTTGTATCTTGTGTGAAGGAAAGTGTCAAAACTTGGAATTTTTATTTTGTTGTTGTTTGTGTGTTAGGGATTTTAACGATTTTATTTTTTCAATATTTGTAAGCATTGCAATGTAGATTTTTTTTAGCCCTGTACATGGTTTTGAGGTGGTTGTTTTAAAAATTTGTAAAGTAAATTACTTGTTTGTATTTGTAAAAATGTTTAAAATATAAATATAATTTAATTATACATGTTGTCTAGTTTTTTTTACTCATTGGGTACCAAGTTGTTTTCCCTTAAGTAAAGGTTCTGTTAATATTATAGATTCTATTTTCATTAAAGGTTTTGATATAGAAGAACTTCCCTAAATCACAGGAATGTATGAACAGTCGTTAGTGTGGTTAGGGATGTTTTGATATAGAAGAACTTCCCTAAATCACAGGAATGTATGAACAGTCATTAGTGTGGTTAGGGATGTTTAAAGTTGATATAGAAGAACTACCCTAAATCACAGGAATGTATGAACAGTCGTTAGTGTGGTTAGGGATGTTTTGATATAGAAGAACTTCCCTAAATCACAGGAATGTATGAACAGTCGTTAGTGTGGTTAGGGATGTTTAAAGTTGATATAGAAGAACTTCCCTAAATCACAGGAATGTATGAACAGTCGTTAGTGTGGTTAGGGATGTTTAAAGTTGATTTTGTATTTTATGGAAAAAGTTGTTATTTTAAGGTAGGATTTCAATTTTTTCTAACAATTTATCTTTTATGTCAAAACATATTAAATTTTTAAATCTTTAAAATATATTTCTTTAATTAAATTAATTAAATTTAATTAAAGGTTTTTCAATACAAGCAATTGTGTTAAAAATTGAGAAATAAGTAAGTTTGTTTGGCAATGATAAAAATGTAGTACATTTTTTGAATACAAGTATGGGACTTGAAGGGGAGAGGTCTTTTAATTTTTCTTGAAAGTGGACTATACGTTGTCATTCCCTGAAGTCCATTCCATTGTCCATTTAAATCAATGGACTTCACTATACTTTGGAAGTTCATAATAGAGTCCTTTTCGATATAGACTATAGTATGGAGCTGTATAAAGTCCTTTTTTCTAGTATTTGTATACTTGTAATTACAAATATATTACAAGTATAAAATGTAATATATTTGTTATAATTTATAAAGTAGTTGTACAGTTTACTAAAAAGTTATTTTTTTGTTTTTTTAATGTAATTTCATTGTTGGCATGTTCTTATTTTTATCATGAGATTTAATACCAAGATTGGATTTCTGGAGTTCTTTTATTGCAGGCTGGGATGTATAGCTTGAGATTTATAGGCTGGAAGGTGGGCACATACAGTTTAATCTATGCAGAAAGAAGAAAGAAACCGAGAAAGGGTGTTGAGTAGATAGTTCTCCAATTTTCTGTAAGGAAGGAGAAGCCAGCACCCTAGTGCTCCCTTATTCCCCTGCAAATCCTGCGAGATTTATAACGTAGAATAATTAATGTATTAATTACTACGTTTACGTAGTAATTAATACAAAGAAATTAATAAACACTTATACTAGTGGTAACTCTACTGAGGCATTCTCTTCGGCCATAAGAAATTAACCTCTGTTTCTCTCTTTCTCTATGGTCAATGGCAAAAAAAGACCTGGATAGTTTATATTAGATGAGATTATGAGTTGGCTCAATCAATAAGTTCAATGATATAGCAAAACTGTATTCACAATATTGGTTACATGAAAAATTATATTAAAATACTAGGGGACACCTCTGCACGCTTCATGTGTCAACCCTGTCACTTGCTGCACTTGTGACACCTGTGCCTTCGGCTTCTACATGTAACTTTTGACAACAAATATCAGTAGTTAAACTGTATTTAGTACATTCATAATATGTAATTTAACTTCCAGTAATAATTAACCAACAACAGTAGAGTGAGCATTCCCAACAACAGTAGAGCACGCAATCCCAACAACAGTAGAGCAAGCATTCCCAACAACAGTAGGGTGAGCATTCCCAACAACAGTAGGGTGAGCATTCCCAACAACAGTAGAGCAAGCATTCCCAACAACAGTAGAGCACGCAATCCCAACAACAGTAGAGCAAGCATTCCCAACAACAGTAGGGTGAGCATTCCCAACAACAGTAAGGTGAGCATTCCCAACAACAGTAGAGCAAGCATTCCCAACAACAGTAGAGCACGCAATCCCAACAACAGTAGAGCAAGCATTCCCAACAACAGTAGAGCAAGCATTCCCAACAACAGTAGGGTGAGCATTCCCAACAACAGTAGAGTGAGCATTCCCAACAACAGTAGAGCAAGCATTCCCAACAACAGTAGAGCACGCAATCCCAACAACAGTAGAGCAAGCATTCCCAACAACAGTAGAGCAAGCATTCCCAACAACAGTAGGGTGAGCATTCCCAACAACAGTAGGGTGATCATTCCCAACAACAGTAGAGCAAGCATTCCCAACAACAGTAGAGCACGCAATCCCAACAACAGTAGAGCAAGCATTCCCAACAACAGTAGAGCAAACATTCCCAACAACAGTAGGGTGAGCATTCCCAACAACAGTAGAGTGAGCATTCCCAACAACAGTAGAGCAAGCATTCCCAACAACAGTAGAGTGAGCATTCCCAACAACAGTAGAGCAAGCATTCCCAACAACAGTAGAGCAAGCATTCCCAACAACAGTAGAGTGAGCATTCCCAAAAACAGTAGAGCAAGCATTCCCAACAACAGTAGAGTGAGCATTCCCAACAACAGTAGAGCAAGCATTCCCAACAACAGTAGAGCAAGCATTCCCAACAACAGAAGAGTAAGCATTCCCAACAACAGTAGAGCAATCATTCCCAACAACAGTAGAGCAAGCATTCCCAACAACAGTAGAACAAGCATTCCCAACAACAGTAGAGTGAGCATTCCCAACAACAGTAGAGTGAGCATTCCCAAAAACAGTAGAGCAAGCATTCCCAACAACAGTAGAGTGAGCATTCCCAACAACAGTAGATCAAGCATTCCCAACAACAGCAGAGCAAGCATACCCAACAACAGTAGAGTAAGCATTCCCAACAACAGTAGAGTAAGCCTTCCCAACAACAGAAGAGTGAGCATTCCCAACAACAGCACTCTAACAGGTCTATTGTCGCTTTTCTGCGACATTTCAATGGAACATAATTCAGTACTCCATAGTCCATATAAAGCATCCATGAACTAGATTATACTCTGTTAGTTAAAAGATTATTATTTAGCCAAAGAGGTGAAAAATAATATTCAATTCGTAGAACATTTTATATTGAACAAAATGTTGTAATAAAGTATCCAAAAAGTGAATAGTTGTTTGATTAAATTAATTTTTGATCAGTAAAGTGTAAGGTAAAATTTACCAGAAAAACATTTATCTAACTTATCTGATATAATTACAATACATTTTTAATTATAATTTCAGTAAATTTTAAATTGAAATTGTGCTATTTGAATTGTAATTTATAAATGAAATATTATTCCAAACAGTAGATTGATCTTAGAAGTTCATTCACATGCTGTTGACATACTGTACTGTACGACTTGGTTTAATTAATTTTATATTTCGGAATATTGATGAGCAAAGAATTTATTTTTCATAATTTTGCAGTACAACAATTCTGTGATTTCAACTGTAAAATTCAAATGTTTTTAGATCTAACAACAAAATTTGAGTTCATGTATGTATTGTTCTCTGTTTATGATCCGTAGTAATTAACTGTCAGTTTATGTGAGCATTGTTCTGTCCGTAGAAGTAATTAAATTAGGTAAGTAGTACTGCCACACAGTGCACAGTTCCAGTACGACCACACTCACAAACATGACGTTAATTTAGACAAAATTAATTCTCTTGCTGTTGAATGTAATTCAGGTAAGAAAAATAGTACAAATCTTGCTAAGGATTTCACAAAATAAAGTACAGAGATAGTAATGTAGATACAGAGATAAGGATATAGTAAATTCTCTTGAGACGCTGTTCTGACATGTTAATGAAGCTTTTCCACAACTAAAGGAAAGCCCTGTTAAACTACAAAAAGCAGTAAAGGCAATCCTTAAAAAAGTAATAAAATGCACTGAAGCCAATGGGGAAACTTCTGAACATTTACTGTAATTTTATTGAATATATTTAGATTAATGTTTTTCTGGTTAGTTTACTTTGCAGTGTTGTGAATAAAAATTTGTTGAATATAACATTATTTGATGTAGACTTTATATACATAGTCTTGATCAAATGAAATTTTCTATAAGTTTTATTTTGATATTATAACTGTTTAGTAATGATATAATAAAGTTCTGGACGGCCACAAGTGAAAAATGTTTTTAATTTTTTTTTTATTTTCTACGCCAGTGGCATTTTGAACGTGCTGTTCAAACATTGTTGAAGAACAATGTGGTACAAACCCCTATGACAAATTTAAGAGGACCTCCCGGAATTTGACCCCGTGACTATCTGCAAATGAAGCAGACATGCTAACCACTAGGTTAGCAAGAGGCCATGGGTTTTTGTCATTTTCATTTGTCACTAGGTTTCTCAAAAACTACTAAACTTTCAAAACATAAAGTGTTGACATTAAAATCCACCTGTTTCATACAATTTGTTGAGTCAAAACCTATAAGAAAAAATAATTTTCTTCTCAGTAAAACTTTCCAGAATTCCATAAATCCCTAATTCAACATGAGTTATCAAATTCTGGGAAAAATCTTTCGCTATCAGTAACACACTAAAGAAACATTTATGGAGTTATGTTTATAGAATCATTTACTTTTATTTTTATAGTTGTAGAATAAACTACTAAAGTTCCTGCATATCTTTGTGAATCATCCTGTATAAAAAAATTGTCATAATCTTAAAAAATGTATCATAATAAGAATTACGTTGAAAAAATAGATAAATATTTAACTTTATACAAACAAGAAGACTGTAAACTCGTATGAATCTCATGAAATTGATGTTCTTGCTCTCTGAAATTAGTTCTCATTCTGTTTTCACTAGAGGTACTAGCTTTCTCCCTCTCTCTATATCTCTCTTTATCCCTCTTACAAATACCACTGTTTACAAATATGGGTGGGTCAATCTCTCAAAATTATATAACATAGAAGTGTTCATATTACATTTATAATGATAACACTTTATAGACCAAGTTAAGAAGATTGTATTGAGTTAACTTAGTTATCACCAGTTTTTTCTTCCAGGAATGGCTGCGACCGCAAAGACAGCATCGGTGGGCGTCCGCTTCACCAGCTGGCTACAGCGGGGTCGGGAGTCCAGGCAACTGGTCCTATTCATAGTGTCCATAGCCCTCTTTTTGGACAACATGATGCTCACCACCGTTGGTAAGTCTGTATCAAGGGTGTATAAGTGAAGCAAGAGTACGCAGACGAGATGAGGGGTATGACTTAGCATCAAGTGTGATTTTACACCTCTGTAAGACTCTGTGTACCCTACACTAAGTATTTGTCACACAGAGTACCCACCCACCCATACACATGCAGTGGTATTGACCCACCCACCCACACATACACATGCAGTGGTATTACCCACCCACCTAACCATACACATGCAGTGGTATTGACCCACCCACCCAATCATACACATGCAGTGGTATTACCCACCCACCCATACACATGCAGTGGTATTGACCCACCCACACATACACATGCAGTGGTATTACCCACCCACCTAACCATACACATGCAGTGGTATTAACCCACCCACCCAATTATACACATGCAGTGGTATTACCCACCCACCCATACACATGCAGTGGTATTGACCCACCCACCCACCCATACACATGCAGTGGTATTGACCCACCCACCCAATCATACACATGCAGTGGTAGTACCCACCCACCCATACACATGCAGTGGTATTGACCCACCCACCCACACATACACATGCAGTGGTATTACCCACCCACCTAACCATACACATGCAGTGGTATTGACCCACCCACCCACACATACACATGCAGTGGTATTACCCACCCACCTAACCATACACATGCAGTGGTATTGACCCACCCACCCAATCATACACATGCAGTGGTATTGACCCACCCACCCAACCATACACGTACAGTGGTATTGACCCACCCGCCCACCTATATACGCACTATGGTATTGAACCACCCACCCACCCATACACGTACTGTGGTATTGACCCACCCGCACACCCATATACGCACTGTGGTATTGACCCACCCGCCCACCCATACACGTACAGTGGTATTTGTGGGCGTACAGTGGTATCTATATATACACTTTATAAGGAACAGCCGGCCTTAGTTTATAACAATGACTACGTTCATTCATTCACACTTATCATACACATTCGAAACTTATATTCGCCCATATCTTAATTTATTGACAATTTTACAAAAAATAACTTAATATCATCTACTTAACTTAACATTTACTTAATTTCCAAGAATCCAAAACCAAGCAGTTGTATGCTGCTGACAAAACGAAAATGTTGTGACAAACTAAAAATTCATTAAAAATTGTTTGAAGTTACTTTAATCTACCTTATTACATACACATACAGTGATATTGACCCATCCGCCCACACATACACGTACAGTGATATGGACCCATCCGCCCACCCATACTCGTACAGTGATATTGAACGTTTTTAAACTGGTATGACTTAGCAAGCACTACTAACGACAAGTTTAACATGATGGAAGAAGATATTTAACCATATGTGTAATCCAAGACAGCTGATTGGAAATAGCCCCTAAGCTATGGCTGCTTCACTCCATACATCCAACAACTAGAAAACTTCAGACTCTCAGCTAAACAGTATTGCGATATTATATAAATATAGGCTCTCTCATGTTCATTGTTGACAAGAAATTTTCAGTGGTCCTCATTCCCTTACTTCCATTTTTACATGGTAATTTTTATTTTTTCTACTTGTGATAAAATTTGTTTTTCACGACTAAATAAATAAACATAATTTTTTCAAGTGGTTTTAAATAAAATATTCATCATACAAGTGATATTATGTTTCCATAAAACCGGTTCATATACTTTCTATAAATATGAAGAAATCACAAGTGGCGACACTTTATGACCTATATTAAAGGATGAAATTTAATAATTGGCAAAGTGATAAAAACAAATTTTCTTTATTGCCTTACAAAACATATAACTTCATGGCAAGTGTCAAAATACATGAAAAGAATTACATATCTCTAAAAACTAAAACTAAATTTTTCATCATCTCTAAATAAAGAACTAGAAAGAAAGTATCTAAAACTAAAATAAATTTGTAAATAACTTTAAAATAATCTACTTGTGTACACAATGTATGAAACAATGTATGACGAACTTTGTGAAGATGAAGCTGTAACCCGCACCCCTGAAGAGCTGTTCATTGCATCCATGCTGCAAATTTCTGATAGGTTGATCATGGAAATGAGCACCAGATTTAAATCATTAGAGAATATCAATGACAAGTTCGGGTATTTGAATGGCGGCCAAATTAATGAAATGACCTTAGATGACTTAAAACTCAAAGCTGGTGAGTTGGCAGATTCGTATAAGGAAGACTTGAACAAAAAGGAGTTGATATTTGAAATCGAAAGTTTTAAAGGCTTTGCATTAGGAGTAGATAATAACTTGAAAACGTCTAGTGCTTCCACTACACTAGAACTCATTTTAAAGAACAAGCTAGAAGAAATGTACCCGAATATTACAACAGGACTTAAAATATTCCTCACACTACCAGTATCAGTTGCTACCGGAGAAAGGAGTTTCAGCAAGCTCAAGTTGGTCAAAAATCACCTAAGAAGTTCTATGTCTCAACAAAGACTCACTGATCTTAGCATTATTACCATCGAACACAAGCGAGCCTCAAACATTAGCTTTGATAAAGTGATCAAAGAATTTGCGTCCAAAAAGAGTCGTAAAGTAATCATTAGAGATTAAGTTGTGACGCATCTAAAGTCTATACTACTACTACCTACATACCATTGTTATATATAGTGTGAATATTTGTATAAATTATAATACTTTATAAAAACTATGCCAACTTTTCTTAATTTATTTGTTTACCTATTCCATTTTTGTTTAATTTGTGAGGGATTTTTTGTTGTGGGTGAAGGGGGGGGGGGGGGCGGCAAATTTTAGTTTGCCCCCCCTCAAAAATTGTCTAGATCCGGCCCTGGCTAACATATCGCAGTTAATATCACCAGTATAGACAATGTTACGACCATGGTTTTAAAAAAATAAGTGCTGAAGGTCAGTCAGATATTGTGCGAGGGGAACCCCGAGCAGCTCAAGCTCAACGTTATCTATGTGACAGGTTATTTGGAGGCAGTCAGCAGATTGTACGTCTGTTAGTCTATCTACTTTTCTGCACTGATAACAATCACGCACATACACCGCTACACCCCCAGAGCGATATCTTTCATTACAGTTACTAAACAGATTAAAACCAACAATTTTAAATGAATTTAATTCATGTTCTGA
Source organism: Stictocephala bisonia (assembly GCA_035578905.1). NCBI lineage: Eukaryota > Metazoa > Arthropoda > Insecta > Hemiptera > Membracidae > Stictocephala > Stictocephala bisonia. The sequence continues at coordinate 380,391 of JAQJVL010000206.1, read as the reverse complement.
AATCCAAATTTCTGTCAGTACAATAATATCCAGTTTAAAAGATAACGTTTGCAAATGGGCGATGAAATAATCATAGTTTCGCCTAAGACTTCTGATGTTTTGATTCGTTATCACTAAGGATTATTCCAATTTACCACTTAAGATTAGTTAGAAAAAAAGAAAAAATTTACTAGCATACCATACATCATAAATTCACTCATTCTTACACACAATCAATATATCCAAGCAAAATATAATCTTTATTCCATTTTACAAACTATGCTACATAACACACCACAATTTATAATAATAGAAATTATAATAACGAAAATAGTGATATTTGGCCAAATTAAGCGCAATACAAAGACAATCGGGTAGACCAAGGCTCGACCCACCCCTTTAACAATGCTGACCACATCCTTGTCCTTCTGGTAGGGATCCCCTGTATTATTTCTTCATGAATACTGGTCGGTGTCGTCTTGCCTAGCCTCCAACTTCGTAACTCTCTTAAGGAGACTTATATTTTCCGTGGTAAGTTTCTTCACTTTCTTCATCCACACAGAGAGCCCTTCCTTCTGTTTGAAAACCAGTTCTTTAGTTTCAGCGATTTCTATGTGACAAAGATTCAGTGAAGTGCCCAAGTTTTTCTTTATTCTGTTGAAGTTTTCTTTTATTTCGTTAAACATTTGAAATATATTCTCGTATGTGACGCTACTGGCCGATTCGAGCTTCATGCTCTTTTGTCAAGTTGAGAACACGGCTCGCACCTCCAGCCCTGATCCTGCTCATTAAGGAATGTGACGTCTTCATTAGTTAAGTTGACACACCTCCCATGAAACTGCACTTTACATTCAATACATGTGACAGCTGGAACACTTGCATTCACACGGATCGGCTTAAAGCACTTACCGCAATTTGACATGTTTGAGAAGGCACTTATAAAATAAACAGTAAAAGTAATGTATAGCACTTTGTAAGGATAAATAATAACTATAAATTTATAGTGAATAGAATTATCAAAGCTCTTTGTTTTGACCGGAAATGACAAACTTGACACACAAGCCAACAAAACGTAGAGCTCAACATTAAACCACACTGATAAACTGATAAGCGAGCGGCCGACACACGTCTCTCCTGCTCAGAGTCCGGCAACTAATCACATAAGTAGTTGTATGTCGGCCTCAAGCCCTAAAATATTACACTTGTTGACATTGTGGGTATAATAAATAGAGGACCTAAACTTCGTGGCAGAAGGACAATATAATTATATTGACATCTAAAGCAGGATGGAACGTGTCCTCATTGGCAAAAAGGTTGGCTCTAGCCTCCGACCATGGTAAATCTGAAAACAACAAGTCTATTATTAAAAATTGTATTAAATTAATGTAGGTCATAAATGGATGCAGTGTCATAAATTAAGTTTTGAGACACAGTATGGTTGCCAGCACTTTCTAGGTTACAGTCAATTGACATCACAACATGGATGTCCACATTAAAATTGTATTTAAGATAGTCAAGAGTGTCGCTTATCGCTTGGTATTTAATAGATGTCTCCTGATGTGGAATGTAGACTCCACATATTAATATGTGCAGGAAGCAGTTCAAGGTAACCAACCATATTGAAGAGTGCCTCTACGTCCTGGCAAGGGTAAGGTAAGCCTCAATATCACTACGAACAACAATCGATACACCACCTCCCTTAAACTTCCTGCTGTTTTGTGCTGTTCGATCACAACGAAAAACGTTGTATTGTAAAAACCCAAGCTCAGAGCTATCAATACCTGCTTCCAGCTTGGTTTCAGTTAGGATGACTACTTCATAATTACATGTATAGACTTCATTGTGCATAAAATCAGGCAATTTGGATCTGATTCCATTAGTATTATTATAATACAGCTTAATGTTTGTCATATCATAAGCTGCATTTTTATTTTGTTAAAATAGGTGCCTGCCCTAAACCGCCCAGTAATTATTATAAATAACATTATAAAATATATATGTGTGTATTTTTTGTACTACTTTTTATCTTTATTGTTTACTGTAGGACCTCACCGACAAGTTTTGCATTCAACTTAGAGGTAATAAATAAAATAAATTTTGGGACTGCCGCTGAAACCAATTAGTTTTAGAAAACCCACCCACCCAATCATACACATGCAGTGGTATTACCCACCCACCCATACACATGCAGTGGTATTGACCCACCCACCCACCCATACACATGCAGTGGTATTGACCCACCCACCCAATCATACACATGCAGTGGTAGTACCCACCCACCCATACACATGCAGTGGTATTGACCCACCCACCCACACATACACATGCAGTGGTATTACCCACCCACCTAACCATACACATGCAGTGGTATTGACCCACCCACCCACACATACACATGCAGTGGTATTACCCACCCACCTAACCATACACATGCAAAGGTATTGACCCACCCACCCAATCATACACATGCAGTGGTATTGACCCACCCGCCCACCTATACACGCACTATGGTATTGAACCACCCACCCACCCATACACGTACTGTGGTATTGACCCACCCGCACACCCATATACGCACTGTGGTATTGACCCACCCGCCCACCCATACACGTACAGTGGTATTTGTGGGCGTACAGTGGTATCTATATATACACTTTATAAGGAACAGCCGGCCTTAGTTTATAACAATGACTACGTTCATTCATTCACACTTATCATACACATTCGAAACTTATATTCGCCCATATCTTAATTTATTGACAATTTTACAAAAAATAACTTAATATCATCTACTTAACTTAACATTTACTTAATTTCCAAGAATCCAAAACCAAGCAGTTGTATGCTGCTGACAAAACGAAAATGTTGTGACAAACTAAAAATTCATTAAAAATTGTTTGAAGTTACTTTAATCTACCTTATTACATACACATACAGTGATATTGACCCATCCGCCCACCCATACACGTACAGTGATATTGACCCATCCGCCCACACATACACGTACAGTGATATGGACCCATCCGCCCACCCATACTCGTACAGTGATATTGATCGTTTTTAAACTGGTATGACTTAGCAAGCACTACTAACGACAAGTTTAACATGATGGAAGAAGATATTTAACCATATGTGTAATCCAAGACAGCTGATTGGAAATAGCCCCTAAGCTATGGCTGCTTCACTCCATACATCCAACAACTAGAAAACTTCAGACTCTCAGCTAAACAGTATTGCGATATTATATAAATATAGGCTCTCTCATGTTCATTGTTGACAAGAAATTTTCAGTGGTCCTCATTCCCTTACTTCCATTTTTACATGGTAATTTTTATTTTTTCTGCTTGTGATAAAATTTGTTTTTCACGACTAAATAAATAAACATAATTTTTTCAAGTGGTTTTAAATAAAATATTCATCATACAAGTGATATTATGTTTCCATAAAACCGGTTCATATACTTTCTATAAATATGAAGAAATCACAAGTGGCGACACTTTATAACCTATATTAAAGGATGAAATTTAATAATTGGCAAAGTGATAAAAACAAATTTTCTTTATTGCCTTACAAAACATATAACTTCATGGCAAGTGTCAAAATACATGAAAAGAATTACATATCTCTAAAAACTAAAACTAAATTTTTCATCATCTCTAAATAAAGAACTAGAAAGAAAGTATCTAAAACTAAAATAGATTTGTAAATAACTTTAAAATAATCTACTTGTGTACACAATGTATGAAAACAATGTATGACGAACTTTGTGAAGATGAAGCTGTAACCCGCACCCCTGAAGAGCTGTTCATTGCATCCATGCTGCAAATTTCTGATAGGTTGATCATGGAAATGAGCACCAGATTTAAATCATTAGAGAATATCAATGACAAGTTCGGGTTTTTGAATGGCGGCCAAATTAATGAAATGACCTTAGATGACTTAAAACTCAAAGCTGGTGAGTTGGCAGATACGTATAAGGAAGACTTGAACAAAAAGGAGTTGATATTTGAAATCGAAAGTTTTAAAGGCTTTGCATTAGGAGTAGATAATAACTTGAAAACGTCTAGTGCTTCCACTACACTAGAACTCATTTTAAAGAACAAGCTAGAAGAAATGTACCCGAATATTACAACAGGACTTAAAATATTCCTCACACTACCAGTATCAGTTGCTACCGGAGGAAGGAGTTTCAGCAAGCTCAAGTTGGTCAAAAATCACCTAAGAAGTTCTATGTCTCAACAAAGACTCACTGATCTTAGCATTATTACCATCGAACACAAGCGAGCCTCAAACATTAGCTTTGATAAAGTGATCAAAGAATTTGCGTCCAAAAAGAGTCGTAAAGTAATCATTAGAGATTAAGTTGTGACGCATCTAAAGTCTATACTACTACTACCTACATACCATTGTTATTTATAGTGTGAATATTTGTATAAATTATAATACTTTATAAAAACTATGTCAACTTTTCTTAATTTATTTGTTTACCTATTCCATTTTTGTTTAATTTGTGAGGGATTTTTTGTTGTGGGTGAAGGGGGGGGGGGAGGGGCGGCAAATTTTAGTTTGCCCCCCCTCAAAAATTGTCTAGATCCGGCCCTGGCTAACATATCGCAGTTAATATCACCAGTATAGACAATGTTACGACCATGGTTTTAAAAAAATAGGTGCTGAAGGTCAGTCAGATATTGTGCGAGGGGAATCCCTTGCAGCCTGTAGATGGCGAGCAGCTCAAGCTTAACGTTATCTATGTGACAGGTTATTTGGAGGCAGTCAGCAGATTGTACGTCTGTTAGTCTATCTACTTTTCTGCACTGATAACAATCACGCACATACACCGCTACACCCCCAGAGCGATATCTTTCATTATAGTTACTAAACAGATTAAAACCAACAATTTTAAATGAATTTAATTCATGTTCTGAAATCCAAATTTCTGTCAGTACAATAATATCCGGTTTAAAAGATAATGTTTGCAAATGGGCGATGAAATAATCATAGTTTTGCCTAAGACTTCTGATGTTTTGATTCGTTATCACTAAGGATTATTCCAATTTACCACTTAAGATTAGTTAGAAAAAAAGAAAAAATGTACTAGCATACCATACATCATAAATTCACTCATTCTCACACACAATCAATATATCCAAGCAAAATATAATCTTTATTCCATTTTACAAACTATGCTACATTTCACACCACAATTTATAATAATAGAAATTATAATAACGAAAATAGTGATATTTGGCCAAATTAAGCGCAATACAAAGACAATCGGGTAGACCAAGGCTCGACCCACCCCTTTAACAATGCTGACCACATCCTTGTCCTTCTGGTAGGGATCCCCTGTATTTGAAACATATTTCTTCATGAATACTGGTCGGTGTCGTCTTGCCTAGCCTCCAACTTCGTAACTCTCTTACGGAGACTTATATTTTCCGTGGTAAGTTTCTTCACTTTCTTCATCCACACAGAGAGCCCTTCCTTCTGTTTGAAAACCAGTTCTTTAGTTTCAGCGATTTCTATGTGACAAAGATTCAGTGAAGTGCCCAAGTTTTTCTTTATTCTGTTGAAGTTTTCTTTTATTTTGTTAAACATTTGAAATATATTCTCGTACGTGACGCTACTGGCCGATTCGAGCTTCATGCTCTTTTGTCGAGTTGAGAACACGGCTCGCACCTCCAGCCCTGATCCTGCTCATTACGGAATGTAACGTCTTCATTAGTTAAGTTGACACATCTCCCATGAAACTGCACTTTACATTCAATACATGTGACAGCTGGAACACTTGCATTCACACGGATCGGCTTAAGGCACTTACCGCAATTTGACATGTTTGAGAAGGCACTTATAAAATAAACAGTAAAAGTAATGTATAGCACTTTGTAAGGATAAATAATAACTATAAATTTATAGTGAATAGAATTATCAAAGCTCTTTGTTTTGACCGGAAATGACAAACTTGACACACAAGCCAACAAAACGTAGAGCTCAACATTAAACCACACTGATAAACTGATAAGCGAGCGGCCGACACACGTCTCTCCTGCTCAGAGTCCGGCAACTAATCACATAAGTAGTTGTATGTCGGCCTCAAGCCCTAAAATATTACACTTGTTGACATTGTGGGTATAATAAATAGAGGACCTAAACTTCGTGGCAGAAGGACAATATAATTATATTGACATCTAAAGCAGGATGGAACATGTCCTCATTGGCAAAAAGGTTGGCTCTAGCCTCCGACCATGGTAAATCTGAAAACAACAAGTCTATTATTAAAAATTGTATTAAATTAATGTAGGTCATAAATGGATGCAGTGTCATAAATTAAGTTTTGAGACACAGTATGGTTGCCAGCACTTTCTAGGTTACAGTCAATTGACATCACAACATGGATGTCCACATTAGAATTGTATTTAAGATAGTCAAGAGTGTCGCTTATCGCTTGGTATTTAATAGATGTCTCCTGATGTGGAATGTAGACTCCACATATTAATATGTGCAGGAAGCAGTTCAAGGTAACCAACCATATTGAAGAGTGCCTCTACGTCCTGGCAAGGGTAAGGTAAGCCTCAATATCACTACGAACAGCAATCGATACACCACCTCCCTTAAACTTCCTGCTGTTTTGTGCTGTTCGATCACAACGAAAAACGTTGTATTGTAAAAACCCAAGCTCAGAGCTATCAATACCTGCTTCCAGCTTGGTTTCAGTTAGGATGACTACTTCATAATTACATGTATAGACTTCATTGTGCATAAAATCAGGCAATTTGGATCTGATTCCATTAGTATTATAATAATACAGCTTAATGTTTGTCATATCATAAGCTGCATTTTTATTTTGTTAAAATAGGTGCCTGCCCTAAACCGCCCAGTAATTATTATAAATAACATTATAAAATATATATGTGTGTATTTTTTGTACTACTTTTTATCTTTATTGTTTACTATAGGACCTCACCGACAAGTTTTGCATTCTACTTAGAGGTAATAAATAAAATAAATTTTGGGACTGCCGCTGAAACCAATTAGTTTTTTGACTGATTTGAGAAGTTACAATTATCGGCACTACTTAATAGGCCTATATTGTTTAATGTATTACTGGCAATAGCAAGTTGAAAAAAATGTTAGTTAAATCTAAATCTATTTGTCCTTAAAACAGAGATGGCCAATAAGGTTGATTTCATCAATAAGCTTGAGGCTAGTATAAATAAAACAAATAAGTGGCTATGTGGTAACATTTAAACAGCTTATTTAAGTTTGCTTAGTGTTGAAGTCCCTAAACATAGAAATTATGTTTTATTATTTGACCCAACTCTTACAAACTTTTAAAATTACATGACAGCACTTTGTGAACTCTTGACATCTCTGAGGTCTTCTCTATAGAGGTACATAAGTCCCTCCAGGATTTCCTGGAGAACCTATGTACCTCCCGTCTGTATTCTTTCTGTGAATCGGTATGCCAACCAGTCGGCATCATTACTGAGTCGATTGGCCTTTCCAAGGAGCCTTCTGGTCCTCCAATTTGTGAGACCATCTCCGGCCACTCACATCCCTTTGTACGATCTTTAAAGGGCAGTTATTCTCATATGAGGTAATCAAGGCCTCCATAAGGAGTGCCAGCCACTCTCTCCTGTAGCTCCAATCCAGATCCAATCCTTTAGAAATTTGATCCAATCTGTCAGACAATTCCTCAGAGTATGAGGCCCAGTCTGTCAGTCTGGGATTCCTGTACCACCTTTGTGTTGTCCGACCCTAGAGCACAAAGCAAATGTGTCAGTGATCAGACAACGAAGGTTCCTACGACACTTTACAGTCTCTGATGATGAAACATTGAGGCTGAGACCATAGTTATGTCTATAACCTCCCTCCTAATGATGGTAGAAAAGGTAGGGAGATTACTCTTGTTAAGGACCAAGAGATCAGTCCCCCCCAGGTAATCTGCAAGAGCCAGGCCCTTCTTGTTCGTATCACTATTTCCCTAAACTTCATTGTGAGAGTTGGAGTTGCAGTCGTCCACAAGTTCAAGGTCCTACTCCAGCAGTAGTCAACCAGCGCCACCATCTCTCTTGATGGTGGGAGGATTGTTCTATCGTATGGGAGGCCACCACCAGTCTCCTCCCCACGCCATCGCCTTCCTGCAGTTTGATTTCAACTGCAACTACATCTCCTCCATGGAATTCCGGTGTGGGCTAACTGTCCTTGCCTGCAACCAAATAGCAGACCGCGGTTTAAACCCAACCATTTCTCCATAGAGACTGAATGTAGGAATGTAAAGACCCTCAATACAGTTATCCCGAATTCATGGTCCCTGAATCAGAGCAACAATAACCCCTCCTTCTCTTATAGTTATAGTTAGTACATTAGAGGCCTAAATACTATGACTGAAATTGGCTTGTAAAAAAATCACGATTTCCTCAGGTCTAGCTCTTCTATTTTGGCCCCCCTCCTCCTCTGGGTAGCCTGAACTTCTTCTTATCTCTACCGCCGTAACGGTAGCTTTCCCTGAAACTCTAACAGAGAGAGTTAGTGCCTAAAAATTCAAGCCCCATCCCTACATCTATCTGAGTTCTCATCATCTTCTTAGGAGATGCTTCCTGTGGGCAGCATGATCGTAGCCATGCCGACACCACAGTACAGCTTCCTCTGCTGTGCTTCTATGGCCGCCAGTGAGACAGAGTTCACTGTGATCACGTCTGACACACGTAGATGTCTCCTTGCAGTCCAGTGTCCTCCACAACTCAGTCAGAAGGCCTGGGTTGAGATGTGAGATTCTTTTAAATTAAGTCTCTGTACTCACTGGGGGACCCGGGACCAGTATTCATTAAATAACAATATTGTCATTTACTTAATATTGTAGGCTGTTATTGGCTCATTACCTCATTCGGGTTTTAAATATACTGTACAGTATGTTGATAATGTACCTTGTATATGTATATACAATTTTTATTAAAATGAAACGAGACTAGACACAGCAACATTCTGGAACTCGATGCCTGAACTGAAGTTTTTTCACAAATACGTTATTTTTTTCAGTACCCATCATCCCAGAGTTCCTGTACTACATCAACCATCCTAACGAGAGCAAGTTGTCTGAGTCACAGGACTTTCCCCAACCTACCTCCTCTCTCAACTCCTCTGATCTCATGGGTGAGTAACTGTCTTGTGCTTATACAATTTCTTAATTTATTACTAGCTTATTATCCATTGATCTTAAGAAGCTTTTGTTTTTGAGTGAAGACAGGTGACTTTTGAAGAGGTTCCTGGAGTTTCAATTTAAGTATACACATGATGGTATAAGGGTGCCGGAAAGAACCTAAACATTTTATGCCAGTTAGTCAGTGTGTACATCGAGCTTTATAGTATGTAGACTACTGTCAGATCAAAAAGTATAGATACTCGTAATGAAATTACTTTTTGTACACTTATAGTCTATTACGTGATCGACATTTTGGTACCGGTTAGGCCTAAATCGGACATGAGATAATTGAATAGTCGGTCGACATAAACGTCCCATGTAGCGGATTGGTTTACATCTAGTGTCCTTTGGTGGACGGTTTTTAGGTCTGATAGTACTATTATTACAACACGTAATGCAATTATTTTACTAAACGCTTATAGTGTATTAACTGATTGACATTTTGGCACTGATTGCGCCAGAATTGGACGTCTATTAAATAAAATCACGGTCGTCAAGGACGCACACTTAATCAGACTTATTCAATAGCTGTTATCCTAGGTGGGCAGACTTTGCGGTCTAAAAATTATATTATTACCATACTGAAAACGACCATATTTTTTATATTTACATTCTCATACACGACTTAAGCTTTGGTTCGGACTGGTTTCTGTTGTAAGATTGGCAGTGAAGGATGTGCCTATATGTTAACGAATGTTGAACCTCAGGGATGTAGCTCTAATTCTTACAAAGAAAAATATACCTCATCTTCAAACTACTACAGCTGCATGAAAAATATAAATACTATGTACAAATAACTGAAATTACTACAAAAAAACAAACTATACAAAATTATTATTTGTTAACTTTGTATAAAAAACAATTCAGCATAAACAAATATAGGATATAGGACAATGTCCTACCTTTGATACTGCAGATACTCAGTGTGGTCTTTGTCGGGTCGGTTACAGAAAACTAACTGACTGCCCTCTCACCGTTGAGGGCTCGGGATTAATAAGACTGTCTAGCACGCATCAATCGGCCTGCACAAAGAGCAGACAGGTGCACAACAAGGTACCAACGCTCATGGTACTACTGTCACGCACCATACTACATGGGCAGACGGCCAGACAAAAATACTATTTCTGACAAGTGTCCCATGTTACAATATTTAATTTTTTAATAAAAAAATATATATTCAGCTTAGTAAAATAAATATGATACAATTTTCACTTAACAAACGAAGCCAGATTTTTTAGCTTAGAAGACTTTTGACCTAACAACTTGTCTTATGATCTTATTATTATGTTTTTATATTATCATATCATGATGAGGGTTGGTTTATGCTGCAGTCAACCATACATCTCAGGAGGAACTAATGCGCCTCCATCGGCATGAAGACCTCATCGAAGAGACAGTGGATGTAGGGATGATGTTTGCTACCAAGGCCATCCTCCAACTCCTGACCAATCCTATTGTTGGTCCTCTTACACAAAGGTAGAGCCTGTCTCTTGTCACTTGTATGACTCTGGGTCTTATATAGGATAGTGTTTAACTTCCTAAGAAACATTTCTTAAAAGAGCTGAAAAATATACGATTGACATATCTAAACAAACCAATAGGGCTGACTCCTAATGGGCGCAGAACTTGTCTCCACACAAAGGGGCGGTGTAGGGGGGTAAATTAGGAAGAATCTTATAGTTACTTTATTATTGCTATCCTTTAAACTAAGTCTTTTTTTAAGTAGCGGCCTATGGGGGGGGAGGCAAATATGGTGATGTAAAGTTTAGGAAGAAGCTAAAAATTGCTTTATTATTTTAACCCAAAAAATAAATCTGTTTTTCTTTTTAAAAGAACTTGTTTGTGCTATTCAATGATAATTATAACAAAAAAGACAACACAGGAAGAACAAAATTAGTGATTATTAATTTTGAATTCCTTTAAAGTAGAAAAATCAAGAACTGAATAAGTAATTGCAATTTAAATAGAAATTCTCATTTTGTAGTCTTTGAATATTCAAGCAGTAAGGTTTCAAAGAACGTTTTTAAAGAAAAGAGACTCAAGAAAAATGGAATCACTTTCACCTCAATGAAATAAAAATGGCAATTATAGTCAACTGTTTGTGAAGTAAACTGCATATTAAGTTTTGTTTTCACATATTTACTTTAAATAATTGTTTTTATTGTTAATTGTGCTAAATAATAATGTTTTAAGTGTTCTAAAGTTTCTGTTTAAAATTTAGTTAATTAAGTAGTGTCAGTTTTAACCCCTCAAACTTTATTTACTAAATCAAATTTGTACATGTAGTAAGGCTATAATTTGTTATTACATTAGTTTCATAATTCAAATTTCAATTAGTTTCACAATATCGCTGTGAATTTTAGAAGTTCAAATGATCATGACTACTGTATTTCACAAAAATGAAACGAGTCTATTCCGTGGCAAACAGTCACAAATAAATGGAATTTACCCTTGCCTACTCTCAGTCTGATTCCAAGGAATCATGTAAACAATGACTCCCATCAAAACCCAAAATAATTTTGAGGTACCTAACCTAACCAAAAAGGGATGGATCAGAATGAAGATCAAGAAGAAAGCCCAGTCAAAGATCCCAAACCTCCTCCAATCTTTATCTCAGAAGTGTCTATCTAATGTCAATGCTAAGAATTTGTTTATAAATTCAGTTATAAATAAAGAAGAATACACATATAAATGTTTAAACTAAAACAAAGTAACGTTGTCTAAAACAAATGTAGATGCATACAGAAAGGTTGTTAAACACGTAACTTATTCTAAGATAGGATTCCATACCTAGCACCTGAAATAAGAAAGACCCTATAGGGTTGTTTTGAAACGCATGCACTATTATGTAGACACAGAAGCATCGAGTGATTCATAATTTGAACTTTAATTTCGAGGAAAGTTTTTTCCATTTTAACTAATTTAATTTTTGCTACGTTAATGCACAGCATTTTGCCGTGGACGAACAATGTACTCATAAAAGGAGGGAAATAAATATTAGTAAATCTTTAAAATTTGTATTTTTTTAGATCGCCGCCAAAACGTTTGTTAAAATTGCTGCTTCGGGCTATAGCTGGTCAAGCCCCCCTGTATATACTGCCTTGGCTAGGACACAAAGCTCTAAGCGAATTAATATATTCAGTTGTACCAATTTACACAAACAGCTCTATGAGCATCCTCAGGATCTATTTATAACTGAAAAATAACAAGTTATTTTCAGAGCTCTATGCTTGGGATTTAAAAAGAAGTATAAGGAAAGGAAATCAGACAATCACTAAAGGATTTCACAAATGTTGTTTGTTTTTTTAGTTTTTCTCTGTTTACCATTTTACAAATTATGCTAATTTTTCCTTTAACTTTTAACTGAAGTTACTAAAAGATAAAAATTGTACATTGTAATATGAAATGTATCCTTTAATTGGTTTTTTTTAAATAAGTTTGATAATTTATTATATATGACTCAATACATAATATATCATCACAGTTCAACAGGGTTCTAAACAATATGCTAATTCCACCCTGGTACTTTTATAATGTACACTCAAACATTAATTAATTAAACAATACAAGATATTTACTAGTAAAAATTACTAGCCACCATTTTAGCACTTGGTAGTAAACCACTCTTTATTACAGAATTATTTATGTTCACCTAACTCCCAGTAATTAATGTTCATTCACTATCTGCTACCGTCTTTGTTTAGTACTTATAAATTTACTGTCACAAATAAGCACTCCACCCCAAACTCAGGAAACTTTGTTGATTGACAATCTGAATACTAGTTGGCTTAAGTATGCCTTTTTATAAGGTTCTGCTGCAATCCAGAAGATTCCATAAGTGTGACCTGATTCTACCCAGACCTCATGCTAGAATCATCTAGCTCCACCCAAAATCAAATTAACTGCCATAATGGAAACAGTCTGAAGGCTACTTAGATTAGCCGAGCAGGCGGGAGTGCTCTCTGCTACCTGCAGCACGAAGAGAGGGGGGAGAGCTTTCCAGATTGGCATTAACCACTTTAGTGTTTAAAAACTAAGGGTGTCAAGACATAGTTGCAGTGGCCACTTGCCAGTCTAAAACAAGCATTCATCCAACATTCATCTTGATGAACCTCTGACCCATATGTCTTGATAAACCCTCCTAACACTCAAAGTCTAGCATTACAAAAACTTTACTTTGATATTTTCTGAGGCATTATATTTGTGTGAATAGTTTGATAACATCTTTAATGCCCCGCATCTCCCCATTACACTGGATCTCCCACGTCAGAACGGTCACTTAAAATTTCAAAACCCACCTCTACGTACTGCTTTCTAGCTGAGCATACAACATTTCTCACCTAATACTAGCTGGGCCATAGTGTGGGACAGTTTTGATGGAGGAAATAAGTTCCTTATTAATGATCCGTGAATATTTGTAGGTGGGATGAACCTGCACGTAGGGAAGAGACACTGTTGAATCAGTTCTGAACTGACGTGGGTAGATGTAACTACTTGAAATATAAATGGGGATTGACACTAGGTCAGTCATGTGATTGCAGGGAGTCTATTCATATAATACATCACATTGTTACAGAGTGCACTATGCGCTCTTTTACGGAGGAAATAAATAGAACCAGTGAGGCAACTCTGGATGAATTGGATTTAGCTGTGACAGGTCTCTATGTTTTTATTGATAAATAACATGACTTTTGGATCTTATTCCGAATTTATTTTCCAGCTTTTTTAGTTTTTAAAGATAACAAATGGTAGCTGACAATTAACTATACACCATATTAGGAAATTTAACTGGCACATGGGATTTTAACTCTATTAAATTTTAATTTTTAGTACAGTGTGTTAAATATTAGTTTTCATAGTTATTTTGTAGGGTCATTTGGCTTTATGAAAAACTCCAAAAATATGGGTTTCTGGAGGTCTGTAATAATGATCGTATTACAACACTTAAAGTGTCACACAAGAACTGTTCTAGAAGACCACAAGATTTTTTAAATTGAGTATATTTACAGTTTATTTTCAGTTAAATAAATTAAATTTTTGAAAGACATCCTTAACAATTTTAATTTAAAAACGCTCAATATGAACTTATGGTCCACTAGATTAGACCTTTAATAATTGTACAGTGTTTGCTATCACTCATTATAGTAATAAATACGAACAGTTCTGTTGAAATAGAACAGCATGTTTTAGCCTGCTTTCTGTAACATTACACACCTCCTTACTATTAGGCTTTCGACTTCCCAGTTGTTGCTTGTTAGTTGGGAAATAGCCATCTTAACTAGTGTACCTTAAATACTGGTACTTTAAGCCAGAGATTATTTTGCTATTTATTTCAATCTTTCTAATAACATTGATTATATTATTACTGACAAATAGATAGCTCATGTAATAGGAATATTTGTGCCAGTAATTTGCTTAATTAGTTAAGTCTGCTACTACAACTGGTTTAAACTGCATTACTTTTACTTCTGACTACTCTAGCACTCCAAAATGGACCAAAAAAACAGTTGATAATTTGAGACACAAAATTTAACATTGGATGATAAATCTATCTTTGTGATTATAAAATGAATGATAATAGTCACATGAACTTATATATTAGAAAATATTAAGTTCACAATGTTCTATGCAAGTGCTTGTTCTATAATATTTTATCATAAGTCCTGTTTGTGTTTCAGGATTGGTTACAGTATTCCCATGTTCACCGGGTTTGTCATCATGTTCTGTTCCACCCTAAGTAAGGACTAGTTCAATGTTATAACCAGCAGTAAGATTAAAATAACTAATGACACTTTCTATGGAATAGTGGCCTTAGTTAGTAACAAAGACTACATTCACTCATCTACAATTATCACACTCATTAGAAATCCATATTTACTCAAGTCTTGACAATCACCATCTTAAAAATATATATATATTATTATCTAAAGCAGTGGTTCCCAACCTGGGGGCGATCGCCCCTCGGTGGGCGATTTGGGTTCTAAGGGGGGCAATAAATTTGTGGTGGGCGACAGGGGGGAATTCTATATTTTTAAGTTAGATAGAATTTACCACACAAGCATTGTAGACAAGTACATTGTACAGCATACTAAATTTATTGATTATTATTGGTAATAGGCTATACACAATTATAAACTGAAGAAATATACGTTAGACATATATTGTATCAAATTGATATATCGGTAAATAAATAAAAACAGGTAGTTTACTTTTAAATTATATTTTTTTATTGTTTACAATAGACTTTTTATTGCTTATCTATTAAACACATCTTGACAGAATATCAGTTCGATAGAACTGTTAATTAATATAACATTAATTAATTATAAGCATTAGTCTCAAAATAAATCAAAAGCAAGAAAGACAGCAAGAATTCAAACTAATTTACAGCTCAGTCGTTCTCATTCAGTCACATAGGCAGTTCACTTGGGAAGAGCCGGAGCGGGTGAGCTGATGACGTAGTAAATCACTGTACTGAGCGGTTTGGTTTGGACCCATGATCACAGGTCGACCTGTGATTCTAAAATCACGGTGATCAAATCACAGGTTGTGATTTCTGGCCCATCACTAACTTCTATGTATTTAGTAGGCTACGCCAGTTACTACATTGCGATTTGCGATTACATTGTGCGTATCTGTTTAGTTAAGTATTCGTTCGTTAGTTTTGAAGTACGGAAGACCACGCATGATGGATTCGAAGAAAAAGTGTTGTCAGTACTCAGCTGAGTATTTGAAATACGGTTTTATTGTGTCACCAAAAAATGTGCTGTTTCCACATTGGCTTTTGTGTGATAAAACATTTACTAGCAATGAAGCCATAAAGCCTTTGTGGATGAAAGAACATTTATCAAGAGTACACAGTGACAAAATGAATAAAGACGTCAGTTATTTTCAAGAGCTCAAAGCTAAAGCAGAAAAACGTCCCAATGAAAGTGATCTATTTAAAAAACGAGTAACCGATCTTGACAAAGGTCTTCTTGCTTCTTACGAAGTAGTATTATCGATCGCTAAATGTGGCAAACCTCACACGATTGGCGAAACTCTTGTTTTACCTGCTGCAAAAAAAATTGTTGAAATTATGTTAGGCGAGGGTTCTAGTAACAAAATAAGCCAATCGGTGCCTTTAAGCAACAATACTGTTTCCAGGCGAATTGATGAAATGGCTGCAGACGTCGAATCAAAACTTACACACATGCTAAAAAAAACAAATTTGCTTTACAGATAGATGAATCTACTGTAATTGATAACAAAGCAATTTTGTTGGCCTATGTGAGATTCATCAATGAGCACAAGGAAATTACCGAGGAAATGCTGTTTATAAGAAGTTTGATCACTGATGTGAAGGGGTCATCCATTTTTAATGTATTAAAAAAGTATTTTGAGGAAAAGGATATCTCCCTATCAAACGTAAGCGCCTGCGCTACAGACGGAGCTCCTGCCATGTCTGGTCGCCATGCTGGGTTTCTGGCCCACCTGAAGAAAGAAGTTCCAGGCGTTATCACCATACACTGCGTCATCCATCGCCAACACTTAGCAGCAAAAAAATTAAGTGGTATACTGCATGAAACCCTTCAACTAGTAATTAATGTGGTAAATAAGATAAAAGCCAGTGCCCTGAATGACCGTCTCTTCCGACATCTGTGCCACGAAAATGATAAGGAATTTGAACGGTTGCTCTTGCACACGGCCGTAAGGTGGCTTTTAAAAGGAAACTGTTTGCGGCGATTTTTTGAATTGTTCGAAACAGTGACTGAGTTTCTCGATTCTTGTGACTCTGAATTGAGTCAAGCGTTGAGACTTCGCAAATTCAAGATTGCATATCTGACTGATATTTTCGAAAAACTCAATGAGGTCAACATGGAGCTGCAAGGAAATAAGATGAATCTTATCAAAGCAAAAGGCATTATCAGTTCGTTCATTGCCAAGTTTGCCATTTTCAAAGGTAATATAGGTCGTGGTGAACTGTCAGTTTCCATCCCTACAAAAATGCTCAGAATCCCTCCATCTTCAAGATGACCAAATCTTCACTTTCAGGACCACCTTGACAAGCTAAAATGTGACATGGAATCAAGATTTGAAGACATTGCCAATCTTCAAATTCCAAATTGGGTTTTTGATCCATTTTCGTTTGATGCGGTGGACACCCTTGAACATATTTTGCAGACAGAGTTTTTGGACCTGAAATATGACTGTGAGGCAAAGATGATTTTTAAGCAGCATGGTTACGAGTTACCTGGGTACAACTCATGGAATCCTATCCAAAACTGAGGGAAATGGTTGAATCCCTTCTAATCTCATTTCCATCCACATATTTAGTGGAAAAAGGATTCAGCTCTGTCGTCCAGCTCCTCACAAAACAAAGGAACAAATTGGATGTTTGCACCAAAGGAGACTTGCGTCTTCACCCGACCAACATACAGCCGGATATTCAGGCTTTGACTGCAGTCCACCAAGCGCCATTAAAGGGAGCCATTAAAAAGGTAAATAAATTAAATTGAAATTATAAACATTTTGTAAAATTGATTCAGGGTATTCTATGACGCAACTTTTTTAGTCTCATTCGAATCTACAAATTAAGTTTAGGACAGGTTTAGGTATTTGTACACAAGAAGTACACTTAAGAAAATGTCTTCGTTAAATTATTACACTCTTCATTTAATCTGAAATAACTCTCAAAAATTTGTTTCTTCAACAGGTTTACAAGATACCCAAAATTTTAAATTGAGCTCAAACTCATGAGACGAGACTGATGAGAGGAAGAATTCTGGATACATCTACATTGGTTAATTATTTGTTGTATGTATACAGATACACTATACAGTAATAAATCATTTAACAGAATAATTCAATCTATTATTTTTACAACAAGACGTTTCTTACATTTAAATAAGGGTATACCGTACTAAGAGAAGGGGGGCGACAGGAGTGAGTGAGGAGTTCCACCTAGGGGCGATACCTCATAAAAGGTTGGGAACCACTGATCTAAAGCATGCCACGTTTGTCCGGAAGATATTTTTTTGGCTCCAAGGATTTTTAATTTTCAATTTTTTGGGGGTTTCTGACCATGACAAATCAATTGGCACCGGTTTCAATTCTGGGACAGTTCTAATTTTTCCCCAGAGGCTCGTAGCTCTTTAAGGAGTACAGCAGTTTCAGAACATCTATTTTTACAGTAAGTTAAGGAGTAGCCTGTAAAAATGAAAAATAACCTAAAGGAGTAAGAAAAAAAATTGAACGTCTTCTAAATAATTATATTTTACATAAAAATTATGATTTATGAGTGAAATAATTCTATGAAGTGACTTTTAAAAAAAATTAAAATTTTATTTTTGAATGAAAATCCTCAAAACGTGAATAAATGCTTAGTCCTACATTACATTCAAAAGAAGTGCCTTTCCTCCTCTTAGTCTTCAAAGTTAAATTAGCACATACGTAGCATTTTCTTTGCACTTTTCACTTTTGTCCGACTAGGGTTGGTTTGGGGTGGGGGAAGTTTATTATTGATAATACTACATCTTGATAATACTGTTAAAAATTCCCTACTTATCATTTTAGTGATGTTCAATGTATACAAGACTAAATGTTAAATTATATTTATTTTTGTATCAGGAGGTTCTGGAACAGCCGTACTCATTTAGTAGATTTTTATATTACTCCCCAAAGGGCTAGACGTCCCGTGTAAGAATTATTTAACAATTTATTGTTTAGACAATCATGTGTGTTTTGTTTACTTACTTGTCCATATGTGGTGGAATTATTTAATATTTTATTATTATTATTTTTTTTACTATGTGTTTGTGTATGATTACCAACTTATACTTTGTCAGATTGTTTTTTTACTGTTACTGTTTTTCTTTTTACTCCTTATTAATTAATGTGCTTATATTCTATTTGTATTTATTTTCATAACTAATTGTTAAATTCTCTTTTTATTATCTTATTATCTACAACAAGAAGCATTTGGACAAAAATAATTTTAGTTCCAACGATTTTTAATTTTGGAGGGGGGGAATTTTGACAACGAGAAATCGATTGGTACCGGTCTCAACCCTGGGAAAATTCTGATTTCTGCCCCAGAGGCTCCTAGACGTCCAGTGTTATAAATTTCTAACAGAAGAAAATATGGAACTGTTATCGACTTCTAGCAGAAAGTGGGGTATCTATAGGTATTTATCTTCTAAATCACATTATACCACTAAATTTTGGAAGAGACTATATTTAAGGGCTCTGCCCCCTCCCAAATATAAAATATACTCAAAAACCCAACATTAGGTAATGTTAAATTTCCCCACAAGGTGACATGCAGAGATCCACAAATGGGTTTGTAGCAGAGTGCCTTGGTGAGGCTGCAGGCCGAACTTTTCCCGTGAAGCCATAGGCCAAGTTCCACAAAGAGGCCTGTTGCAGAGAGTCTTGGCAAAGCCGTAGGCCGAGTTCCCACACGAGGCCGCAGGCCAAGTTCCACAAAGGGGCTAAAGGTAAACGAGAAAGAGGTTGTGACAAAATTTTATTAATAACCTACAAGGGAGAGCAGCAACAAATGATCCTCTGGGAGATATGGATGGTACCTCTTCAGTTTGAAAAATTCAACTGTAAATAAATTGATAAAAACGTTCTCACTCTTACCTTTACACTCTAACAATTTTCCAATCAGCCTACTATTTAATAAGTGTCATACATACTAAGTGACAATATGATAGTGTCACCCAGCCTTTGTTATTTTACATACTAATTACTTATTTTTTCTGTGCTTAAATAATATCCTACACAGTTTTATATCCCTCAGCATTTCCTATTCCTTTATATACTATAGAAATCTATAATATAATTGGTTTTGTGTTTTATTTTTGCAGTCTTTGCTTTCGGTCGCAGCTACTCAGTTCTCTTTGTCGCCAGGGTTTTTCAAGGCATTGGTTCAGCTTTCTCTTGTGTTTCAGGTTTGTAGAATGTGACATTAAATATAAATATAATCAATTAAATCATTAAGAAGGCCTATGTAACAATCTGATACCATAGTCTCCTGAAATAATAGCTCCAAGTAGTTCTACCAGTTTAACTGATAAATATATAATACTCTAGTCCCTTGAGTGGGTTGGGGGAGGGGGGAATCAAGTCATGCCCTTTGGTATGTAGGAGGGCTTTTGTAGTTATATTATAGTTAACGTCCAACACTCTAGTGTATAACTTAACACTATGTGACTAGCATACTTTTCACTGTCACAGTGGATGAGAACGAAATAACAACACTTCAATATCACAAAACACAACACTTTTATTATTTACCACAGAATACAATATGATTCACTGTTAGTAATATCTGATTACTGACTGTGTGTGACTGTCTTCAGCCTAGGATAGGTAGTTGAAGGGTGTTGAATCGAAACGAACATGACTGTACGAAGCAAGCAGGCAGCTCGGGTCTCCGGAAGAGAGGCCCCAAGGAAACATTGCACCTAAAATAGATACAAGAAAGGACATGGGAAATGAAAATTAGAAGTTAGCTAACTGAGGGTAAGTTGGAAATGAGAAGCATCAAAGTGTTGGGAAATGGGTGAGGGTCTAAGACTATGTCAGTGTTGCATCAGTAGTGAGTCGTGTGATGTGTGGCTAGTAATGGGGGGGGAGGGGTTTAGATGGTGGATCAAAAACTGCAGTGTATCAGGTGGTGGATGGTAAAGTATTGGTTAGTGGTGTAGGGTTCAGCGAAGTACTCTGCCATTATGGGGGAATCAGTGGCTTTGGCAAGGTAATTTTGGTTGAGGTGAAAGAGGATCTCATGCAAGGTAGAGATATAAAGCAGAGTGTAAAGGTCTTGGGAGCTGTGTTGGGGGTCCAGGTGGTAAGCTAAGCACTGGCACGTCGCTTGGATCTTTTAAAGTTGGTGAGGTGGTTGCGGGGGATGGTGGAAAGGACTGAATGGGCAAACGTGAGTATAGGGCAGATGACAGTGGTATAGAGAGAGATGAGAGTCCTGACAGAGAACCCCTGGTGTTTGTTGTTGAGGAAGCAGAGAGCCTTGAAGCAAGTTGTGGTGGCCTTTTTGGCTTTTTGGAAGTGGTGTACAAAGGAGAACTTGGAATCCAGAGTGACTCCCAGGTATGTTCAGGTTTTAGTCAGTGGATGTCTGTTGCCTTGGAGGGTGATTGGGGTTTCCTGGTTGTCATGTAACTTCCTGACAATGTGGTTAAAGAAGTAGAGCTGGATTTTAGAAATGTTTATTCGGATGCACCAATTGGAACAGTATGTCAGGTAATCATTGAGGATTTTAGTGATTCATCTATGGAGCATTTAAGGAATTTGGGGGGTGTACCACAGAAGGCTGTATCATCAGCGAACATTGCAAAACCAGTGGTGCTGTCGGCAGAGTTCCTGAGAGAGGGCGAAGGGAGATCTCGCATATACAAGATGAAAAGGAGTGGGCTGATAGCTGATCCCTAGGGACCCCTGCTAACAGTTTGAAGGGTTGAGAAGGGGCGTCCTTTTCTCTAACCTGGGCTGTCCTACCATCGAGGGAGTTGGATATCCACTTGATGATGGAAGGGGGCAGTTGGAGCTGGAGGAGTTTGGCTCTGAGTTATGCCAGACAGTATCGAAGGCTTTGTGGACATCCATAAGGGCCATGATGGTAGATGTTCGGCTTTTGGAGTTTAGCTGAATACCAGTTACTACTTTGAGAATTTGATCATCCAAATTGATGCCGGGACGGAAGCCAGCCTAAACTTTGGGATGAGGTTGAGATCGTTGAGGTGAGTGTGGTGTCGAGCAACCAGGATCTTCTCGAAGAGTTTCGAGAGGGAAGAGGTAAGGCTAGTGGGACGATAGTTATAGACTCCCCAAGCGAGCCTCCACCCTTAAAAAGTGTCCGTCAAGTGTTCTAGAAAAAATTGTCAGTTGATTTACAACGACTACAATTTTTCTAGATGTTTGTTATTTCTAGATTACAATTGTTTATGGTTGTTATTATTATATTTTCACATAAAACTTAATTTTCAGCTAATCAAAGTATTATTTAAATAATTAACTTAAATTAATTTAATCTCAACTTAATGAAATTTACAAAACAAAATTAAAATGAAGTAAATCAATTAGAAAAACCAATTACTGTTTAGTTGTTTAAGGAACCTTCCAAATGGATTGTTATTCATTGCCATGGTTTCATTGCCACATCTTACAAGTAGACTATACTGAACATTCTTTCAATCAACATCAAAGTAAATAGAGTGTTTTCATAACTAAAAAAAACTATTTACAATTGTTTTTAACAAATGCTAATATTCACAATAGCCTTAAATGCATTAGTGTCATGATGCTTTTGGAACAACTGAGAAAGACTAGCCTAAAGTAACTTGTGCAAAACTAAACTTCTTTAGTTTTGTTCCTTGGATTAGTAGGAGAGCTTATCTAGCCCTGTACCTTGGGTGAGTGGGAGGGCTCCTTAATTTGTGTCCTTTGGGTGGGAGAGGATTCGTCTAATTGTGTCCCTTGTCTGGGTAAGAGTGCTTGTAAATTTGTGTCCCTTAGGTGGAAGGAAGCGAGGTGTTCTTCAAATTCCACAGCTCCTCTATCACTTTACCTCCTCAAACTCATCAGGATCCGATTTGGTCTAGGAGATCTCCTACTCGGCTGCTCCCAAGGTATTTTACTTGCTGATTTGTTCGCAGGATTTGGGGGCAAACTCAATTTCGGGGCCTCCCCATCTTGCAGACCCATTAGCCCCAATACCACTATATGTTTATGGGTGGGTGCTTAGGTTACTAACACTGCACATGTATAGTCGTAGGAGTGGGTCCAGTACCACTGTGGGTGTATAAGAGGGCGGGTGGGGTACCACTCTACATATATCTATGGGTAGGTGGGCCAATACCACCGTACATTTATGGGTGGGCAGGTGGGTAGAACCACCGTATGTGTGTAGATAGGTTGTCAATACTACAGTACGTTTACAGGTGGGTAGGTAGGTCTAAGCCACCATATGGGCCACCACAGGCAGAAAGTGATTAAGTATATAAAGCCCTTTGACCAATGAATGAACATCTATAAGAAGCAAAAATGGATAGGACAAAAATAGTCAGACTTACATTAGCAGACAAAACAAGCTTAGGGAGGCTGCTGATATGCAGCGCTAGATGACATTTTTTGCCATAAGCCCTCTTCCAACCTGATACCAACATTTGCCTTCTCCTTTCTCTCTCATTCTTAAGGCAATTTATAATCATTCTTCTCTCTCAATTTGCCCACTCTACGCTCTCTGTAGCGCTCTATGCTTACGCAAGATAGAACAAGCAGAAGCCGTGCAATAATAGAGATATTAGAGAAAATAATAGTTTGATTTTTTATCATTGCTTTTTTTACTTCTAGTTATGTATTCATATTCATTGCCATCAACGTGGACACTACTAGAGAAGTATGAGGTATTCATGTTGGGTGGTAGACAAGGTTCGGATGTTGTGTAGGTAGAGAACTGAGTGTTAGGCTTGTTAGTTAGGGGAAAATTAGACCAACACTACGTTGTTTGGATTCCACATAAAGCTGTAGGTCCCTTAGTTGTCCTGGCTATTGGGCTATTAATAAATAGCTCTTTTTGAGGAATAGTCAACCTTAGTAACAATGACTACACTGGTTCATCTACACTCATCATACTCATTCACACCTCATATGCGCCCATATCTTGACGATTGGCGTCTTACTAATGAATAATAATGGTGACTTTGTCTGATTAGCCGTTTGTCCGGAGATATTTATACATTTTCTGGCCATACTGTTGTGCTTCATTCTGGAAGCTTCTCAGGTCTGCCTCTAGGCAAGGTGATCACTTCTTCCAAAGAAGGATTTGGTGGCTAAAGGACATGCTTGGGCTACAATAAATCCTTAAACCATCCCTTTTTCTCCAACATATCCTGGATGTTGTTGGCTTCAAAGAGATCCTAATGCTTGTAAAACTCTTGACAAACAACCACTAAGTAAGACTTTTACTTCCTCCAAAACTCAAAGTGTTTGATAAAATGTTAAATTACATATGATTATTCTACAAGTAATGAGAAATCATTTAACCTCAATGACTCGCTTAGCTAATGTAGGAAATAACTAGTGATACTGGTGAAAGTACAACCAAATTTATTTTCACAGCATATCATCTTGACAGTCCCTTCCAAAATATTACAATTATCTTATCCTATTTTACAAATATACACCTCCTTTAATATACCCTTCTCATACGATAACAGACAATACAAATTATTCGTTTTAGAAATCTTCAATAAAATTACTATTAACATTGGCTTCAATATAGAGTCTGATAAGCCAGTACATTCAAGAAATATTATTTTATAACAAGTGTCAACAAACTTCTATACCATTAAATCACAATCCTCTAAATAATGATATAAACGTCATATTAAGAATCCAAACCAAA
The DNA here is from genome assembly GCA_035578905.1 of Stictocephala bisonia. Classification (NCBI taxonomy): domain Eukaryota; kingdom Metazoa; phylum Arthropoda; class Insecta; order Hemiptera; family Membracidae; genus Stictocephala; species Stictocephala bisonia. The sequence goes on along the minus strand of JAQJVL010000206.1, from coordinate 355,798 downwards.
CAAATATTGTATATGCAAGACGTCTATATATACTAACAAGTGGAAATTATATATTCAATAACAAGCTATTCTCAAGAAATAATCAGTCAATTATTTCCAATCAAAATTAACAATCAAACAATAATATACTGATCTTACTAACTATGACAACCAAATCAATTTACCGTACGATTTAAGTTATATTATTTTACAAATACCTTCAAGTGACAAGTTAAATATATTCAAATGGCCCTAGTTATTATTACTTTATTCTTCACAAGAATTATCCAACATTAATGGTTTATATATCCAACACAATAATCATTTACTATATATCTATATCAACTAAAAACAACAGACTATGATCAATTACATGGATTTACGTATTTATACTTACTTACTCTTACTCCTGTGGCCACTCAAATCCAAGGTGATTTTTGGCCTCGCCAACAAGTTGCCTCCACAATCCTCTATTCTCTGCCATTTCGATGTCTCCACCAAGACTTCTCACATCCTGTTCCACTTGGTCATCCCATCTTATTCTTGGTCGTCCTAGAGGTCGCCTTCCTGCTGGTTTCCCCATCCATACCCTTCTTATCATTTTTTCTTCTTCCCTTCTCCTCACATGACCAAGCCATCTTATTCTTCTGCTTCTAACCACCGCCACAATATCAGGTCTCTTGTACAGTTCTCTAAGCTCTCTGTTCTTTTTTATTCTCCACACTCCTGATTCATAGGTAGGTCCATATATTCTTCTTAAAATTTTGTTTTCAAATGTAATCAATCTTTTTTTGTTATACATTGTTAGGGTCCACACCTCAGATCCATATAATAAAACAGGTTGTACAATAGCTATATACATTCTTATTTTTGTGGGTCTTGACAGTAGTTTACTTTGGAATAGTTTCAGGAGACTCCAGTAGCATCTATTTGCTGCATTAATTCTGACTTGTATTTCCTCTTCCATTTTATTTTGGCTAGTCAAAGTAACTCCTAGATACTTGAACTCTTCAGTGGCTAAAAATTTGTAATCCATTACATCCAGTGTTGAGTTGATTGGCTCTGCCTGTCTCCCTATCTTCATATATTTAGTTTTTTCTTCGTTCACTTGAAGACCTACTTTGTTGGCTGTTGGCTTCTTTTAACAGGACACCTGCTAGCGTTTTTAGATCATTTTTATTATCAGCTACTAATGCCACATCATCAGCAAATGCTAATGATACCTATTTATATATTTACAAATTAAATTAACAATATAACACATTAAATTATACATGATTCAATTCCCTCAATCAGTGAATTATATTTTTATTATTTGAATTACAATTATTATTAGCTCCCTATATAAGTAATGTACAGCCCGTCAGCTTACGCTTTGGTGTAGGTTAAACGTATATTGAACACCCTTACTACATTTCTTTTCTTCTACCAATTTATATTTCATTTTCCTTAAACCCAGGAGGTGTTAAACAAATTTTGACATACCCCTGGAACTATGTCTCCTGCAGGTATGGGGTGTCAATGGGCCGTAGTGGATACGGCGTCTGCTCGTCCCTCAAGGTCAGGTGGGCTGATCGAGCCTGGAGTCGCTTGCAATCCCTTGGGGGTGGGTGGAGTTGCTTGCAGTCCCTTGGGATGACTTCTCTGGCCCTCAGGATAGGCTGCTAGTCCACTCGACCCTCAGGCTCAGGTTGGCCGCTTGTGAAGTCCTTAGAAGGGGGGTCGATCTTGCAAGGGGCTGGAACGTGGCTCCAAGTCCTCCTAGCTCGTCCCGTGTTTGCTCTGCAGGGCTGGTTGATGAAGCTTAGGTAGTTGGACCTCCAGGTGCTGCTCTATTTCCCAAAGTCATAACACTTTCAGATCTCTCCTCAGACTGCCTTTTTCTTCCCAACTTGTTCCCTCGTATATCATCCCCCCTGCCACTCACTGGACACGCCTCCAATTTTGAAAACACCAATTACTATAGGTGGTCCTTTTACGGATCATCCTATAGGCCCATTCGTTTCGTGATGGGCGGGACCGTCTCCTTCCCGGAGCTTCTGCTGATTCTCTGTCGCATCAGCATTCATCAGCCTAGTTTGTGGTGAGTTTAAATTTCTTATTCTGATTAGCATGTGTACAGTGCTGACCCTGCTTCCTTGACATCCGATCCCTTGCTTTCTGAGTTAACACTCTCAGGATGTCCTACTCAAATTTTACCTACTCCACTTCCTGTACCGTATTTCCTGTTGTAATTAAACCTCTTCCTCATTCTTACTGTTAATTTTTTTTCTTAAAATGTTATTATAAATGTTTATAATTATGATCTTGTACCATCTAGTGTTTTAGTTAAGTAAACCTCAAAGGTTTACATGCTTGCTATAATTGTAACACGGATGAACAACAGTCTAAGTGTAGAAGAAAGGATGACTTTTGATTTATCTAAGTTCGGAATAGATTAAATAAAAGAGAAAGGAGACAGTAATAATCTTTAGATTTAAGGAACATACTTGGATCAAAATAGGGAGAGGTGGTTAATGTTTGAAAGAGGGCTGTTAGGTCAGCTGTCTCTAAATAGTCTGAGAATCTGTTCTTTTAAGATAAAATTGCAGGGAGCTCCTAGGTGACATGCATAAAAACAAATTTTTAAGTATTTGTGATTAAGAGATGTCTTAATTCAACACATTTGTAACAGTGTGAAAAGGGCTGACATTTCTGCATCTTGAAGGTGAGTTACATATTGAACACAAGGAAGTTTGGCATGCACAGATTGAAGACACACAACTGATAATAGGGAGGAGTGGGGAAAAGTGCTGCTTTATAAGCCATTGACAAGCGGGAGCTCTTTGAGGGCACAACAGCCAGAGAGGAAAGAATGTTATATGATGCAATTTTTTAATATAACTTATTAATAATAACGATTTATCATTATCAGTACAAAAAATATTATATTTATATAAAGACTGGAGTATTCCTTAATTTTTTAGGGCAATGCAGCTGAGATAAATACATTTACAAATAATTTGTCATTTTAAGTATATAAAATTTAATATTTATGTAAATATTGAAGTAAAATTCATTGTTTTGATGTTGATCCTCATAATTGTAAAACTGAGTTTTTTATCTCTCATAAAATGATAGAGTTTTTTTATCATTTCAGGACTGGGAATGTTAGCTGAGCGCTACCCTGATGACAAGGAGCGAGGAAATGCCATGAATATAGCGCTGGGAGGACTAGCTCTTGGGGTGTTGATCGGTCCTCCATTTGGAGGATTCATGTATGAATTTGTTGGGAAAACTTCACCATTTCTCATTTTATGTGCACTTGCAGCTGGAAGTGGAAGTTAGTTTTTTAATTAATGTCAGTTGTAGACTCATCCATCCTAGATGTACCCTCTCATCCTTGACAGCCCACCTATCCATCCTACATAGATGTATTCACTCGTTTAAACACTAATGTTTTAGAATTCACCAGTAATATTTCAGGTCATTTTTGAAAAAATAAATAGCATATTAAAACTGTCAGAAAGTCCCTATTCACTTATACAGGTGCCATTTTGGTTTTTTTTTACTTCATTATTTTCGTTTTAAAAACTAATATGCTGTATTTATAATTTCGAAACTGTACGTACATTTTTTAAAGCACCCAGAAAAACCTAGAATAGATTTTCAAAATAATCCAAAATCAAAAAACAAAAATGGTTGCCATTTAAAAATGTTGTAATTGAATGACTTTAAAATGGCTAACTATATCAAAGTGTTTCAAGAATAATAATAATTTGTAGGTTTCTTTATTGACAAATCTAGTGAGGCATCATTTTTTAAAACTTATCAAAGAATAAAGGAGATTTGCTACATGCTTCTGTTGGTTGCTGGTTACTGATATCCTCTACAACAGAGTAACAATTGCCTGCATGCTGGGAGAACTACAACCAGGAACCAACAGCAGTACACCTTTTATACCAAATATTGTTTATAAAAAACTGGCTTAAAAAAGTGGAAAAGCCAGAAATATGAAAAAATGAGGAAAAACGGAAACATATTTTTTTCGCAACTTTGGTGATGTTGGTACTCAAATTGTGTGGAATTGTGCTCTGACCACTAACATGGCAATCGAATTATTATTAAGCAGGTTAGCACCAGATATGTCTCGATTTCAGTGGGTTACGCTCTGTTAACATAGAGGGCTAGACTAAATATTGATAGGTTATGTTATGTTAGGTTTGGCTAGGTTAGGTTATGTTAGGCTAGTTTAGATTATGTTTAGGTATGGACTAAAATGAGTAATTTGTAGTCAGTGTTGATTGAAAGAGTGTCAGCTGCATCACATCAAGCAGCATATTACGATCTGAGGATAAAATGTATTCGCTTACCTCCCACAAATTTAGCTACTGCTAAATTGTAAGCCTTACATAAATTGTTTAAGTTGTAGGGGCGTTTTATTCCAACAAGTCCATTGTCGTCATTAAGACCATCAGGAGTTAATGATAACCAAGAGTGCTTATGACCTGTTCCCTGTTTTATTTTTCTGACCAACTGTTCTTCGAGGTCTCTACGTACCTACAAAGTTATGAACGATATTGTAGGCTAATCTGTGAATGATTTACAAATCTAAAAAACACGCAATTCTTACTATACAAGTTATATTTTTTAACTAACAATTCTCACCCAGAGGGTAGTTTCTAATATTTAAAACTAAATGTTTAAAACTTGTAATATATTACATTACAATTAAAAACTACTTCAACTTGTTGAAGATTAAAGGCTGGTGATATCACTCTTATATTTTAGAATATATTTCAATGTAAAGCGTATTTGCTAACAAAACTAAAAATAGTGTAGTGTGAAAACCAACCAATGACAGAAAAACTTGCACGAAAATTTTTTCGTACGGAGAAAATCGTCTAATGTGAAAGATGTCTTCTTATTCACCCCCCTAATGTGAAGAAGATATTATATAGCCCTATTAAATAATAACATACATACTTGGGATATTGTCATATCCTAAAAATAAGTTGTGGTTCTTAATAAATATTATTTTCCTCTGCATTTATGTTCAATTCTTCAATATATTATATCAGACAATTCTTTTCTTTCTACGATTCAGCTCATTTTTTTAATAGTGATCTTAAGAGTAGATTTTAACTATTATTATATAATTTCCTTTCTAAACAAATTACAAACTAAAAAAGGTAAAACTGTATAAAATACTGTTGGAATTTAGGTTAACTAAGAACCGGGTGATGGTATGTATTCTGAAATCATCTTTTGGAACTCAGTTTGTTTCATTATTTTAAATTTACCAAAGTAACTGAGAATAAAAATTGGAAAATGAAATATGAAATGGAATGTGATATGTAGTAATAAGGGATTGAAATGTTTGCCAGTAGAACGAGAAGTAATAAGTATCTTGTAAGGGCCCAATGGACACATTTACCTTTGGTCTATTCTAGAACCCTGGGAGACGTAAAGTTCCCATATTTTCTTTCACAAATGGAGTTACTGGCAAATGCTTGAACAGGATTTGAATCTGGTGTAATGTAAAACTCAACACCAATTCTCAAATCAAATCAATTTAAACTGTCTCATAACTAATAGTAAAACTCACAAACAATACCTCATTACTATTTTACATAATTGATAATATTTCTGGTTTTATTTAACGTTATCAAGGTCTGTGAATGAATAATTCCTTGTTTTGTAGTGCTACAGCTGTTAATGCTGCAGCCAGGAGTTGTCAAACAAGAAGCAGAATCACCCTCCATGAAGTCACTAATCACAGATCCTTACATACTTGTTACTGCAGGTACGTTCCAGAATAATTACTTTTATTTTGTTTGGTAAAAGTAATATCATTTTTATTCATGAAATAAATAAAAATTATTCCATGAACTGATCACAACAAACACACATCACATATACACTCAGTCCAACATTGACAACACAACCAAGGCCTACAACCCCCACGAATCTGCCGACAACCACTCCCTCAGTGTCGCAACAAACCGAGCTCGACTATCAATATTTCAAGTTGAAGGATCAACTTTATTCCTCAATCTGCAGGCAGTGACAGTAAAAGATCTATTGTAAACTGCTGTTCGATGAGCTGGAATAGTTAACATTGATGAACCCTAACACATGTCCCGGTTACTGATGCTGAAGTTAAACAAAAAAATTGAAGCTAAATAGGAAGGATTTTTGGATTGAAGAAGATTGTACAGTAAAGATAACATGTTGATCTTTCTATACTCGAGTAACTTCAGTAAATTTAAATGTCTGAAGTAAGGACTGATATGTTCATCTTGACGGAGGTTGAAAATATAACGTAGACAATAGTTCTGTGCTCGTTAAAGTTTATCTGAAAGATGGGTAGGCATGTCATTGATGACAACTTCACAGTAGTCAAAGTGGGGAAATACTAAAGTTTTCACTAGCATAATCTTAACATTTATAGGCAAACAGTTATAATATCTCTTAAGAGTGTGAATACCAGCAAAATCCCTATTACATGTTAAAGATACACGATCAGACCATGTAAGTGTAGTATTCATAAGGAGTCCCAAGTTCTTAATTTTGTCACAGTAGTTAAGTGAATTATTATCAATAGAGATACGGGGTACTGTATCAAGATCAATCCGTGCCATCAGTCTGTTATGGCCAATAATAATAGGTTGAGTCTTATTGTTATTCAGTCTTAAGCTGTGTCTGAACGCCCACTCACCAATAGATTTAATGTCAGAATTCATTCTATCAACCCCTTCACCTAAGTCTGATTCATCAACGTGAGAGTATATTTGTAAGTCATATTTACTCCTATTTACCTTATCAGTACCCTGCATCTCTATTGATAATAATTCACTTAACTACTGTGACAAAATTAAGAACTTAGGACTCCTTGTGAATACTACACTTACATGGTCTGATCGTGTATCTTTAACATGTAATAGGGTTTTTGCTGGTATTCACACTCTTTATTCGTGTTGTGTGACGTTCACTTGTACTGTATATACAACATTTTATTTTTTAAAAAGTATATGCACAGAAAAAATTCTAAAAATGTTATACTATTCACTTGTACATAGCAGATTAGATTACGGAATATTTTGTTGGGGCGGTGCTTTTGAAACCAATCTGAAGTCCTTGTTAGTTCAGCAAAAGAAATTCATTCGAATAGTAAAGAATAAAGGCAGAATGGAACCACAACACCTTTTGTTTATAAGCTTAGATATACTTCCTTTAAAATATATGTATATTCACAAAGTTTTGAAAATTTTTTTTATAATGAGTGGCAATATACCGGAAAGTAGAAATGTTTACAAAAATAAATTGAGGAGGAAGGAATGTATTTTGGTTCCTAAGCCTAATTTTACATTTTTTACCAAAAGCTACTGTTTCTTGGGACCAAAAATATTTAATTTAATCCCTAAAACATTGAAAGATAGCAAAAATATTCATTTATTTGCAAAAAAATTTAAATGTTGGCTTTTAAATCACGAGTGCATTAATGTTTTGACTAATATACAAATTTAGAAAATAACAGAAATAATAATAACTTGTTTTAAATATTGATTTGATGTTAATAATTAAAATGTACAGTATGTATTTGCGGGCTTTAAGATACCTAAAGTATAAACTTTCTTGCGCTCAATAGAATAATATTGAAATAATGTTGAAGGAACCTCAATACAGGCTCTGCCTTATAAGGCCCTAGATTTTTTGAAAGATTGCTTTATCTCGGGGAAACCAAATTTTTGGTTACTCTGAGGATTAGTATAGCCATTTTGTTGTAGAAGGAATGATATTGATAATAATAATAATGATAAATAGAGTAGCCATATATTTTTATGTTTAATCAAAAAGAAGAATGTAAAACTGGTTGTATTTAGTTAATATGTAGTTTATTAAAAATAATTATTTAGCTATTATAATGATTATGTATACTATGGTTATACTTCTATAACAATTCTAGAAATAAGACTCAATGTATCTTTCTTTCTTTCAAAAAATAAAAATATATTCTATTCTATTCTATATGTACAAACAAATATTATGCTAATTAAAAAACTATATGTTTTTGTTCATGCCAAAATATACATATATCTTTACAGATTTATTTTATCACAAATACATTTGCTGTTAATATAAAATTACTGCTGTTATTGTGTCTTTTTCTCAAATTTTATTACATTTGAGTTATATAACTTTTAGGATTAATTATTGACTTCTATTGTACTTTAAAAAAAGTTGTGAATTTGATATAAACACATGAATATAAAACCAATGAATACACATTTATAAGAAGCGAAAAGGTACATGGAAATAGTCGGACAGAGACGGAATGAACTTGGTGCAGCCGCTGCTGGACATCAAGGCTAGGATTTTCTGACTCATACACCCCTCCTACCCTATCCTGTCTACCCTCTTCCTTGAATCTGCCGGTGCACTTCCTACGTCATGTCGTTCTGTCTGTCAAACCATTTTATTCTCCTGGTTACATTCTATTATAGCTCGCGTTAGTGTGAGTAGCAGATATTGCAAGCGAACAGTGGGATAATTATTTGTCCTACTTTTTGTCCTAAACTTACATTTCGATAATTGTATCTAACTTATAGTTAGTGTTAAGTCATGGTTTAAAGTTAATTTTGTTTTAGCGTTATTATATTTTCTTAGACTATTACAATTTTTTATATATTTAGTTTCTATTATTTCATAGACTTTTCTCAGTTACGATTTATTTTTTTTAAAGAAGGAATATTTAAAATGAATTTTGCGGTATCATATTCATATTATTACTGTACAGAAAAGTACTGTCATTTTTATATATATAATCTACTGGAGAACTCTCTGTTAACCAAACAGGCAAAGAATTTCAAAGTTTGTTTTCAGACAAGTCAACACCGTTGGTAGGAAAACCTTATGCTATAAAGCTAAGACAAGGTGCAGTTCCATATGCAATAGCCACTCCTAGATGTTAGGATTTAGCTCTACATGATAAGGTGAGGCATGAGATCAATAATATGCTACAACAGGACGTCATTACAGAGATCACTGAAGCAATCGAATGGTGTTTTCCAATTGTGGTTGCTAAAAAAAGGATGAATCAATAAGGCTGTTTATCGATTTCATTAAGTTGAACTAATATATTATCAGAGAACGATTTATACTTCCAACAACTGAAGAAACCCTTCCCAAAACTGCAAATATACAGTTTTTTCTAAATTAGATGCTCAAATGGGGTTTTGGCAAATAATTTTGGCTGAGGAGTTATGGAAACTGACTACCTTTATCACTCCTTTCGGGAGGTATTGCTTCAAAAGATTACCTTTTGGTGTATGCTCAGCACCTGAGCATTATCAAAGAAAGCTAGCTGAAATTCTTTCTGGACTTAATGGTTGCATTAATGTGATGGATGACATCCTAGTTTTTGTAGAAAGTAAAGAAGAACATGATTTACGTTTAAATGCAGCCTTAAATCGTTTACTGGAATACAATGTTACTCTGAATGAAAAGAAATGCGAAATAGGAAGAACACAGATAAGTTTTTTATGACAAACTATATCAAGGGCTTATCCGATAAAAGGGATTGATCCGATAAAAGTAAAAGTAATATTAGATTTGCCTCAACTGAAAAGTAGAAGTGAAATCAAAAGCCTTATAGGAATGTTCCAGTATGTTGCTAAGTTTGTGGATCACTTGTCTCACATTCTGTGTCCACTCACACAGATTCCGAAAAACAAAGTTGAATTCATATGGAACAACAGGCATTTTAAAAAGTTAATCTGCTCTTACTTCACCACCTTACTTCAAATATCACACAGGAAAAAGAGAATGAAAGCGACTTTCAATTAGTTAAGTCTCGAAGAGAAATAAACAACAAAAGAAAAAGAAGAAATTTTAATAATTTAGATGTAGTAAATAAAGCTAATAAAAAATAGTCAGAACGAAGTTTATTACAGGTAACTCGTCTGTGCAGCATAACCTCAACACAACAGAAAAAAGTGTCTTTTTATTTCTCTCTAGGTTTAGTCCAGAAACTGAATGTAAGGACATACATCAATTTCGTAAGAGCCAAATAAATGCCAAATATATTGTGGAAAAACTTAAATCAAAGTACCCTGACTTATACTCTTCCTTTAAAGTACCTTCCCAGTATTTACATGAGATATACAAGCCGGAGTTCTGACCCAACAATGTGTTTGTCTCCAAATATATTAATAAACCTACAAAAACTACTGCTAATTTAAACATGGAAAGTGCAAGCAACGAGATGATAACATAAATATGGATTGTAGGCAAATTAATAGTGAAATAGGCATGTGTCTGTTCTGAAAGTTTGTGTCTGTTCAATGTTTTTCATCAAAATCTACAAGGCCTGTCAAATAAAATAGGCCTTTTGGAAAAGACTGTGATTTGAATGTTGATTTACTTTGTAAAACTGAACATTGGATGACTGAAGAGGAACTATGTGGAACCATATTAATGGACTTCACCTGGCTTCAAGTTACAGTTATCACAATATGTCACATGGAGCAGTCTATACTAAGTATAACCATTGATTATATAAACCTACAATAGATAAACCATCTAATAGGAATATTTGTGGCAGTAATTTTGTTAGTTTGTGTGGCCCGCAACCACAGCTGGTTTAAACTGCATTATATTTACATGGGACTACACTAGCGCTCCACAATGGACCACAAAAACAGCTGATATTTTGAGACTCAAAATTTAACATTGGATGGGAAATCTATGTGTGTATAAAACCAATGGTATAACCCTTCACAATACAAGGTAATGCATGAAATAAACAATCTTTCAGTTGAGTTACTCTGTGAACTTGTATACATTAAGCTTTTACAACTTGAAGTAGTTATTGTAACAATATATAGAAGCCCAAATGGTAAATTAAATTTTTGTTGTTGATGTGATTGAACAGGTGTTGTGCTACATAAATAGGATTAACACAGACTCCATAGTATGCGGTGACTTCAACCTGCATTTTTTAACTTGTAACAGGAATGCTGATAATTTTGTTGACATCGCTCAACTTACGGGTTGGAAATAAGGATCACACAGTCTACTCGTGGTGACAAAACGTTGGATAACTTTTTTATCTCATTGAAATATAATTACAAAGTGGCTGTTTTAGAATGTTACATAAGTGACCATGCTGGACAGTTATTATTGATAGTATATAATTTAGGACAAAATAGGCTCGTTGATTGTAAATGTAATTTTACCTAGACCATAGCTATAAAAATGTAACGCTTATGAATGATAATATTATCAAAGAATTTAAGTACCATTGAGCTAGGGAAAATTGGAATGATGTATTTTTAAACAATGATTTAAACGTTTGCTTTGAGAAATTTGTAAATGTTTTAGATTTTAATTACAAAGTAAGTTTTCCATCTGTTAGATTTAAAAATAAAATTAAGAACAAAATTGTTATAGAGTGGTTCACAGAAGAGCTGAGAACCTTAAAAGTTAACTTAGACTGCTTAAAGACTTCTCGGAATCTAATTCTCCTCTTAGGTGTAGGCCTTCAGCCTTTTATTTAGATTTGTACTAAAGAGAGAAAGCAAAGTACAGGAGTAAAATAAAAGAAGCTAAAAAACATGCTAATGCTCAATACTTTAAAAATTCTGACAATGAGTCCAAAGCCTTATGGCAGATAGTCAATAAAAATAAAATTGTAAATAGTAGTTCTAAGGAAAATTCTTATTGCTTTTCACCTAATGACTTTTAACACTTATGTTGTAAAGGTTTCTGCTATTGTTAAGCCTTCAGATACATTGGTCCTTCAGATAGTAAGTCCTGAACCTAACTTTTTAGCTCTGTTAGAAAATAAACAGGTTAACCTACCTGATAATGTAAATTTCCCTTTTTCTATTGTAACGGAAAAGTGCGTTCTTGAAGCTGTGAATTAGCTATCCAATAAGCGAAGTAGAGACCATTTCGGCTTGTATAATGCATTGTTAAAACTAGTATTTCCACCTTGTTAACTTCTTTAACTAGACTTGTAAATATCAGCCTAAGTCAGGGTATTTTTCCTGACACTCTCAAAGTCAGAAGAGTCATTCTTATTTATAAAAAAGGAAAGAAGGATATTACAAGTAATTTTAGGCCTATATCTATGATTACGGTACTTTCCAAGGTATTAGAAGTGATTGTTGGCAGGCAGCTCATGGGTTACCTAGAAGGCAACTGCCTAATTTGTAAAGAACAATTCGGATTCCGAAAAGGACTTTCCACCACTCATGCTCTTATAGAAATTGTAGACAAGGTGCTCGATGCATTTGAAAGGAAGAACCTTGCTGTGATCACCTTCTGTGTTATGTCTGCCTGCCTTAAATGTTATGTCCCATGACCTGCTTCTGGAAAAGCTTGATTCCTATCGTGTAAGAGGCCTTTCACTGAATTTTTTTAGCTGTTACCTTAGTAGTAGAAAGCAATATGTGGATGTTAATGACAAGAAGTCCGACTATCTACCTGTAACAGCGGGGGTGCTCCAGGGATCCGTCCTGGGCCCCCTGCTCTTTCTAGTAATGATCAATGATCTAAATATCAATGTGACTGCAAGGGTTCTACTTTATGCTGACAACACCACTGTGATTAACAGACATACAGATAGCAGTCATGCATTGGAGGATGCAAAAAGTAATAAAAAAAGGACTTTTCCATATCCGGTGTTGCAAGAAAACATTCTTTATTCCTGACTTTTTGTCTAGAGTGAAAGAGTTAACTAATGATTAAAGGGATGAGGAGCTGTGCCTATTTCTAGAGGTGTCAGTCAGCTTTCACCAAGAACATTTTCCAGTTTCAGACATCCAGCTGAAGTGAAGGAACACACTTCTAAAGACATCAAACTTCAAAAATGTTATCAGAGAAGTGACATCTGGATGGAAAAGCCAAGAAAATGAAGAGAAAAGCCATTTTATTATATATATTACAAGTTTGGGGATACTTTGACTTATATGGATGGAGTTTTGTTGATGGAAAATAGAATTGTTATTCCTCGTGTACTTCGACCGCTTATTATAGACAAGATAAATTCTGATCACCTCGGAATTACTAAATATCGACAATCAGCAAAAGGAAATGTATGGTGACCAACAATTAGTGGGTACATTGAAAAGCAAGTTTCAGATTGTTATGTTTGTGCAGCACACCGAATTCCTAAAAAGGATCCTCTCCTTCCGACACCGTTTCCAGAGCGGCCGTGGGAAATAATTGGATGTGATTTTTGTCAAGTTGGCAAATCAAAGTACTTAGTTATTTAAGGTTACTTTTCCAAGTTTCCTGAGATTTTTATGATGAAAAGTACAACTTCTGCTGCTGTAATATTCGTTATGACAAGTGCCTTCAGTTGCCACGGCATCCCCAATGTTGTTAGAGGAGACAGTGGCACATAATTTGACTGTTAGGATTCAAGGACTTTGCTCACAGATGGGGGTTTCAGTTTAAAACTAGTAGCCCATATTTTCTACAGTCGAATGGTCAGGCAGAGTCCTCAGTTCACACAGCAAAACAATTGATTTTGTTGTGTAATGACTGGAAGTTGGGAGTTCTTTCGTACAATTCTACACTTAGGAATGGTTACTCTCCATCAGAACTTCTTATAGGACAGAGATTAAGGACAACTGTGCCAGTTTCTCATACAAATCTCTTACCCAGGCTTCCTGATAGTAAAAAAGTTATGCAATTTGAAAAGGAAGAGAAGGATAGACAGAAACTTTACTTTAATAGAAGACACAGAGTTCTTAAAGAAACTAAAGTCTTCTCCCAGGATAAAAAATATTTATTAGAGATATCAATTGCAATGTTGAAATTTTAAAGAAGCATTCAAAGCCCTAGAACTTACATTGTAAAAACAGAAAAAGGAAACTGTCTAAGAAGAAATAAATGCCATCTGATTGTCCTTCCATAAACCTTACAGGAACGTTATCCCACAACAAATTCCATTTCACTTCAAACTGAAAACCGATCTGTTCGTCAATTTGTGAAACCTGAGCACCTCTTGTTCTATGAGAGAGAGAAGAACTGGTATTATTGTAAATTACAAGAGGAGGATGTGGTGTTAGCCACTAAAGTGATAGGCCTACTGAAGTATTTAATAATAACATATGTTTTGAATGGATTTTGTTGTTGTGATTTGGGTAGTCAAATATACTTCTATTATTTACAAGCATTTATTAATCTTCTTATTTTTATAAATTAATAACCTCTTTTAGAACAGTTTCAAAGACAGTACTTTGTTTAGTCTGACTACATCTTTCAAGCTGTTATCTCTTCAGCAAAAACTTTCCAGGTGTTAAACTTGGCTTTCTTTACTGCCTTCTGACATTTTGCTAAGGCTAAGTGGTATGTCCCCCAATTTCCAGTTGTTTTGGCATGACTGAAGAGTTTTTGAGTGTTTCTCCTATGCAGATCCAGATCCCAAGTCCCCCAAGCAACATTGGTAGTCCAAAGTCTAGTACGCAGAGGACAGTTTTCTATACAAGAACCAATAATTGGTCGTTCAAAATCATTGTAATTAGGTCTAAGTCTTCCCAACAGCTCACTCTTTGAATCTCTAAGTGAGTATCTAACCCAGACTAGATCTGACGTCTTAGACCGCTCAGCCACCAGCTCTCCTAACTAAAATAGTGTTGGAAGGGTGTTCTCAATTTTTATCGTAAAAAACCATATTAACTGCCTTCATTGTTATTTGTGACAAATAACCATTCTTATATGTTGATTCTCATTTGGTTACAAGAATTAACAGTCTGGATTTTCTTTAGAAAGAGTTATTATTTAATAGTCCAGTGACAAGTGAACAGCCGGTGGTTATCAGCTGATCCCTTGCAATATTCGTTTGACTCTGGATTCAAACTAGATCTGGCTAATTTATAAGTAATGAATATGCTGGCGAAGTATTGGTTAGGAATTTGGATTTTGAAGTGCAAGATTTGAGTCCTATGGTTAGTACTTAATTTAAGGGACTATACATTGTAGATATATACAATGTACATTTACTGTCATTGAATAATATTAATGCACAGGCTTGCAAGGTACACATGAACTGAGGAGTGAAAATAAAAATAAAAATGTATTTACATAATGCTTAGCCTGGGAGGTAACTCCTTTGTTTCTCAAATTAACATTATTAAGTGTATGTATTTACTGTTGTATTGTTGTAAGTTTTTATGAGAAATAAAGCTTATTTATCATTATTATTTATAATATTACATTTTATATACAATACTTTTATATTGTTTGTATTGTTTGATAAGTGTTGGTTTTCTTGGTCATATCTAGGTTTTTTCCTTTATCGATGTAAATGCTTATGTTTTATTAAAAAAAATTTATTCACCAGTTAACATGAGCCCATAGGCCTGTGCATGAACTTTATTCAACGAGTGAAGTATGGATGATTTGCTCAGTTAGGGATTCAAACCTTGGACCTTGTCCTACGCAGTCAAAAGTTTTTGCCACTGAGCCACTACCCCAGCAAATATAGTGCAGTTTATTTTCTTTGATATAGCGCAGTTTACTACAGTAACATACTACAGTACACTAAACTATTAATATTTGCAGGTGCTATAAGTTTTGCTAATATGGGTTTAGCAATGCTGGAACCTTCATTGCCACTTTGGATGATAGACACCATGGGTGCAGAAAGGTGGAAACAAGGTGTTATTTTTCTCCCTGCGGGTATTTCTTATTTAATTGGAACCAACCTCTTTACATCATTGGGATGCCAAATGGACAGGTTAGTGTCTTAACTACAGATTATAAAAATTATATTGATATTTGAGTTTGTGTATTTATTTATCATTTTAAAATGTTAATTCCTGGGTGGATTACTCCTCAGAGCGCCATGCAAAATTCTTTACACATTTTGCTGCAACATACTGCAAAGAACAACATAGGTTATCTAATGAAAGCTTGCACATCCAGAATGTTCAACACATTTTGCAGTGAGCGAATGATGGATGAAACCAATCGATTTGACTTTTTAGCTCCAGGCATATTCTCATTTCAGACATGTGCAGATCCTTGTTCTTGTTTTCACTGTCTTCGATGTCAAGCAAATACTTTTCTTGATATTTTTATGAACACCCCAACTAAAAAACTATACTTTACTTCTCATTTTAAAAATTTGATTAACATGCCAGAATGTTTAAATAAGTTGTTTTGTTCCAGCAAATTGATTGGTAGAATATATACTTTCTGGCCTATATGGATGAGAACAGCACTGGCAAGATAAGTACAATGATTTGTTCCTCATTGGGACAATATCTTAAATACTAAAATGATCGACCGCTAGAACATCTTGCATTTGGTACATTTTGTAAAGCATTAAATTATACAGTGGTTTTTTGAGCAGTGTACAGCAAATTTCATGAAGCATTTTATGGAACCTCCAACATCAATATCACCATATATGTATGGGCGGGCAGGTTATGTTAACTTCTCAAACAAGTACAGTGTTCGTAACTTACCTACACGCCCATACATGTATGGTGGCAATGGTCTAACTAGCCATCCATGAACATACGGTGGAATGGCACACCCACCTTCCCAAACAAGGACAGTGTTCGTAACTCACCTACTCGCCCATACATGATGTATGGTGGCAATGGTCTAACTAGCCATCCATGAACATACGGTGGAATGGCACACCCACCTTCTCAAACAAGTACAGTGTTCGTAACTCACCTACTTGCACATACATGTATGGTGGCAATGGTCTAACTAGCCATCCATGAACATACGGTGGAATGGCACACCCACCTTCTCAAACAAGTACAGTGTTTGTAACTCACCTGCTTACCCACACACTGACAATGGAATGTGGGAAAACATTCCAGACGGTTTCTTCTGATAGGCCTTATTAGCCCAAGTTAAAAAACTCATTGCGCTGTTTAATGATTTGCAGTTTATATGATTCCTCAAATGAATGCTGTATATATATGACAAGACTGAAAGGGTTATTGGGACGCCATGTACAATAAATGGTCTTATAATGTTTAGGATTGAAGATATTTCAATATTTTAAACTATTTATTAGTCTTTAGTTATACAGTATAATATAACTGCAATAGAAACTTTTAACAAACTTTCATCAAGTATAAAATGGTGGGGAATAAATTAAATCCCATGTTATAAAAATTTACCTTAATTTAACTTGTGACTTAACTTAATATTTGTGACTTTAAAGCTGTCCAAAATGTCTTTAGCTGTTCAGATTAGTTTATTACAAAATTTAAATTTCTTGGAGTTTGACTTTCTTCTTTTTGTCTAATCTGGCCTTAACAAAGTCTAATCCACCTTGTTTCTAGTTGTTAGTCTTGCACGTCCTATCTATGGTATTCAAAAAATTGTTTTGTTTAACACGTTTACTGCTATGGCAAATCTAAGAACTTACCCTAGGAGCTACGAACTTGTTTGTTTTAAACTTACCAGTTTTTGTTGTATGGCATCATGGTGTCCATACAAGCTAGTTGATGGATGTTTTGACTGGTTTTGGTGACATTTTTTTTTTTTTTTTGTACAAATTCGTACCAGCAGGATGGCATGCAGGTTTCCTCCATTGGACCATTAAGAGTTCAATCGGCAAGTCACCCAACAGTCACAATAACTTTACTCAACTGTATATTTATTAAAACTAATTTTTATGAAATTTGTCAAAACATTTTACAGGACAGAATCCTGGTTTGTCAGGGCACTTAGAGCACACATACACTGTCCTATTCTGTTTTCCTTCTTATGTACAAATCCTGCAACGTTTTTGGGCTGTAAATCCCTTTTTATCTAGTACATCATTTTTTACAAGTTGGTGTACAGCATTTCTTGGAGGAGTTACTAATCTGATCTCGGTGGAAGGAGTGCTCCAATAAGGTCATTGCGGAAGTCATACAATGACACCATCATTGTTCCTGGAGCCCTGTTTGAACTGTACAAATATACTGAATTTATTGTAAGAACATGAATAATATGTACAAAAATGTTTTTGTATCATCTTATGCTTTTATACTCAGAAGGGTAGTAAGCTAAAAGTTGATCACCACGATCAACTCCCTTCAGATGAGCACTATACTGAATAATGGGAAGGGGTTTTATCCTCTCTAATCCTCTTTTGGTAGTAATTATTGCCATTGTATTTTCAAATTCTGTGGATAAATACAACACATTTCTCTTGTCCTTCAAAAGGCCAACCATTATGCACTCACTATACTGAGCCTTGGTCTCTTCTTTTTTAGATTGGTTTTGACAACTTCAGGAGGATTCAATTTTCTGTCGGGTCGTAACGTTCCAGTCATGTATGCATCATGATATAGAGATTACTTGCAAGACTAACTGAATTATAAAAATTATCTATATAAAGGGAATGACGCCTATTCAGCAATCCCCTCATGAAATGCAATACAACCTTTTTAGCATGACCCTTACCACTGAGAATATAATTTTTGCCTCCGTAAACATGCAACCGTAGGGTCAAACCTTCAGGCTCACTTAGTGTATATAATTTGATACCATAATGGTGCAGCTTTCCCTTTATGTATTGGCGAAATTGGAGCCTACCTCGCCATAAAACCATGCCTTCATCTAAAGATAACTCTTTTGCTGGAGAGTAGACAGATATCATTTTTGAATTAAAATATTCCATCAAATATTTTATTTTTGAAAGGCGGTCATTTGGATCAGTGTTAGGGTCATTTGGCTTACAGAAGTAAACACATCTCAATATAATTGAATTGGCATATGCTAAAAGGGCCTCAGTCCAAACATGGTAGTTTTGAGAAAAGCGAAAAAAACTTTCTAACCCAAATATGACATAATATTTCTTTTTGTAAAAAATCTCAAACTTTAGTACTAAAATAGTTAAGTTTGTAACCCTGGAATCAGGTTTAAAAAAAAATTTTTTGTTACCATAAAAAAATGGTAAAAGTGCTTGACTGAGGCCCTTTTAGCATGTCATAGGAATTTCAGTTAAACACAGCTTGTTTTAACTGCTAACACACTTTATTATACATATATTTAAAATAATTAAAAGTATTTTGTCAATACAAGTACGTATGTACGTCAAGGACTAAGTTAATGACAATAAAAGTAGTATAAAAAAATTTCAATAATCTTCTTTGCTACCGCTGTGTTGAGGTTGTCCTTCAAGGTTCCTGTTCCATTCCAAGATTTCGTTGTAGAACTGGAGGTGTTCCTCGGGAATGTATCGCAGCAACTTTTGGATATCTTTGATTTTTTCATCTTTGATGGGTACTTTATCAAGTGGATAAGCAATCTCAGTAGGTAAAGTTACTTCACGAATTCCAGGTTGTTTTAGGCTGAACGTGTCCCACGATTGAGTCTATGAAATGCCTTGCAACTACTTGAGAAGGGAACTTTGATTCATATGTGAAGTGCATGAATGTACTTATTAAAACATTCACTTTTTAGTCTTTTGGTACAGTTCTGGCCTTAGTTTCTTCAGAATTTACTATTTTCTTGTAAAACTTTGGCCACCAAGTTTTGAACTGGAGTACTTCGTTGGTATTCAGTTCTTTAACCATGAACTTATGTTTTTTACTTGACTGGATAACAATGCTGGTTAGTTCATGGAGGCTATAAATCATGTCGTGATTTTTAGAGCTCTTTTTATTATACCGAAATCGCGGTCACAGGGTAAGAATGAGTGACCTCTTACAGGAAAAAAAATTGCTTAATTTTTTCAAATCTTTTCATGTCTGTTAAAGCCATAAGAAATCTGGTCAACGCATGGTTTTTATTTTGTCCTCCATAATTGTCTGAGAACACACGAAGCTCTGTATTGTGAGATGGAACACAGTTCAAGTAGTCATAAACCATTGAACACACCTCATTTGGACCTTTTTTGGCAGTCCATGGTAAAGGTAAATTACTGCATTGTTCTTCTTGATGTCATGAATGCAAAACACTGTAGTAGTTAACTGCCTAAGGTAAAAAGTTTCTTGCACAGGGATCCTAGGTAGTTGTAGTGTACGCATTGCAATAGCTGACGGACGGTAGTGTTGCCAACCCACGTGCTAGATGGGCTTCAGTCACTGACTGAGGCCCTTCTAGCACGTTCCCAATAATTCAGTGGCCAGTAACTATGCCAACAGTGCATGTGACTGAGGTCCTATTAGTACACAGCGAAGGAGCTATCTTTCTAGATTCGATTTTCACCAATAACTCAATTTGTTTTTTTTGACTGAGACCCTTTTAGCATGTGCCGATTCAATTAAAAACGATCATGACTCATGTACTGTCTGAACACAGGTATGTTATATAGTCGGTCGGTCTTCCAGTAATCCTGGTAACAATTCAATTTTATTGAGCCCATAGTGAAAGCAAACCCAAAAATATTTTAAATTCAGGGATAGTAAGATCCTTAAATTTACAAATTCGGGAACCAGGCTGTGTGTTGTTTTCACAATACATTTCCATAGCATATATTTTTGTTCACAAAAAATGTTATTTACTAGCATGAAGAACCAGTCAATAGGTTTATTTTACCATGCAATAATCTACAATTACCTGTAAATGGGATTTTCTTTAGCCCACAAGTACAATTAGACCATATAGGGTTGAAACTGTCATCATCATAGTCACTACATAACTACTATCGCTGCCCGTAGTGTCCAAACTGCTGTTGTGTGAGTTATCAATGTCACTGTCGTCGGAAGATTATGGAATGGCAGCCATAACCCTCAAATTCACTTATCCTGGCCTACTAATGTTATTCTTATTCATATAAACTACTAAAACCACTGTTTACTAGTATATACATATATTTACAATACATATTTACACATAAAATTATTTAAAAATTAAAACCAACACAGCCACGTATATAGTAAGCCATCACAAACGAGCGGACAAAAATACGTTGACCTACATTGAGAGCTGAGCTCACACTGATTGTGTTTGTTTAGCAGCACTCCATGGTACAAAATCGTACCAGCCGCTCCACACCCCAGACACAGCTGGTACGAATTCATACCAGCTGCACCCAATGTGTTAACTCACGTTTGTTAATGATAAACTATGTAATTCTTAAGGTTTTCTAATATTATTGATTTTTTCATATTAATGCACTATACAACATGTAAAACTGATGAAATAAAGG
The DNA here is from genome assembly GCA_035578905.1 of Stictocephala bisonia. Lineage (NCBI taxonomy): Eukaryota > Metazoa > Arthropoda > Insecta > Hemiptera > Membracidae > Stictocephala > Stictocephala bisonia. The sequence continues at coordinate 334,710 of JAQJVL010000206.1, read as the reverse complement.
CTTTGTGTTTCAGATGGCTAGCCTCCTTCATAGGTCTTCTAATAATCGGAATATGCCTGATGTGTGTAAGTTGAAATATTTATTTGTCAATTACAATAACTACGTTTTAATAATATTTTTAAGGAGAAGCCAAACTTCATTTCAACCTTACTCTGCTGATTCCCCATGGATTATTGAACTGTGTGTGAAACTTATTCAGACTGAGTAAAGGGTAGAACCAGTACAGTACAAGGTAAACAATACCAAACATTGTCTAGGCCAGGATTTGACCTGTGCTGTCTCTTAACTCCTAAAGAAGTCATAAACACTTAGACCACTCATGCGACTATTGGCTGCAGTTCTACATCTTGTATGAACGGCGAAATTATTTCAGTATAACAGTCGATGGTAAACAGGTCTCATTGCATTGTCAGCTGGTACAGTCCAAAGGTCGTTTTTGTCTGCAAGACAATCCTGATACTGCAACCTGAATATGCAAGACAATCCTGATACTTGCTCTCTTCATTTCTGTGAATACCTAATAAAATCATTCTTATTGTAGCTGGCTGTTTCTCAGCGAATTAGGTCTCATGGTGGATGAATAGTATTGCACAGCCAGAGTGAAGACACAATTGCAAATAATGTAAACAGTGACAAAAATTGATTGAATTGGGAAACACCCCGTGAGGTCAATTTAACATTTCCTTGGTTTGGACCAATGTCCCTTAAAAAACACAAGTAACACACACAAAAGTTAACACAAGTAAAAATGCCTCTAGCATAGATTGACTAAGAAGAAGAACAACAAAACTGTAACATAAGATAAATAAAACATTAGATCATACAAATTTGTGAAAGTGAATAATATGAAATGGTCCATATTTATTAATATATATTTCTCTGTTCTGAAAGATCCCACTGGCACACAACATTAACCATCTGATTGTGCCTAACGCAGGACTAGGCTTCGCCATTGCGATGGTGGACATCTCCATGATGCCAGAGCTCGGTTATTTGGTTGACATTCGCCATTCTGCCGTGTATGGCAATGTTTATGCCATTGGAGATATGGCTTTTTGTCTTGGATTTGCAATCGGTAAGTTTATAATAAAAGACTGTAGTTTTTAAGCAGTTTTATCAGCACTACGTTGCTTACAGAAATTATACTATCCTCCATTGTAAAATTTTAATGCTTTTAAAGAAACATTGGTAATATTGACAGATTGAGATTTTCCTTTACCGTACTAATACTGATCAGACCTCTTAATGTTTACAACTGTTAGTTATAGTATATTATCTATATACCAATCAATATATAGACATGTTCAAGCTGTTTTTGTATAAATAAAGATCATTTATTATTGCCTTCTGTAACATCTAATTACACGTATTAAAATCTGAAGTTTGATCACGACTCCATTCACTGATTAGGTATATACCACTGTCATAGCTAATTAACTGTGACTAACCACCTAAACAACCATTTCCATATTGTTATATTACTTGACTTATGTGACTAAAAAATAAAATTGAATAAAAAATTTACAGCGTAATGTTAGAGGAATAATTAATAGTTACTTGCATGTATTGTATGCTTTTACAATTACTGTTTTGTTGCGGAGTCTTGATGGTTACATATTTCAGAATATATTCATTTTAAATCTGACGATCAGATGGAGAGTAAAATTAATTTCTAATTCATCCACCTCATAGCCGGCATGAACTGGATTTGAATCTTCCATTGTGGCATTTTAGGAGCTTCACAGGAATATCTGAAACAATCCAAATCAACATTATATTCATAAACAAATAAGATTGAATTTCTGCAGTTCTTTGATTGCAGGTTGAAATTGAGATGCATCAGTTAGAATTTATATGCTGGCAGGTGGGCACATACAGTTTAGTCTATGCATAGAGAAGAAAGTAACAAATGTCACATCTAACAGTGTGCTGAATGGGTATCGAGTTACAGACACCTGGAATGTCAAAAGTTAGTTCTCCAATGTGGACGGAGGGGCTAGCACCCTAGTGCACTCTTATTCCCCTCCAAATCCGGAAAGTTAAACGTAGTAATTAATACTAACAAATTCGTAAAGCTTTTAGTCGTTGTTAACTCCACTGAGGCACAGAACAGCGTGTGGCAATACGTGGCTTATGATCGGGAGAGGGTTAATACAGTTCTAAAAACCGTTTTGAATAAAGCACTTACAGCTTTTTTCACATTGTTTACAAATTTTAATAGTTTCTAAAACATTAAATCTTAGTACTGTAATAATCTTTACTAATTTTAATAGTTCATTGTTGTTTATTTCCCTATCAACTTTAAGAATATTAACCCACTTCTACAGCATTATTTTCTTGTTATTATATTTTAGTATTGTAGATATTCTAATAGCTGAAAATAAAGATTATTAGAAAAACATGTGAAAAAAACTGTACGTGCTTTACTCAAAACGGATTTTAGGCCTGTATTAACCCTCTCGTAAGCTACGAATCGCCACGTGCTGCATCGAGCCATTGTAGGTCAAACACCACGCTCTACCTTATCAACTGTATACTTGTGGTGCTGCCACACATTAGCTGCAAATGGAACTACTACACTTCTCACTGTATCCTTATGTTGCTGCTACGTATCGGCTCTAAAAAGAACTATTAAACTTTCTTATACTTAAGGAGACCTATTTCTTACTAGTGTATCATTTAGATCAAATTACTGATTACCATTTTACGTTAGTTCAGTAGTGAAAATGGACTAATTGGAGTGGTCACTTCTTTTTATTTAGTAGATTTTTAGCATAGTATAAATATTTTAGCATTAAAATTAATTATTGCAACAAAGAAAAGATGCAGTAAAGAGTGCATCATACCACGCCACCGTGAAATAATAAGTCTTGTTCTACCATGAGTGCCGTACATTAATTTGACTGGGAGAAGATTAACAATGAAATACCAAGTGGGAATTACGCATGATGATTTTCTTTTTACAACTTGACATGTTCTGGAAATGTACCCAGATTTCAATATTTGTTTGGATCAGATATAACGACATATGGATTATCAGAGCAAGATGTTAGATGAGTTGAATCTAAATACACGTTTATTATTTTTAATAAAAATTAATTTATCTAATCAGTTTGCTGTAATTTCTGCTTAAATTATTTGTTCACAGGGCCGGCAATGAGTGTAACACTAGTGAACACCATAGGGTTTGAGTGGATGCTGTTTGGGATAGGAGTATTGACTTTTTCATATGCACCTCTAATGTGCATGCTTCGCAACCCTCCCACCAAAGAAGATAAGAAAGTAAGTTAATTGATTTTGTTTAAAACATTTTACATGGATTTTTGTATATCAACTAAATCTTATATTTTTCTTGTTTATTTCCCTCCACAGGCCCTTTTAATTTATATTACAAAGAGTGATAATATATTTAATAATTTTAAGTTAGGCTAAAGGCCACTAGGCTAGGAATTAGTATATTGGAAAGATAGGACATCAGCAAACTTATTTTAGAAGACAAGTTTACCAACACCAGAGTAGTAGTAACATACACAAAAGAATTACATAATCACACACATTTTAAGTACCACTGGCACCATTTTAAGTACCACTGGTGGGAGGGAGGGAGGGAGGGAGGGAGGCAGGGAGAGAGAGAGAGAGCGACTGAAATGGCTTCCACTATTGCTGGGTAGGTGGCTGTGGTGGGGGTTGTACATCCATAGAGAAACACTCAGGTATAGATGCAGTATTTCTCATAGTATATATAAAGTTTGCTGATGGGGAAGGGGTTGAAGGGAAGTGGTCTATCTTATGTTCAGATTAGGTGGGTCACGGGATTTTGTTATTTATTAGTGTGCTAATTCCACCCTTCGGAGATGGGAACTATTGGCATGGGAAGGAAGGGATCTGATTACTTTAGTGTTGTAACACTGATCAAAATTTTGATTATGGAGAAGAGTATGGGTAGATACAGGTTTTTCAGGATTTTGGACTTTGCAGTCATGTCTATGGCCATTCATGCGTTTTCGAAGAGTTTGACTGGTAAGGCCAATATATTGGGCAGGACAAAGCTGGGCAGGATAAATTAGATTGGTGGAATCACAGGACTGCTTTCCAAGTATCTTGTAGGTTAAGGAGGTAGTGGAACTGGTAAAAGATGTGGCTGGGAGATGAATAGGACAGATTTTGCAAGATTCCTTGTTACAAGGATTAGAACCAGGTGGTTTCTGGTCTTTAGGGCAGGTCAAGATGTTGGGATCAGGTAACTTACAATGGACCAGGATTTGGCGGAGGTTTTTGTTTTGTCTGAAAGTCACAATAGGAGTTTTTCAAGGAGATCTTTGGCGTGGGGGAAGCTTTTAAGATGTTGAAAACATCTTTCAGGATTTGGTTGAGTTTCTGTAGGCCATGGTGGTAGTTAGTGACAAGGGGTAAGCATTGGGAACTGCTTCTGGTTTGGGGTTGGTTTTGGGACTGGGCTAAACGGATTTCTTAACAAATCCGATTATATCAATGAAATTAACCTCCAGTTGTCCGATTCCACCACCTACAAAAAACTTGACTTTGACCCAACCGAAAAACACAACCAAGAACTGAAAAATCTCCTCCTTCATCATGCTAAAACCAAAACCTAACCACCGCCAGCCAAATCCTGCTTATCAATGAACAGTCTATTCCACCCCAGTTTTATATCCTACCCAAAATCCATAAAGGCATCATCCCTCCCCCTGGTAGGCCTATTGTGGCCAGCTATAATTCTGTTACCAAACGTATCTCTGCCTTTGTCGATGACAAACTCCAACCTCTAGTACGACAATTTCCTTCCAACCTTTGGCCTATAATTGAATATAATATTCAATTATATTCAATATTAATCAATTATATTCCAACGTCCAGGTTACCAATCATTTCCTTAGACTCCTCTCCAATCTTTCCCAACCTCTACTCCTTAACACCAAACTGGTTACCATTGATGCCACTTCACTGTACACCAATATACCCCACGCTCATGGCTTAGCTGCTATTGAGTATTTCCTCAATACACGGCCTCCAAACACCAAACCTAGCACTTTCTTCCTAGTTCAGCTGACTCAATTCATCCTGGAAAAAAACTACTTCCAAAGTTCTGGCATCAACTACCTCCAGATCAAGGGTACCGCTATGAGTACCCGCATGGCCCCTTCCTATGCCAACCTGTTCATAGGGAAATTGGGGAAGATTTTCCTTCAAAAACAACCCGTCCAACCCCTCTGCTTAAAAGCTTCCCCCACACCAAAGATCTCCTTGAAAAACCTCCTATTGTGACTTTCAGACAAAACAACATTTCAGTCTCTCTCTCTCTCTCTCTCTCTCTCTCTCTCTCTCTCTCTCTCACCTCACCTCACCTCACCTCACTTCACCTCACCTCACCTCACCTCACCTCACCCCACCTCACCTCACCCCTCACCTCACCTGAAGAAAATGCCAGTGGTGTTGAACATTTGTGAGATTGTGTTTAGCCTATTTTGTGTTTGTTGCTACTACTCTGGAGTTACTGAACTTGTCTTTTAAGGTAAGTTGGCTGATGTCCTATCTCTCCAATATACTAATTCCTGACCTAGTGCCCTTTAATCTAAACTACTTTTATTTTTAATAATTTTGTGTTATATTCATTTGCTACTCACCTAACTTTAAGTTATAATACATTCAATACTTGGAAGATGTTTATTTTTATCTCTCAGGTAACTTTTTATGTCCTAAGTATACAATATTTTCCTTAAATGTCATGTAAATATTGTATACTTAGACAATTGTAACATGGTAGTTATACATTGCAATTGCAGTAGCATTATTTTGGCACCTTTGTAGCTCTTTATTGTTTTGTTTTTCTCTGGAAATAAATCTTATTTGAATTTGATTGTGTACGGAGTTGCCCTCAAGCAGCATTGTTGCTAGGAGGCTGTGAGACTTGCATTTTCTCTTGTAGTGATGACTGATAAAGAGTTCCATAGGTCGGGTTCTAGATGGTATGTGGAGGTCCAATTGAATCAGCAAATCAAGATAGTTGATACTTCTACTTAGAGTTTATGGAAAAAGATCATGTCAGAGGCATAAGGTCTTCGAGATTCTGAAGTATATTATATGTATTAAGTATTATATGTATCACGCTTTATGCTAATGAAAGCATTACGCCTTTTGCCTATAAAAACTCTGTAGTTATTAATAATATATCTTCAGTTTGTATATAAAAACCCTATAGTTACTAATAATAATTTCTTTATTTAGGATGTGAAAATCAATAGCCATGCATTCTGTGAAGAATATATTACTAACATTCTATTAACAAATGTTTTTTCACTGATTCACTTAAACTTTATTGTTATTTAACAATTTATTAGACAAAATTATTCGAGGAATTTTTCCAGAGGTATTTTAACAACAGTCACTTATAACGTTCATGATAGTTGGTTCCTATTTTGAGGATTATTTTTTAGAGATTTTCAATGTTTATTTATTCATGAATGAATTCGTATAATTGTTTTACACAGTTGAAATCATCATACCTCCATTAATTATTGTTTAGTCATAATGAAAAACTCCAATAAGAATGAAAAGTTTCATTGTTTGTTTCAGTCTTTGGTGGAGGGTGAGAAATCATCTGTCTGATTCTAGCTTACCAAAATGAAGAAGATGATAGAGGAGCCAAATAATCTCGTCAGGGTTATTGTCCTATTAGGGGACCAAAAACGGTACCTGGACATTGCAAAGGAACTACTTATTAAAAAAATACCATATCAGGACGTTTTTACAATGCATTGTTTGCATTTTTTCATGCAAGAACACTAGAGATTAATAAATGAATAAAGAAGCAAATTGAGATAACTCAGAAAGTAGAGTGCTGTGTGCTTGGTACTAACAAAAATAATTATGTACGAGTATTCTTAGAGGTATCCAAAGTTATCGGTTCTTATCTTCTCTTTGTTCTGTTCAAGTCTCTAAATTATAAACGACTCCTCGATCAATTGATTTTTATGTATTATTTATTGAACTCTATAGACTAATGTTTTAAACGCTTTGAATTCTATCGCAAAAGCTACATCAGCCAAAACTTTGTTGTTTGTGCACCAACTTAAATAAAAGAGGTGTCATTGGATTTGTTTGGCATACAAATTTCTAAAACTTTTGTCTTTCTATAAAGTGTTCTACCATTACTAGTTTTCATAGAATTGTACTGTAAATATTTTGAAATTTTGTCATAATTTAAATAAAATATTGTTTGAAATTTGAGGCATTTGAGTTAGTAAGACATCTATCAAGTTTCATACAATTATCTTAAGGAATTTTAAAAATATTTATTTAATGTTTTTGGTAAAAAGCAAAATGATAGATTACAGTTATAATGAGCAGAATTTTAAAAATGTCATAAAACATTTTAAAATGATTGTTATATGTAAAATCACTTCCTGACACTGGCGCTATGCTTTTGTTTGACGCTCTTTATACATTACAAAAAATATAATTTATTTATTTGTAATTTGATGCCTTTTGTCAAGATATAGTTAAATATAGGTCAAGAATGAGTGGTCTTTATTACTAACTAAAGTAGACTGATCGTTAGAAAGGGACATTTATTAATAGCTCAATATCCAGGGCAACTAACTGGTGTGGAATCAGAACTACATAGTTCTGGTACTCGGTTCTCTCTCTTGGACAACGACTGAAGGTTGCCTACCACCCACCCTACTCAGCCCCACTAGAATTCTCTAGTTGTGTTCAGACTGATAACATCCATTGAGCCGACACCAGTCAGTATTAGAAGAACTACAACAAAATATATCACCTATAGTAAAATCCTCAACTTTTAGCGCTCCCTCAAAGAAGCGGATAACATGGATGGGGGGGTTGGTCTTTGAGGTTAAGGTTGATGGGGCTGTGCTGGTGACAAGTGTGGTGGAGTTGCGAGGCAGCTTTGTACTTCTGGGGCCTGGAGGGAGGGAAGGACCAACTGTCTTGTCATTTCCAACAATTATATTAGCAACACTGAGTATTTATGTAAAAAATTTTAAACACAACTTGAGGAGGAATTTAACCTTAACGCATAATTTTATTTATACTTCAAGCCTAAATATTTGTCCTTGGTTAAAATGAAATAATAAACTTTATTCCACAATTGAAAAAATCAAACAAATACTATATAACTTGGGACTTACACTGTCATGTAAGTACACACATGGGGCAGTGCGTTAAGATAGTGAAAATAATATAATATCACAAGCCGCCGCAACGACCAGGTATGATAACGGACCGCGTCGCTCATACCGCCGCCGGTGCACTACGGCCGCATACTACAGTGACTATGTAATATAAGAATTGTGACATGTGTAAATAGTGATAGTGATTTTAAATAGTTTAGAACAATATCTCCTTGAAGATGCTGCACCTAGCGGCGAAATGTACATTGGAGTGAAGAAACATATTCAAGATCTTTAGGCAATACTAAGGTAAAAAAAAATTTCATTTGTAAAATCAGATCTTGAAACTGGGTTTATAAAAGATGAAAATAATAGTAATTATTTGAGTCCAGCCTGAACATTATATAATAGCCCTTGCTGTCTGTGTCGTCCTGGTATCTCCTGTCTCTCTAATCACACAGAAACAATAAAATAAACATCTTTTGTACATTTCAGTTAAGACAAATATGTCTCTTGAAGTACTTTTAACAGCATTACTACATTTAGCTACTGATTGTAATTTATTACTCTATACATACAGTAAGTAAGAGAATTATCTAAAAACTCAACACTTCTAAAACAAAAAATCAAAATATTACTCTTTTTACAAATAACTTAAAGCTACTGATTTTTTAAAATTTAAGATTGTAATTGGTTAAAGTGCTTTTGTCCAACATAGTCAAAATGATTGTCTAACAAATTAATTTTTAACTGAAAAGGTGTGCAACTCAAACATCTTGAGTTATAGAATGAGGTATTTGATGTTATGGTATTAACACAAATTCTTATATCAAACATTCTTACCACTTTAAAAATTACGAATTGAGTGAACACAGCAGTAGTTCTGCATCATTAACTGAGAGCTTAAGTGAAACTGCATCATTTAGTGAGTGCTACAGTGATTTTGCATTATTTAGTAAATACTGCAGTGATTGTGCATTAATGGGTGAACTCTGCTGTGATTCTGTATCATTGAGTGAGCTATGCAATGATTGAGCATCATTGAGTGAAGGCTGCAGTGATTATGCATCATCATGTGAGCACCTAGAAGAACACAATTAAGATCCTCTGATACAGACCTGCTCTGTGTGCATAGTTTGTCAAATAGTAATTTAACCATGGCAGTTAAACCCTAAATTAAATGAGGTTATTATTAAAATTGTCCTTATTCCATTTTTCATTGGGAATTGAAATATTATTTAATAACTTTATTTGTCAATAAAGCAAAACTACTTTTGTTCTTACTACCTTGTTTTATCAAACATTAAAACTCATTCTGGGTATTTGTGCACTTCTAAACTAAATATTCTCCATTTCTCAAAGAACTCACCTAACACAAATTAAAGAGAAACAAGAGAGAGTAGATTAGCGTCCTTACAATCCTGCACTCAGACAGTACTGGAGCTGGCGGAAATGAAGTGGAAGGGGTGCTAAATACAGCTCTGCAACAACAAAAAAAGCGCTTCTAGCACAGCTATATAGCTGGGCTACCAGTTTTCTTTGATATTTACCACCAACCAACGGATAGCTCATTTTGTCTATATAGCTCTGAATATATGCTATATATAGCTGAACTATATAGCTGGTATATTAGGTTAATTTAAATTAATTTGTAGCTGAGCTATATAGCTCTCCAGCCATAAGTGTAAACCCACCTTTAACTGTATTCCATTAAATTTACCTTGAGTTTACACTAGTATCCCTTAACACGTTCACTACTGGAAACGCACTTGTGCGTGAAGTTGAGCTTGCGCCGTATGCGGACGACGCACTTGTACGTCATGGACCAAAACAGCTGATTATCGCCAATTACTGGTTTATTGTTGAGTGTGATTGTTTTGCGTTCTATACACAAAACAATGTTTAGAGGTTATGTGACTTTTGAAGTGTATTCGTTTTCAGTTTTACATTTTTATTATTTATTAGATAGTTTTTGGAAATGACACTATTTACTTTTGAACTAGTGTCAATCCATTTTTAATCCATACTTAGGTGTTTTTCTGGTATATTCATTGAATACTATATAAATGTTCAATGTCATATGTAGCTACTTATTTGTCATATATTTATTCTACTACTATGTGGCCATTATATACATTTATCGGTATGTGTAAATTTAATTAAACATACATTATAAATGAAGTAGTAATAATAACTTTCTATAATGCCATAGAAGCATATAGCTAAGGTCATTCTCAAACTAAATTTTGTTAGTGCACATACATAATCATTTATGAGGCGTGTTTTTAAAGTAGGTACTGTTTTGGAATCCCGCCACTGTAGCGCTGCGGTCGGCGTTCAGCGCATGCGTGCTGAGTACTACTATCTATTGGCAAGCCACAGCCGCCGTTACGGATCCAATTGACTGTATTTAAGGTCACTTATGACTGTTTAAAATTCCTCCTCCGGTTAAAAATGCCGCCGACTGTGTATTATGCACTGTGTACAATTTCATAACGTTAAGGGTGTGGAAGCAGCTTATACTCATCGTAAGACTGTCACAGTGACAATAAATTTTACAAATCATAACCATCACGATTCTAATGGTCTAGGAATGTGAGAGAACTGGTTAAACATTTTTATGTGTTTCTCATCAAATATTTGTTTTTGTGATTTTCTGTCAGCATTTTGGGAACCTACCGTAAGCATAAAGTTCTGTACTTCAAACGGTCTGTCACAATTTCAATAATGGCACTTCTTGACACTTAAAGATCCACTACATAATGATGCATTTGTAAAGCGTCTGTTTTCTCTGACTTTTTTCATCAACCTTTTGCACCAAGTCATCAGTAATGAGTGAAGGTTTCCGACTTCGTTTATCATCATGTACATTCGCACAACCTTAAAAGCTCCCACCCATTTCCATTCCATCCCATCACTCATTCTGTTTTCTCAATAAACTTCACAGATCTCTTGATGAATGTCAGCTGCTTTCATGCCTTTATCGTTATGAAAACTTATCAGAACATGTACTTTACAGTAGGCGGCATTTTTAATCAGAGGAGATATTTTAAAACAGTCATAAGCGACCTTAAATACAGTCAAATGGGTCCATAACGGCAGCTGTGGCTTGCCAAAAGATAGTAGTATCTAGCACGCATGCGTTGGACGCTGACTGCAGCACTACAGAGGCGGGATTCCAAAATGGTACTTACTTTAAAAACACGCCTCGTACATGAAAGAAAACATATAAGGTAATAAAGGCTAAAAAAAGTAGTCCTGACTTATATTTTCCTGTAGAGAAAAAAATAGCAAATAAAATATAAAAGTCCAGGAATAGAGTTTAACCAATTTAAAACAATATGTTTCTAGAATAGAATTAAATTGTCCATGATACATTTCAAATTTGTATTTTAATAAAACATTTTAAAAGGAGCTTTAAAAGCACTTTTGTTAAATATCATATAAGGTTAGTTCCTCTATTTCAAGAGAAATTAAATGAGACCCAATAAGCTTCATAATATAAATACTTTATTTTAGTATCTTAATAGTTGTCACTATAATAATGCTATATTACAGGAAAAACAACATTAATAAAAGGAAACATCAGATAAACTGTTACTAAAGTTAAAGTAATAGGAAAGATCCAACTTACAATCCATGAAAACACAAACACAAAGTACTATTTCCTATAGTTAATGTTTTAATATACACAAAATAATCGTGGATTGATCTGAAGTGTGGGAAATAATTTTAAAAGGAAGACATTGTAATAAAGCTAACATAAGTTCTTACATTCTTATTCTTACATATGAGACGCCGACACAACTTTGTTGGTATTTTAAGGCGAATATGAATGGTTATATGAGTGTAGGAAGATGTTGTAATATGACACAAATTTTAAATATTATACTTATATTAACACAGGTAAAAAGTAACACTCAATCTCTTTCAATAAATATGTAATACAAAAAGTTATTAGCAATTTTACACTTTAAATCCTATTTTCTTATAGGTATAGAGGACAGTTGATACTTTTAAAATAAAGACTGATATAAGCAAAATTTACTGTGCTTACGAACTTGTTTGCTAAATGACAATTCATTTTACGTTATTGTTAGTACAAAATATGTTCTTCCCTTGGGTTCAAGCAGACTGTAAATTGAAAGAACAAAAAATAGCATACATAATTATTATTTATCACCTTTTAACTACACTTTTGAGTCATCTTCACATGAGCTTTTATGAGTCCTATTTGATTGGCACTTTGGAAAATGATTCAGGAACTTCAGATGCATATTGGGAGGAAAAACTTCGCCACACCGTAAACAAATCACATTTTCCGCAGTGAAAGTCTCAACTCCATCATATTGTTCAGCAGAATTCACAACAGTCAGTGGAGGATTATGAACAGGCTTGAAACAGTCTAGAGATGACCGAGGCAGTTCTGGGAATTTAGATGATGTCCTCCCTTCCGGAACTGAGGACGATTTGGCAATTGGGATCTGCATGAATGATTTCACAGTGACAGAGGAATCTCCCAGAGATGAGGTGGAACTATGAGTGGTTGTGGAGGATATACTGGGAGCTGTCTGGGTCACTGAGTCACCTGTCAACGGAACTGTCGAAGAGCGAGAGTATGACGTTTCTTCAGCCTTCAAATTCAAATCTCTTGCTGCCTCACTTAAATTCTTTCTGACCAGTAATTCACACGGTTTCAACTCTCTGCTGTCAAAGACAAGTTTTTCTCCAGCTGTAGAGATAGATGTTGAAGAACTATGCTGACTCTGGAATCAAAATAATAATTATAAATATTTTAAAATTTAGATTGTTTAGTTTCAGACTATCACAGTTACAATCAAACCATACATACCATTACACACATAATTCTATTTGGAATTAGGTGTTTTTCTTTCTTATTTTGATTAATTTTTCATTACTATGATAGGTACTGATTGAAAAATTAGTCTGTGCTCGTGACACTATTGCTACTAACCATATTACTAACGAATATTATAATAATAAATATCAGCTGATAATAATAATACAGATTTGATAGTTGTTCAAGACAACCATTTAATTGGGCTAGGCTGGACACCTATGTCCAGCTGTCACTGGCCGTGAGCACAGACTAATCAGAGAGTTCAATCAGTATATCCTATTGTCTGATAGTAACAACAAAGCTCGAATGAGCTCGAAATAATCAATAGACTAAATACAGCAAATTGATGTTTACATGCATGCAACAAAGATTTAAGCTCCGAATTACTATCCTACAACACGAAATTAAGATTAAATAAAACTATTATAAGACAAACACTATTTTATGGGACACAGACTTGGATATTGAGTAAAATGCCTGAAAAAGACTGATGACCTTTGAAAGTTAAGTAGTTAGGAAGATTTATGGCCCAACATTTAATAATATAAACTGGAGAATTAAGCATAGCGAAGAAATCAGAAACCTCTATAAAGACCCAGATATAACAATTGAAGTAAGGAGTAGGCGTCTCAGGTGGGCTGGTCGCATTCTAAGAAGAAAGAATGAAGCTAATAAATAATAAAAGTACTTAAGAACAAACCAGAAGGTAGAAGACCACCAGGCAGACAAAAACTGAGATGGAAAGACAAGATGCAAAAGACTTAACGAGACTGGACAGACATGAAGATGATGCCCAAGAGATAAGGCTAGAAGCTTTGTTTAGGCGAGGTTAAGTCCCATCTAGGGTACCAATGGCCACTGCAGTAAGTGAGTAAAATTCCTTCAAGTTATTTGAAATGAAAGACCAATAATTTCATGTAACAGGGGGATGTAATGTCTTCCTATGGATATTCTTCTATGTTTTAAAACCTAGTTTTGTTTCTAGCCATAAAACAAAACTATATAATGTCTTTCTATGGATATTCTTCTATGTTTTAAAATCTAGTTTTGCTCCTAGCTATAAAACAAAATTGTGAATCACTAAGTCTTGTAATGGGCATAATGGCCCATTAAATAATGTTTTCAGAGGAAACTAGGATTTCCATTAAGGATTCAGACGGTAAAATGTAGTTGAAACAAACACCGGATGTGTGTTTGTCATTGGGCTATTAATTAATGACACTTTCTAAGGAGTAGTCGGCCTTAGTTTGTAACAGTAACTACATTCATATATCTACACTCATCACACTCATTGTAAAACCGTATTCGCCCAAGTCATGATGATCAATATCTTACGGGTAAATATAAACAAAATAGTGTCAATTAAAGAAAAAGTTTCTCTCAATATTAGTGTCAATAGAGTAAAGGAAAATGGTCACAAAAGGCCATGAAGCATAAATAAAATAAAATGTCAGTTTTATTCTAATATCGTGGTTGGTAATAATTACCATATACCATTATCATCTTATCTCTCAAAAACCAGAAACACGCATATTTCTCTCTTTATTAATAAAAGATAAATCGTTCTGTTGATTTAATCCTACAGATGTCATGAATTAACAGCAAACTTAACATGGAATGTGAATAATCAATATTTGATGTAAAGAAAATTGATTCACAGGAAAGGTTCTAGTGCCGATAGATTTTGCACAATTAGAATTCAAACTGAGTAGGTCCAATTCAAAAATACAAGTAACTCTACAGAGACCTCTTTACAAGTATACTGTTTATGAAATTTGTTATGTAGACTTAAGTGAAACATGTCTTTTGTTTGATTGTATATTGGCAATAGGGGGCTTAAGATATAATAACGCTGTTGTTTATAGAATGCTCTCTCTTTGTCTGTGTTTTATTGTTGTTATTGCACGTAACTATTTTATTTATGTACATAATATAACATGCTATATATCTTCTTTATCACAAATAAAGGTTGAACAAAACATAAACTTAAATTTTATTTGTGAAATTCAAATCTTATGATTGCTAAGTGACAAGTTCTGAGTTTAAAGTATTATACTGATTTAAATTTTTCAAACAAAGTTGAAAAATATATAACGTTAAGCTAATTTATATTTATTAATGAATATTGTTATTATATTATAAATAATATAATTATATATAAGCTAATTTATATATAATTAATATTACATGATTTTCTGTTTTAATTATGTATTATATAAAGAGATTTTAACAAAAACTTTATGTTCTATCATCTTTTTTTTAATTACAAATTGATAAATATCCAGCCCACAAATTACAATGAACCATCACATAATGAGGATCACTTTTATTTAAGTAATTGTTGTTATTGTTACTGGTGTAATGGGTTTACTGCACTTGGTTTCAATGATGTATTGTAAATGTTTGAATGTGTATGTTGAAGTTAGGAATGAAATTAGAATTTGTCTTCTTGCGAAAATAACAGACCATTATTATTTGTACAGTTGAGTCTCACTTATCCAATGTAATCGGACTGTAATGACGTCAGATAAGTAACAGTCGGATAATAGGGAATGATAATAAAAATGTGGTGTTAAGTTTATCTTCCACGGACAAATCAACAAAGCCATTTCACTAAACCTAAGATCAATAAAACTACAGTATTGTACAACAAATTAAACATAAAATATGGTACTGTACAGTCACAAATAAAAATGTTATACGAGGGTCATTTTTAAAGTAAAAACCGATTGTGCATCGTGCCCGCGCATCCGGTCACGTGACGTCCATTCAAGGCCAGCACTTACTGGCCTGTCTCCGTCAACGCCGCCATTACGTTTCACGTCTCTGCCGATGCTGGTTATGTGGTTATACTGCTTTGTTTGTATGTGGTTATACTGCTTTGTTTGTCGCAATGTCAATCAATAATTACGCCGACTGTGAAGTACTCTCAGTTATTCAGTTTTTAAACGCAAAAAATATTCGTCCTGCTGAAATTCACCGACAGCTTCTTGAAGTTTACCGTGAGGGTGTTATGAATGATGGAAATGTGCGAAAATGGTGCAGGCTTTTTAATGAAGGAAGGACAAGTGTTCATGACGAAGAAAAACTTGGACGGCCTACTGTTATCAATGAAGAGTTGGCACAAAAAGTTGATGAGGTAATTCGCCAAAGTCGGCGCTTCACTATTGACGAACTTATTCAGAAATTTCCCCAAAGTTTCAAGATCAGTAGTTTACAACATTGTTACTGACAAACTGCATTACAAAAAAATGTGTGCGAGATGGGTGCCAAAAATGTTGACACAAGACACAAAGCAAAGCGTATGGCATATTCTTTGTCCTTTTTGGAGCGCTATCACAGAGATGGCGATGAGTTCTTAAGTCATATTGTGACTGATGATGAAACGTGGGTTGCATACTATACTCCTGAGACGAAACGTCAATCCAGTGAATGGCATCATTCAAACTCCCCGACGAAACCAAGAAAATTCTAGCAAGAACCTTCAACAAGAAAAATCATGGCCACGGTTTTTTTTGGGACCGAAAGGGTATTCTTCTAATAGTCTTTCTGCCACGAGGAATAACAATAAATGCTGAAAGATATTGCAAAACATTATTGAAGCTTAGGCGCGCTATTCAAAACCGCCGGTGGGGCCTGCTCTCTAGAGGCGTCATTCTGCTTCACAACAACGCTCGACCTCACATTGCGGCAAGTTTCGTTGGGAAATACCAGATCATCCACCAACAGTCCTGACTTAGCACCATCGGATTTTCATCTTTTTCCAAAACTTAAGAAATTTCTTGGTGGAAAGCGGTTGAAAAATGATGACATGTTAAACGAAACAGTTACGAACTGGTTTAACAGTCAGGCGGGAGAGTTCTTTGATGATGGGATCCAAAAGCTGGTACCACGACTTCAAAAATGTGTCGATGTTAATGGTGACTACATAGAAAAGTGAAAAAAGTTCATATTTTAGTTTAAGATATCATTTATATCCATAAATAAAGTTTCTCTTACGCTATTTGAAAACGGTTTTTACTTTAAAAATGATCCTCGTATTTAAACTTAACTTAGCAAACACAATAATGTGATAAATAAGCCTTGCACAATAAATTAACATAAAATTCTTTAATGAAACAAACTAATCCAAGTGACTGGTCAGGCAACTACTGAATAAGAGTGCACAAGTTACACAATCGCTATTCCGCTCCCAATAAGAGATGCCTGTCTTAAAAATTCTGTACCCTCAACATATGACAAAAGTGATGTAGTCTGTTCACATGGTACAGTCTCCACTCAACATAAAGTCAAGTATAGTAAGCAATAAAACAGCGTGCTTACATTACCAAATTTGCGTCATTACGGAACAACAACCCATTATATTATTTTAAGACAATTTTCATCACAGTAACATTTTGTTGACGAGTATGTTGGTTAAAATGGAATGTCGGATAACGAGGCTCTACTGTATATAATTAAATACATCTTAGCTGGTTAAAATAACTTGTATTGTTTCACATGATAAGAATGACAACCGATGAGGAAAATAAGATAAATGTCCTTAGCTTGTATGAGTTACAAATTGGCAACTCTAACTTTACTCATTATACTTAAGACCTAGTAGCATTGATAATAGTACATTGATAGACATTTTCCTTTTTTGTGAATCAGTTTTAACAAGTATTTCACGAAAACATCTACATTGTTTTAAACTAATTATTTGATTTACACAACAATACTACCAAATGTCAGTAGTTTTTATTACAATAAAAATTATCTATTGACTTTAAAAAAAACATCATTGAATGCACTTACAGAGGTACACGGTAAGTGAACGGCCGTTCTGTACATTCGACTTCGAGAAGGAGGTAAGTGATTAAATTCAGTTGCTCGTCCACAGTTCTGACAAAAGAGTTCAATTCTTCCCTGTCCAAGTTCAGACGATGGCTGAAACCATCAATTAATTAGCTACAAATTAAATTAACATAAACATAATTATTAGCTAATTATAGGCTATTAGCTTAAAAAGTAAGTGAGAAAGTAAATTTAAAAATTCAATTAATACAAATTTTAAGTTTGAATGACCAAATAAGAGTTTGAATAAAAGGTAAAAGTTAATAATTAAAATTGAAATATGGTGCTATAAAGTACAAAAAAATTCTAATTGTCTTGTAGTTATACAACTAATAAATATCCCGTAGATGCAAATATATTAAATTTGATCATAATATTTCACTTTTAAAGAGTTATTATTATATAATATTTAATTTAAGAATTCAAATAACAACATTATTTTACCATTTGCCAGCTTTTCATCATAAAACATTTGTTTTCTTTAAATTTTGTACGAGAAATTTGTTAATATTAGGTACAAATGTAAATGCAGTAGCAAAGTTAAAATTGTAGGCAAATAAATGTGTTTCTGATTATAGTTCAAATATGTGGTTATAATAACTAAATAATTCAAATAGAAAAAAATATTGCAATGTACTTATTTTATATCAAAAACAAATAATACTTTTAATGAACTAGTTTGATTTATTTTGCAAGTTTGCTAAAACTTATGAATTTGTTTAGTTTTGAAAAATGAATGGTTCTACTCTATTTTTTCAGCGATATAAAAGACAAAATATTACAAAGATGAGTTAGATCAATTACAAAGAACAACTTGAATGGATCCAAATGTTTGATAATCTGCCACAAAAATATCATGCTGTAAAAATTCAAACAAACGCAGTAATGAATAAACAATTAAATGGTTATACTTACCGACAGAAGTTGAGCAACCTTTTGTTCTAAAAAGTCTTTGTCTTTTAAAGCTTGCTTCTTTTCAATCAGCTCAGCTTCCCAGTCATCCCGGTGGGCCTTCACTTGAAATTCCAGTATGGAAACCTTTTCTTTTAACCTCTGTTCGACACTTCGTAACCTCTCAATCTCATCGCCGTTTCCACTACTGGGTGACGATGAGGTCTGAAATACAATCACACTTCTGAAACATTGATTCAAAAAAACCTAGTGGAACATTGTATGAGACAATAAACAAAATGTAAAGTGGTAGTGGGGTAGAAATATTTGGTCTAATGAACTACATCTGTGAACAAGTTGCTTAGTTTAATGTTTATCTAGTTTACATTTATACACGTATTAACCATTAGCCCTTGCTTCGATATGAGATAGTTCTCTATGTTTGCTTAGCCGTTCCTCCATGGTTCTCTCTAAACTATCACATCAATATAAAAACTCAGCCTGCTACCATTCTCTTAGATAACAAAGTTTTATAGTATACAAAACTCTATAAGTCTACTTTAGGAGGATGCAAAGTAGTGCAATCAGTTCAGGATTAGTGGAAATGACCTTTTAAAAAGTTTCACTAGGAAACCCCAAATATCCAAGTTTTTATGTTATATTTATTTTTTTTATATCAGCAGTTTGAACTAAATTTTAAATTATTTTAATGCTAAAGTTACTCTTATGGAAGGAAACATTGAGGGGTTGCTCCTACTCTTTACAATATGAATTTCAAGAATTGACTACGGAAATTTTGTGATAAAGCTTCTCATTAAATTCATGTAACATTGAGATAAATTCATGTTCAGTTTTAACAATGTGCACATGATTTACAACATATGTACGATTGATAATACATATTTATAGACCTAGTGTGAATCTACAGAGTATAACTATTTTACCTATACATTATTCTATATGTTCTATTTTGTTGCAATGTAGGATAAAGTTCCATGGTGAAGTATCTAGATCTTGGTGAAGTATCTAGATCTTGGTGAAGTATCTAGATCTTGGTGAAGTATCTAGATCTTGGTGAAGTATCTAGATCTTGGTGAAGTATCTAGATCTTGGTGAAGTATCTAGATCTTGGTGAAGTATCTAGATCTTGGTGAAGTATCTAGATCTTGGTGAAGTATCTAGATCTTGGTGAAGTATCTAGATCTTGGTGAAGTATCTAGATCTTGGTGAAGTATCTAGATCTTGGTGAAGTATCTAGATCTTGGTGAAGTATCTAGATCTTGGTGAAGTATCTAGATCTTGGTGAAGTATCTAGATCTTGGTGAAGTATCTAGATCTTGGTGAAGTATCTAGATCTTGGTGAAGTATCTAGATCTTGGTGAAGTATCTAGATCTTGGTGAAGTATCTAGATCTTGGTGAAGTATCTAGATCTTGGTGAAGTAACATCAAGTAAAACGTTTGTGTGATAAACACTATATGTGATATAAAAAAACACTAGTTTTGTAAATACAGAGCTCTTTGACCACACATAACGTTTTCTTTTTAAATTGCAACAGTAACAAAATCTGGTGCACTGTCAAAAAAGAACTATTACTACATATAACAAGATAGATAACATGTAGATTGTCTATCGTATCTTTAATAGATACAAACATAAAACACAATAATTAATTATTCTGGCTAACATTAAGATAATTTGTGTCAGAAGTCCTTTGTCGGCTGAAATCATTGTATCACACTTCAGTCTTCTTAGACCACAATACCCTCTAAAGCTGCATTTGTGTGGTGAATGACAACAAAGGCTCTGATTGACCAGTATCGGGTTATCTATTATCTATCTTATTTAAGATATTTGAGAGAAAATATTTTGAAATCCTTTCATAGTAAGCCTACAAAGAATGTTTGTGTCAAGTGTTATTGTCCCAGGCCTCATAGTTATCAGTCAGTCATTGTTATTTGGATCTTATATTTATTGATAAATTGTAGACAATAGTCTCTACTCTTAATCTAATACGTAACTTATTCCACACACATTAACACAAAATACAGTCCAATGGAAAGGTAAAGGAATATGTTTCTTAGAATTAGAATAATATATTCTTCTTTCAAAATATTTACACTACTGTAAAACTACAGAAACAAGAATACTGTCTGCTTATATGGGTTTTGTGAAACCGGTTTTCCTGTTCAGTGAAATTAGTTCATGTTCGGTTTTTTCACAGGTAGTACCAACGGTTTCCCTCTTCATATACCTCTCTTCATCTTCATCCTTCTCTCTGTCTCATTCCAGCACATGCTGAAGTGGCTAATAGCTGAGGTAATAGAACGCCAAACGATCTTCCGAGCGCTCTGAGACCATTTACTGTCAGATAACAGGGCAGGCGTGCATCTACAGAAAATGGATTGCTTTGGTCTATCTATGATTAGACCAAATTATCATATAATTACCAAAATATTATTGAATACTCCTCGGTAGTTTGGAGCCCTTACCAGGCTGGACATATTAGAGCCTTAGAGCAGATCCAAATCCAACTGATAAGAATAGTCGGCTTACGGCTTGGATATCATTACCTTGATGTGCCTGCCAACGATCTTAGAAGTACCTTGGGTCTCCCACTACTAAAGACTAGAAGGAAGATGACCGACGCTCTATTTCTACACAAACTAATCAATGGGGTCATAGACTGCCCAGATCTACTAACTCTTGTTGAATTTCGGATTCCCAGCACCACAAGATCGCAGGTATACTCTGTCGGTGTTCCATGCCATCCCTATATAGCTACCACAGCAGTATTTCTCGTCTGATGAGAATTGGAGATGAAATTACAAACGATATTGAATTGTTCGGGTCATCACACATGTCATTGCGAACGTATCATCATAGAATGTTTATTAATAACGCTCGTGATGAGTAGCCTGTATACAAGTTGTTACCAAATTGGATCATGACTATCACACTAGGCAGTTTTTTTTTATTAATTCTGTGATTTTGTAACATGATTAGTATCAATACCATAACTAACTAAATAACTAACTGAAATTAACTACTAATTGATTATTTATCTATGACTTTTGGATTTATTTAATTATTACTATACCAGATAAATGTTATTTAGTATAAAATATTGTATCATATGACATTCTGTACAATATACCCTATATACAGCACAACGGTATATTTTTACTGTTGAATTAAATTAATTAATTTAAAAATTTTATACTGTACTGGAAAGATGTAATACATAACAAGAAAAGCATATGTCCCAAGCTAGACCCTTGTGGTACTCTTCAACTACAATCAAGTTGAACACATACAGTGGTAATATTTACAAATGTTAAAGTTAATCTTAATCTTAAAACTTTGCAACTAATAATATTTTTATAAAGGGATGTCAGATAAGGTGTAATAGATTGTTACTAACCTGTCCGACAGACCTCTCCCCGATAAGATTGAGTTGCTCCTGCTGATCCTGAATTGTATTAAGTAGCTTCTGGACATATATTTGGCGGTCATTGTTGTACTTCTGCCACCTTTTGTTGACTTGAGTGAGCTTCAACAAGAAACAACTTAATTAGGATCTTAGTTTTGCTTCCAAGGACAACATTAAAGCAAATTTGCTCCTCATTTCGATGAGAAACAAGTTAATTAATTCGATGAGAAAAGGTAGAGGAGTAAGTAAATAGAATTTGATCTTCATATGTTATTAAATAGTCTGAGATTAAGAAATTAAAGGAAACATAGTAATTGTAATATTTAATCCAATTACAAACAGAAGAATGTATATAAATATTTAACTAATAAGAACTTAAAATATAATATTATAGTTACTTATTATTAAACTCTGTCGTCAAAAAAAAAAAAAAAAAAAAAAAAAAAAAAAAAATGAATAAAGTTGGTCCTCTTGTAGAAGTTTGTCTATTTTTTTAAATTTAGAATAGTGTTGAATTTTTTTAAAACAATTCACTAACCTTCTACAAGTATAAAAATGTTGATTTTTTCAATAAACATTTTTGATGCTGTACAAAATTGTTTCTTAAATTATAGTAATTAGTATTTTGTGAATTTGTGATTTTTTTATATGTTAAATAAAACTTTGTAATTTTTCAATTAATTCAAACCAAAAATATAAGTAATTTTTTGTTTATTAGTCGATAATATAATTCAGTAAAATGTACAGTGTTGACTATTCAGATTTCTTTTAATGAAAACTTGTTTTTCGTTGATGTATAAAATCAGATCAGTAGACATCGGATTAGGTTACTTTCAAAATAAGTGAAATACAATATTTCAAAGGCATTATTATCCACACAGTTTGATGGAATATTTGAGTAAAAATACATTGAATTTAGTTTACTTTCTAACTAACTAATTTGGGCAGTCTAAGATATTTTATCATCTATTATAATATCTAATAGTTTTGTTTCGGTTGCAACTGATATTATCTCATCTTCAATTATTTAGATAATTCTGAATATTTTTATTTGATAATTCACTTTATTATTTTTTTTATATTAATTTACATAGTTTAGAACTATGCCGTTTGCCTTTAGTCAGTCATTTTTATATGTGGTACTAGGGGACACCCCTACACCCTTCACGTGCCAACCCCGACTCTTGCTGCGCTAGATACACCTCGGCACATGACTTTGAATGCAAATAATAGTAGATTATCTGTATAACGTAAAATTACAATATTAAATTATTTACAGTATTTCACTCGAACTACTAGCGTTACTACCTATTTATTAGTATAGGGTATTACTTAGCCTATTTCGAACGTTTTTATTTCATTTGTGTTTTTTTTAACAACTGAAGATTAAACTCTTAATGCATCAATAGGGTAATGTCAAATATATAAAATAAACATGTTTATTTATTTACAAAACAGCTGTTATTAATGTACTAAAATCAACCCAATGTTATTCTTATGGAAAAAAGGAAATTTTGAGAGGCTGTTTGTACCCCTTCGGTATGGAATTTCAAAAAATCCTTTCTTTGTGGGTCCCTTTGATACTAAAGCTTAAAATTTCATGGAAATCCATTTGGTGGTTTTTGTGATCAGTTAGTCAGTGAGTGGTATTTGGCTTTTATATATATAGATTAACTAATAATTATTTAATTTAACTTTCATTTATTCTTAAAATACCAATTATCAAGGTATGGGTGAATATGGTATTCAAAGAAGTGTGATGAGTGTAGATAAACAAATTTAATCTTTGTTACAAACTAAGGTTGACTATTCTTTAGTCATTAATACTATGACAAATCATTTGTCATTGCCCAATGACAAATGAACAGCCAGTGGTCAGCTGATCCCTCTCAAAATTTCTTATGACTGATTGACATCGAACTGAGAACCTTTAGTTTATGAAGCTGGGCTTTAACCAACCGCTTTTACTAAGTTCGTTTCTACATCATTTCTTAGTTGTATAATCAATCATAAATTTAATGCTGGGCATAAAAGAAATTCTGTATAAACTAAACATTTGTTCAGAAAAATTATACTGCCGATGTTTTCATAATATATTTAATAGACTGAAATACTCTACTAGGTTCTCACAAACATCTTTCAACCAACTTTTATAGGTTAAGATACAACCTCCAAATTTCATTTGACTCTAAAAAAATCCAGATATCAATAAAAAACCGAGTAAATTTAAATGGAAGAAAATATAATTATTTCCAATAATGGCCAGACATCTGCTTTCGTGTCAACTAAAATTGTGCCGTCACAACGAGCATCCAGCGGAGTGGAGAAGAATTGTGTCAATACTAGCGGGGTGGAGTGGAGTGAAATAAAGTTGAGTGAAGGCAAGCTGACATTTTAATTTAAAACTTTACACCCCAATATAAAAGTTATTCATATAAGTACCACTTTCATAATCCAAATTAATTTCTCGTTTTGTTTTGTTAATGTGTCCTTTCATTATTTGATTTCACACAAAAAAAATATGAGTAAATAATTTTAGTTTTAACTGAGTATGGCCATAATTAAAATGGCTTTGTAACCTAACATTGTTTTATTATTAGGAATTTAAAAATTTTATTCCCCATGTGCGTGATTTGATAATTTTATTCCTTTTTAATCCCCCAAAAATGTTCTTTTTTAAATGTTTATGTACATAATTAAGAATGTTTTTTGTTCTCTTCAAAACTAAAAATAAAACTTATTTTATAATTTTTTTAAAATATGATACAAATTTACAACAATTCTTTTCAAACTTACTTTGGCTTGTCAATTTATCAAGTTTAACAAATGAATCTCAAAAAGATAAATGTGTTATTTATTCCTTTTAATATTTTAATTTTATGAAATCCATTAAACTAATATTCATTTGTCATTGGGATATTAATTAATGGCACTTCCTAAGGAATGGTCGGCTTTAGCTTGTAACAAGAACTACATTCATCTACACTCATCACACTTATTCGAAATTCATATTTGCCCATATCTTGACAATCGGAATCTTAAAATAAATAAATAAAACTGTGATGGTACAAAAATAATTCTGGAGATCATAAAATTATACTATAAAATAATGTTAGCATAGTTGATTAGAGTCCAACTCGATGAGCTAAAGGTTCTCAGTTCGATCTTAATCATAGTCATAACAAACTATAAAAGGGGTCAACTAATAAGAACGGTTATTAATTAATGGCCCATTCTAAGGAATAGTCAGCATTTATTTGTAACCAAAGACTACATTTGCTTATCAGACTCATTAGAAATTCATATTCGCCCATATCTTGACGATCTTATGAATAAATAAATAAAATAAATATATTAGCAAAATTTTTAGACTGCTCAAGGATACATAAGCACTATCCTTGATTATATACACCTACAATAGATATCTCACGTAATAGGAATATTTGTGCAGAAATTTGGTTAGTTAGTGAGGCCCACAACCACACCTGGTTTAAACTGCATTACATTTACATGGGACTACACTAGCGCTCCACAAAAACAGCTGATAATTTGAGACAACAAATTTAGGATTGGATGAGAAATCTATTTGTGTATAAAATCATAGCATTACCAACTCAAGTTGCTATGTTGCAAGTATCAAAAAGAGAAAAAGATGTCGTTATTAAAAATGATTCATTGTTCATTCAAAAGACGCCAATTGTCAAGATATGGGCGAATATGAGGGGCGAATGAGTGTGATGAGTGTAGATGAACAAGTGTAGTCATTGTTACTATCTAAGGTCGACTGTTCCTCAGAAAGAGCTATTTATTGATAGCCCAATAGCCAGGGCAAAAGATCCTAATTTTTAAACTTTATGATACATATATTGATTACAAGTTATTGTAATTTTAATTACAGTATTCAATAATTAAAAATAAGTAGACGTTTTACCACATCATTAAGATATTTCACCAAAATCATCATCAGTTCATGATGATAATTCTTACAAGATCAAAATTGATTTTGTTACTATATTTTTGCTTGTTAAAAGTTTACTAAGTTTTGTGTTCACAAATAACATAAATACACAAAACAATAAATGGCTAAAAGTGTTGAACTATGAGAAAGTACCACAATATACTGCATAATTAGTTAAATATAACAGTGAATGTTTAAAAAACAAAATTCATGCAATTTTCAACAAATAAAAAGACCATCCAATTTATTTAATTATTGATGAAGACCAACTTGAACCTAATGATTATGTCAAATTTGTAGACTTGTTTGGTACCATAACGACATTATGTCAAATCTGTAGACTTGTTTGGTACCCATATCGACATTATGTCAAATCTGTAGACTTGTTTGGTACCCATATCGACATTATGTCAAATCTGTAGACTTGTTTGGTACCCATATCGACATTATGTCAAATCTGTAGACTTGTTTGGTACCCATATCGACATTATGTCAAATCTGTAGACTTGTTTGGTACCCATATCGACATTATGTCAAATCTGTAGACTTGTTTGGTACCCATATCGACATTATGTCAAATCTGTAGACTTGTTTGGTACCCATATCGACATTATGTCAAATATGAAGACTTGTTTGGTACCCATATCGACATTATGTCAAATCTGTAGACTTGTTTGGTACCCATATCGACATTATGTCAAATCTGTAGACTTGTTTGGTACCCATATCGACATTATGTCAAATCTGTAGACTTGTTTGGTACCCATATCGACATTATGTCAAATCTGTAGACTTGTTTGGTACCCATATCGACATTATGTCAAATCTGTAGACTTGTTTGGTACCCATATCGACATTATGTCAAATCAGTAGACTTGTTTGTACCCATATCGACATTATGTCAAATCAGTAGACTTGTTTGTACCCATATCGACATTATGTCAAATCAGTAGACTTGTTTGTACCCATATCGACATTATGTCAAATCAGTAGACTTGTTTGGTACCCATATCGACATTTTATGCAAACAAATTTCAACATTCTATTTTTATTCAGAAGATTATCACCCTAATGTCAAATGAATGTCATATTAACAGTGAACAGTGGTTTGATTGTGCTAAAATTAACTTATGGCATTCCAATCTGGCCAAACAGTAATTCTAACTGGAAGAAATATTTTATTTTACACAAATATGCTTTATGAATTAAATTTTAAAAAAAGAAAAAAAAAATCTTATAAACAACTCTTTAGAAATGTTAATATCATGACTTTACCATCTATTTATATTTATGAAACATTAATATTTGTTAAAAACAATCTATCAAATGTTCAAACAAAACTACCAAATTTTTGTTTGGTATGGTATTCGACCTTAAAATACCATACCACAGGACCACTTTAGACAAAAAACACATTCATTACAATGAAATAAAATTATACAACAAACTACCAACTTATTTAAAGGAAGAAAAAGACATGAAATATATTTTAAAGAATTTAAAATCAATGTTATTAAATGAAACAGTTTATAAAGTTGAAGATTGCCTTACAATATATTTTATACAACCATTACATTTGTATATACATCATTCAAATTCAAAACATCCTTTATTCAATACATGCACATTACATACAATGAATAGAGTCTTAAAATTAAAGTAATCCCTACACTATGGTAACCTTATAATTTCAGATTTTATGTTTAGCATTGTTAATGATGTAAAAAAGTAAATTCAGATATATCCATGAATACACTTCAATGGTATATTTAACAAAATAATTCAAAAATATAATTCGTCTGAAAAAAAATTAAAATGAAATGTTATGGACGTATAATGAATGAATATAATTAATTATTAACAGTAAGAACTTTCCCAGAATTATTCCATAGAGTAAGGGGCAGTCACAGAATACTTCAATACAGTGTATATCATATTTATATACACTGTATTGAAGTTTATACTCTATGTTATATAACTTGTTTGTTGCCTATGCAAATATTGTTAAAGGAAAATCAAACTATTATTATTATTATTATATATGAAATATCATAAGCTACATAAATATAAGATTTGTTCAGTTTTCAACAAAGTTAACTAAATCTGTACAAAGTCGTAATCAAATCAAGGAAATCCCTTCAAACTTACATCTGTAATGACTGCTTGAAGCTTTACATTTTCCTCCTGGCAGTTTTGAAGTTTCAGTCTTAACTCTCTTACACTTTCATATTCTGTATTCGCCTTACTGTTTTCCGTAACCTGAAACATATGCAAAACATAAATAAATTTTGCACATAAACAATAAAGATAATTTTGTTAGTATTGGGTTATTACTAATATAAATGTTATCTTAATTTTAGTTATAGATAATATATATGTTTACTGATTAAAAGTCAGAATTATGATGACTAGACGACAGCCCTTGCTTCGCTACAGGGTGGTTCTCCATGCTTGCTTACCCTTCCCTCAATGGTTCTTTCAAACAATCTTATCAATATAAAAGCTCAGCCTGCTGTCATTTATAGAAAATAAAGTTTTATAGTTTAGAAAACCCTATAAGTCTACTTTAGGGTGATGCAAAGTAGCGCAATCATGTCAGAGGTAGTAGAAATGACCCAAACATTTCACAATGAAAACCAATTTAGCCAAGCTTTTATGTCATGTTTGTGAATTTTATATCAGTTGTTTGAAATAAATTATTTAATTACATTAATGGCAAAGTTACTCTTGTGGAAAAAAGTAAAAGTCGAGGGGATGTTCCTACCCCTTAGAAATAAAATTTCTATAAATCCTTTCTTAATGGGTTCTCTATGATACAAAAGCTAACTTCCAACCAAATGTTATCAACATCTGTTCTGTGGTTCTAGAGAGTTCATGATGAGTGAGTACATTGTTTTTGGATTTTACAAATTAAGATTATAAGACAATGAAAAAACTTTCTCTGTCAAAAGATACAAATTCAGGTTATGTGTATAGTCAGAATTATTAATATATTCTTGCTGAAAACAACCACTTTTTGAGTCTTTAGTAGTTATTTCCAAGTATAAATTTGAGGGGGAAAAATAGAGTAACAAATTTATCAATTTCTGTTTTGTCTTTACTTTGTTTCTTGTTCAGTAAACAAATATCTTGCATAGTAAATAATTCAAGGAAATTTTAATTCAGTCATACTTGTATAAAGCATATAATAATGTTTTATCTTCTCATTTTACAAATACGTATTTCTAAATAAAAAAAAAACACAATTACACTGCCAATACTGAATTTTTTATAGAATCACTAGGGGACACGCCTGCACGCTTTGCGTGCCAACCCCAACTCTCGCTGCATTCGATACACCTCAGCCTCGGCAGTGACTTTTGACTAAAATAATAGATTAACTGTACAACGTAAAATCACAATTATAAGTAAATTGAAACATCCACTCATCCACACAGTACGTGGGTATCACCAATGTATGTGTATGAATAGGTGGGAGTATTATCACTAGTGTACGTGTATGGATGGTTAAGAGGGTCATCACCACTGTATGGTTGGGTGGGGAGGGATGGTTTCTTGATTTTACAACTTAAAGACCTACAAAAACAACAATCTGAAGTAATGTTCCAATGTTATAACATATGTCCAATTCTTATAACAACTTTCTTGGGACTATCCAAGGAATATTAAATGAGACCTACCCTGTAAAAATGACAAAGAAAAATCATAACATTAAGAAGAACTGCTGAGACGCTGAATGCTCTAGACTTAAAAACTTATATATAAAAGCCTTGGAGAAAGAACTTTGCACAGGATTACCTGAAGATAGAGCAGAAACCACGGCAAGAAAGAAGGGCTACAACTTAAAGTTAAAAATGCTGAGCAAAGATAAAACATCTGACTATATCAACAACGCTGATAACAAATCTAGGGCACTTTGCCAATACAGCAAATGAGTGGCAACTCCTAATAAATGGGGAGATTTAACAGGACCCAATAAAAATAGAAAATCATCTAAACAGTTTCTTTTCAACAGCTGCTCAAAAAACACTACAAGCTAACAACATAATCACATACATCGGCAACCACGAAGTTCCTCCTATTACAGATAACAAATTAGAATTTCAACTCGCAACACATAATGAGGTGCTAAAATCAATAGATTCACTTAAGCCAAAAACTTCATCAGATACAGATGAAATATCTGCAAAACTGGTCAAAATATGCAGAAATGAACTCTGATCAACCCATTAACAGCCCTCATAAACAAGTTTCTCCAACAAGGAATTTTTCCCTCACAGCTGAAAACCGGCAAAGTATACTCCAGTACAAAAATGGACCAACCACAGACACTAAAAGCTACAGATCAATATAACTTATACCAACCTTTTCTAAGATCTTCGAGAAAATCTTTCTAAACAGACTAATAAATCTATCTAGACCAAAGTCTGCTGCTTACAAACAAACAACACGGCTTTCTATAAGGCAGATCCACAAGCTCTGAATTAATTCAACTTACAGAGCACATAATTAACCAAATAAAGATGTCTACTTAGTCACAAGTCTGTTCCTCAACTTTAGTAAGGCCTTTGATTGCCTTAATCACGAGACACTTCTTAGAAAATTGGGAGCTTTAGGTGTTGAAGGTAAAACAAAACAATGGTTCCACAGTCACCGTAATGGTAGACAGTAAATAGTTAAAATTCAGCATGTAGCAAACAATACTCTTCATAAAGTACACTCTGAAATTACCCCTGTAAAGAGAGGAGTACCACAGGGATCAGTACTTGGACCAGTCCTGTTTCTCCTCCTCACAAATGACCTGCCACACCAGGTACAAGATTACTGCCAAACTACAATATATGCAGACGACACTGTACTCACATCAACAGATAAATCAATAGAAACTCTAAATAAAAATGCCAATATAACTCTCAACAAGACCAAACAATACTGCACAGTAAATGAACTTGCTCTAAACGAAAAGAAAACCGTCCAACTCAACTTTTCCACTAAAAACAAAATCACAAACGTAACAGTTACTGGACTACAAGCACAAAATTATACCAAACATCTTGGCGTTATAATGGGCTCAAAATTGACATGGAAACAGCACATTGACCAACTATGCAAGAAACTCTGTTCTGGATATATATTATCAGGCGAATAAAGCAAGTCAGCAACCTGGAAACTTCAAAAACAGCTTACCATGCATTGTTTGAGTCACACGTCAGGTATGGCATCGTGTTGTGGAGAGGTACCTCGAATAACCAACTTAAAAGAGTCATCATCCACCAAAAAAGAGCAATAAGATACTTAGCAGACTTTAAATATCAAGAGAGCTGTCGTGATTCATATAAAACCTAAAAATTCTTACAGTAACGTCACTTTACATCTGCGAAGTAATCCTATATGCCATCTCCACAAACCAGACAAGAAATAGAGATATTCACCAACACTACACTAAAAATACCTCAGGCTTCACACTACCCCTAACCATCTAAGTCTCTTTGAAAAGAAGTCATCTTTACAAAGGAGCTCTGTATTTCAACCATCTACTAGAACCTATTAACCACCTGACCGCTTCAAGAACGAGTTAACAACATGGCTGCAAGAAAGACCATTCTATTCAGAAAAAGAATTCCTTGACAACCAGCTCTAAGAATACTTTTTAACCTTAAATTTCTAACAATAATATTGACGTGTGTACTGTTCTTAAAGAATATGTTCAATAAAGAATATTGTCAGTGAGCTGAAAATCAGACCAATACTACGTGGTTCGGATTCCACGTAAAGCTGTAGGTCCCATAGTTGCCCTGGCTATTGGGCTATTAATAAATAGTCCTTTCTGAGCTAAGTCGAACTCAGATAGTAACAATGACTACACTCATTCACTCCTCATATTCGCCCATATCTCTACGATCGGCGTCTTAGAGATGAATAATGAACAATGTCTATGCTGTTAACTTATTGAGAATAGTAAGTAATAAACTTTCTGAACATAATCACTTTCAACCACTATGAATCTCGAATCACCACAGCTTCCACAGTGCACGATAAAACTTTAGGTTACTCCTATCTACAAAAATATCAACTACTGAGTGTCACATCTCTTTCATTTCATGGTTATTTTAACTGCAGAGTAAAATTTACAAGTCCATTCGGTTACTTATAATTATTCTGGTCGAATTTCAATTAATTGATAAACTAACACAAATATAACACTGAAATTGCAAATAACTCCTCAGCAAACATTTTAAACTCACGAATTTTCATTTAAAGAACTGACACCTATGTTAACAATTAATTATTATTGATAATTAATTAATAACATCAGATGTACAAAACATCTAACGCCTATTCTAACATCTAAACCTCATTAGGTAAGATATAATTGTAAGAGATAACGAGCTAACACAACAGAGCTAATCCAGTGTTGGTCACCTCGATACTGATATAAGGTAATGAACGTGAGACCTTCTGTTAACCATAACTGGCGTGTGATACTTATCAGCTGATGTCAAAGAGTTAGCTTTGTAAACTTGATTCAAAGTTACTTTTGTGCATATTCTTAGACTATGAAGATCTGAACATAGATTTTGTTCATTCTGTACAATTATTAAATTTCACTATTCATTTGATAGTCCATTATTATTAAGACTGTAGAGATATGGGCGAATACCAGGAGCAAATGATTATGATGTAGATGAATGAGTGTAGTCATTGTTACTTACTAAGAATGACTGTTCCTTAGAGACAGACATTTATTAATAGCCCAATAGCTACAGCAACTAAGGGACCTACACTTTGACATATAATCCGAACCACGTAGTAGTATTGGACTTATTTTCAGCTAACAAGTCGGATATTCAGTTTTGTTCCCTACACACCATCCAGACACTGATTACCACTCAACACAGACACCTTATACTACTCTAGTAGTGTCCACATCCATGGCAACCATACAGCGTACGCTGTGTCAGTTATACGAGGACTAAGCATAGAACCTATTGCCTACAATGTCTGAAACAGTTTGTCCCCAAGTAGCTGGGTTACAGCACTAATAGTGACTGCCACTATTTCATTCCAGATCTTGCACCTTACATTAATATTAATCTTTATATAACATTTATATAATACCACCTGTAAGGTGGCTATGTATATGGGTGGGTCAACACCACCATAAGTGTATGCTTGAATGGGTGGATATGTATATAGGTGGGTCAACATCCCCATGAGTCTATGAGTGGGTAGGTGAATCAATACCATTATAAGTGTATGGATGAGTGGATCAATGTCAATACCACTATAAGTGTATGGATGGGTGGGTATGTATATTATTAATAACACCATGGTATAAGTCCAAATTTGTTAATAT
Organism: Stictocephala bisonia; assembly: GCA_035578905.1. Classification (NCBI taxonomy): domain Eukaryota; kingdom Metazoa; phylum Arthropoda; class Insecta; order Hemiptera; family Membracidae; genus Stictocephala; species Stictocephala bisonia. Next base: position 301,225 of record JAQJVL010000206.1, on the reverse strand, counting down.
GTAATTTTCTTGAAGATTATTTTTGTATATTACTAATACAATAAATATGAGTGATATTTATTGTATATTGCACTAAATTATGAGTGATTAGACTAACGAAATCAAAATATATTGATACGATTTCACATTAGAAGATGGATAATTATCATGCGTTTACTATCATTGGTACAGTACAAAAAGACTTATTGTTTTTTTTAAAATATGTATGTACATGCATTCGTTCTGTTCACTTACACTGTAAAGTCACTGTACAATGTATTATAAGAAAGTGAAGCGTACACGGAAAAGTACAACATTTTATACGAACGATGTGAGCTGCTGTGATATTCTCATATGGTAGTATTTAAATCAGACAAGTAATGTATTTTTCGCACTTCATCTTTCCCCCATTTGCTATGCAAAAAGGAATCTTCCTCTCTTTATGACCTTAGGTCAAATGTTTAAAATTTATAATAGCAACATCTGCAAATTATGCAAAACTGCAATTTTAGTGCTCACAAATATTTTAGCAAGTTTTCCTTATGACAAAACTGACACTTTGACAGGTGCAAGATAAATTATTTACAACCAATAATTATAATCATAAAATTTAATTGGTGAACATTTTTTCCAGCATTTTTTTTTTTTTTACTATCATTGTCATCATAAAAACCATGTTAATTGTAAGTACTAGTTTCTTATTTCTTAATAAAACATTCATTTTGTCAAGCACTAGGGAATCTTCAAACTGTCATAGATCAGATATACTTTGATATCAATAATAAGGTTTGCTGGAGCAGTACATGGGGAAATTAGATTGGCTACACCCTGTAACAGACCAGGAAAGTCTTGGAGAAATCTCTCTGTGACCTCCACATTGCAAGCCAATAAGGAAAACTGGAAAGACATTTGTCATGCTAAGCCATTTTGATCTTTATATCATCAGTCATTTCATTAAACCCATTGTGTTTACAGAAGCATGTTTCATTTGGTTATATTAGAATTAATTTGAGTAACCAGTATAAATTTTATCAGCACTAATAAATTTACATATGATTTGTTAAGTTGTACTAGGTTCAGCCATTTTAGAAGATACAGTGCCATTGAAGAAGGATATTTCTTTGGTTTTCCAGAACTTATTCCATATTCTGATATCTACATATTTAGTTCTGTAAGCGAATATATCTCTAAGAAATTTTTCAATATAGGAAGATTGTTTTTAGTTACACAAGTTTATGATCAATCTGGTTAGGTAAGATTGATTAGTGACACAAATTTATGACCCTCCCACCAGCACTCAGATAAACAACTTGATGGCCCTCCCAGCAACCCTCAGATAGACAACTTTATTGCCCTCGCACCAACCCTTAGATACACAACTATATGGCCCTTCAACCCTCCCACCCTCAGGTGCACAACTTTATTGCCCTCCCACCCACCCTCAGATACACAAATTTATTACCCTCCCATCAATTCTCAGATACACAACTATATGGCCCTCCCACTAACCCTCAGATACACAGCTTTATTACACTCCCACCAACCCTCAGATATACAACTTTATTGCCCTCCCACCCACCCTCAGGTACACAACTTTATTGCCATCCCACCCACCCTCAGGTACACAACTTTATTACCCTCCCACGCACCCTCAGGTACACAGCTTTATTACCCTCCCACGCGCCCTCAGATATACAACTTTATTACCCTCCCACGCACCCTCAGGTACACAGCTTTATTACCCTCCCACGCGCCCTCAGGTACACAGCTTTATTACCCTCCCACCAACCCACAGACATACAACTTTATTACCCTCCCACCCGCCCTCAGGTACACAACTTTATTACCCTCCCACGCGCCCTCAGTTACACAACTTTATTACCTCCCACGCGCCCTCAGGTAGACAACTTTATTATCCTCCCACGCGCCCTCAGGTACACAACTTTATTACCCTCCCACGCGCCCTCAGGTACACAGCTTTATTACCCTCCCACCAACCCACAGATATACAACTTTATTACCCTCCCACCAACCCACATATATACAACTTTATTACCCTCCCACCAACCCACATATATACAACTTTATTGCCCTCCCACCAACCCACAGACATACAACTTTATTACCCTCCCACCAACCCACATATATACAACTTTATTACCCTCCCACCAACCCACAGACATACAACTTTATTACCCTCCCACCCGCCCTCAGGTACACAACTTTATTACCCTCCCACGCGCCCTCAGTTACACAACTTTATTACCTCCCACGCGCCCTCAGTTACACAACTTTATTACCTCACACGCGCCCTCAGGTAGACAACTTTATTACCCTCCCACGCGCCCTCAGGTACACAACTTTATTACCCTCCCACGCGCCCTCAGGTACACAACTTTATTACCCTCCCACCAACCCACAGACATACAACTTTATTACCCTCCCACCAACCCACATATATACAACTTTATTGCCCTCCCACCAACCCACATATATACAACTTTATTACCCTCCCACCAACCCACATATATACAACTTTATTACCCTCCCACCAACCCACAGACATACAACTTTATTACCCTCCCACCAACCCACATATATACAACTTTATTGCCCTCCCACCAACCCACATATATACAACTTTATTGCCCTCCCACCAACCCACAGATATACAACTTTATTGCCCTCCCACCAACCCACATATATACAACTTTATTGCCCTCCCACCAACCCACAGATATACAACTTTATTGCCCTCCCACCAACCCACATATATACAACTTTATTGCCCTCCCACCAACCCACATATATACAACTTTATTGCCCTCCCACCAACCCACAGACATACAACTTTATTACCCTCCCACCAACCCACAGACATACAACTTTATTACCCTCCCACCAACCCACATATATACAACTTTATTGCCCTCCCACCAACCCACATATATACAACTTTATTACCCTCCCACCAACCCACAGATATAAAACTTTATTACCCTCCCACCAACCCACAGACATACAACTTTATTACCCTCCCACCAACCCACATATATACAACTTTATTGCCCTCCCACCAACCCACATATATACAACTTTATTACCCTCCCACCAACCCACATATATACAACTTTATTACCCTCCCACGCGCCCTCAGGTACACAGCTTTATTACCCTCCCACCAACCCACAGATATACAACTTTATTACCCTCCCACCAACCCACATATATACAACTTTATTACCCTCCCACCAACCCACATATATACAACTTTATTGCCCTCCCACCAACCCACAGATATACAACTTTATTACCCTCCCACCAACCCACAGATATACAACTTTATTACCCTCCCACCAACCCACATATATACAACTTTATTGCCCTCCCACCAACCCACATATATACAACTTTATTACCCTCCCACCAACCCACAGATATACAACTTTATTACCCTCCCACCAACCCACATATATACAACTTTATTACCCTCCCACCAACCCACATATATACAACTTTATTACCCTCCCACGCGCCCTCAGGTACACAGCTTTATTACCCTCCCACCAACCCACAGATATACAACTTTATTACCCTCCCACCAACCCACATATATACAACTTTATTGCCCTCCCACCAACCCACATATATACAACTTTATTGCCCTCCCACCAACCCACAGATATACAACTTTATTACCCTCCCACCAACCCACAGACATACAACTTTATTACCCTCCCACCAACCCACATATATACAACTTTATTGCCCTCCCACCAACCCACATATATACAACTTTATTACCCTCCCACCAACCCACATATATACAACTTTATTACCCTCCCACCAACCCACATATATACAACTTTATTACCCTCCCACCAACCCACAGATATACAACTTTATTACCCTCCCACCAACCCACAGACATACAACTTTATTACCCTCCCACCAACCCACATATATACAACTTTATTGCCCTCCCACCAACCCACATATATACAACTTTATTACCCTCCCACCAACCCACATATATACAACTTTATTACCCTCCCACCAACCCACATATATACAACTTTATTACCCTCCCACCAACCCACATATATACAACTTTATTGCCCTCCCACCAACCCACATATATACAACTTTATTGCCCTCCCACCAACCCACATATATACAACTTTATTACCCTCCCACCAACCCACATATATACAACTTTATTGCCCTCCCACCAACCCACAGATATACAACTTTATTACCCTCCCACCAACCCACATATATACAACTTTATTGCCCTCCCACCAACCCACATATATACAACTTTATTACCCTCCCACCAACCCACATATATACAACTTTATTGCCCTCCCACCAACCCACAGATATACAACTTTATTACCCTCCCACGCGCCCTCAGATACACAACTTTATTACCCTCCCACCAACCCACAGATATACAACTTTATTACCCTCCCACCCGCCCTCAGGTACACAACTTTATTACCCTCCCACGCGCCCTCAGTTACACAACTTTATTACCTCCCACGCGCCCTCAGGTAGACAACTTTATTACCCTCCCACGCGCCCTCAGGTACACAGCTTTATAACCCTCCCACCAACCCACATATATACAACTTTATTACCCTCCCACCAACCCACATATATACAACTTTATTGCCCTCCCACCCTCTCTCAGGTACACAACTTTTATGTCATCCCACCCACCCTCAGGTACACAACTTAATTGCCCTCCCACCAATTCTCAGATACACAACTATATGGCCCTCCCACTAACCCTCAGGTACACAGCTTTATTACCCTCCCACCAACCCTCAGATATACAATTTTTTATTGCCTTCCCACCTTCCCTACACAACTATATGGCCCTCTCACCTTCCCTCAGATATACAATTTGATTGCCGTGACAAGTGAATTTATTTAATGGTATAACAGTTTTCCAATTAATATGTACATCATATGTTTATTTCATTACATTGAGTGCTTTTGATGAAGCATGTTTCGTTAGTGTGTACCAGAACCAGTTTTAGACATTAAATAGTAATAATTGTACTACTCATAAAGAATTATGGCAAATGTTATCATACAGGAATAATTATAAGAAATTATCATCTGTGAAAAATGAATCATAACATCGGTCTACAATTTACTGTTTGGTATTCCCCTCATGTGAGACAGACTGTTTGTGACCCTATATACTTCACAAAGCACATTGCTATAGGATATAGGAAATATAAAATCAATAATACTGTCGCAATCTCTATCACGGGGGGGGGGGGGGCGGACAAATCCTGTAAAATCTGTGTCATGTTACGATGTAATATTGTTAAAGTACAGACAGATAAATAGAAATAAAAGTAAAATTGTCTAATAAAGTTAATGTTTTGACAAATATGTATGAAAATAATAAAGGAAATTAATTCAACAGCAAGTTATTATTTATTCATAACGAGCATGTATTATTGTCTACTGACATTTCATCTCAAGATTAAATAACTTACTTTGACAGCGTTATAAGAATAAATTTGAAAAATTACAATAGAAACTAAACAAAGTGATATGGAGTGACTATTTTACCCCCCCCCCTTTTGGAATCCCCTCCAAAAAAATTGCTATGGCATAATTAATTAACTTAATGGATCACACAGGGCGTGGGAATATATCGATATAAATACATCGATATAAATGTCGATTATTTCAATCGGTTCCACTGCGTGGGTACTCGATACGCAATTAGGGAACCAACGTCAATATAATGATCGATGCGAGGAGGAAAACTGCGTTGACTGTATGTATTATTAAAATGTATTTTTCCCATCTCTTTGATTGAAGAGTAAAAAGCGCCGGCCCGATTAAAAACCATCGGTCCTACGTGGACTGTAATTTACAGTTGAAACTGTGTAATGATATTATATTTATCAAATGAGTAAATTAACTTTAGAACCATAAAATTAACAAACCATTTTCAATTTTAAATTTGGAAATTAATTAGCCACATTTCCTAATAGTGTGCTAGTGTAAATTCATAAAAACGAGAACTAAATACTTAGAAATGAATAGAGTCTATCTAGCTCATTAAAGATCCCAAAACAAACATACAAAAATAAAAGTAATCGAAATAATAAATTTCTATACATAAAAACCTTCAACTCTGAATCATCTGCTACAACAAATTAATAAAATAGTATCTGTTAATTTTGAAACAATTAAAACAGTACACAATGAGATATGAAAATTAATCATTATGTGTTAATCATGTAACTTTTTTACATCATTATATTAATACTAGGGGACACCCCTGCACGCTTCGAGTGACAACCCCGACTCTTGCTGCGCTCGATTCACCTCAGCCTTCGGCCTCGGCATGTAACTTTTGACTAAAAATAATAGTATATTAACTGTTTAACGTAAAATCACAATATTAAATTTATTTACAGTATCTCACTCACACTACTTGCGTTGATATCTATTTATTAGTATAATTACCCAATGTTTAACAGCTGAAGAATAAACTTTTCATGCATCAATAGTATAATGTCAAACATACAAAACAAACATGTTATTAATTTATAAAAATCAACTTAATGTTATTCTTATGAAAAAAGGAAATATTGAGGGGCTGTTTGTACCCCTTAGGAATGGATTTTTAAAAGAGCCTTTCTTAGTGCGCCTTTAAGACATAAGATAAATATATGTACTAAATGTCATATCTCTATCTTATATGGTTTTTGCTGGGCGATGTTGAATCAGTCAGTGAGTGAGTCAGGACTTGTCTTTATATATATATATAGATAAATATTTTCTATTTTGTCGAAAGTACTATCAAACAATGTTTATCAAGCGAAACAGCTGGTTTTATCAGAGTAGTTGTATTACTAAATGTACACAACCAAAACACGTACATTTGACGATGTACGTAAATATCAAATGATGGTGTTTGTTTACTGCAACAGATCATTAATAGTTTCAATGAATTTATATCTGACAAAATTACTGGGTTAATTAATCTAACAATCAATTAATTAGTACCTGACAGTTAGTTTTAAAATTTGTTTAACGAGTGATATGAATTATTTTACACTATAGTGACAGGCATGAATTAAATCAGTTGAGCTAAATAAGAAAACCCCTATTTCAAATCAAGCTAGTACATTCTATTCTATATCAAGAGTAGAATTTTAGTATATTTTAGCTGTTTCTAATCATGTTTCAACAATTTCTTAAGTGTTGTATTTCTAAACAAAATGTTTGGCGTCCCAAAAATGCTATCCCAACGGACTTCATTCGTGCCCGTCACTATAACGAATATATCTTTTGTGGTCATGTTTACTTCTGTAACGTTAATCACCTTTACATATTTATAGTTTTTGAACTGCATCTACAAGCCTCTTAAAAATAACTTTAAATGATTGTTATCATTTGTTAAGATCAAAGAGAGAAAATTAGAAAAAAAAATAAAATATATTTCCTTATATATTTTATTTATTTTTTACCAACAATATTACAAAATAGGCTTTCCACCCAAGTGCAATGTAGCATTGATACATCTGGCGTAACGAATGTAATGGAAGTGCATGCAAGCCCATCTATTATTTATTCATTCTCACATCCGCACGCAATAACGATTAATAAGCCACAATGGACACGTAGTTATAATTTATTGCAGATAAACAAGTGTTAATACGTAAGTAGAAAGACATTTAATAACATCATATTTCATTCATTCAAATAAAGATAAGAATAATTTGAATATATAAATAACAACAATGCGTGTGCATTAGTTTAAAGTAAAACGACATTTTGGTTTACAAATTAATTGAAATTAACCTAAAAAATAAATATGTGATGTGTTACCAAATATCAGCTGCCTAATCGATAGTATTTGTTGCTGTTGTTTGTTCAGTATAAATATATATATGTTATGTACAAAGAACATTGGAGGAGATATTGTATTTCTGCATAAAGCAATGTCTGTAGAAAGGAGCATGGTAATCCCGTTTGAGTTGGGGAAGTAGTGAGTGGGTGGGAATAGAATACATAATAGAAGATTTAACGCAACGCACTTGCAGAAGTGGGTGAGCGATCGTCTACTTGGACAAAAAATGTTTTTAACCCAACTTATATGTAATGACAGAGAAATATAATTATATTTATTTAAATATAATTAAATAAAAACAAAAACACTACAAGCCGGCAGTCAAACTAGAAGTGAGATACTGTATTGAAACGCTACTGAAACTATGAAAAAAATATACATTACAATTAAAAAAATAGTAATTTTAACTTGCATAAAAAAAACAACGATTACCAACAACGGTTCCTACTGTCTAATGACGATGCCCAAAGTAGAGCAACTAATAAATTATTACAAAATTGAGTAAAAAATGTAAAAATGTAATTGGTTAAAATAAATACAGGAAGACATGAGATAACTTAATTTAACTAATAAATACCTAATTTACAAAATTAAAGACATTAAATAAGAATCACGCCCAAGATACAAATGCAGTAGCAGCACGGGTATTACAGGAGCAGAGCTACAACTGAGATCTCAGAAAATGAAAGATTACTGGGAAGGAATAGAGTAAAAAAAATACCAAAAGACAATTCAGAAAAGTAAAGTGGTGCTATAATGATCTTGAAAACAACAATATGTATATAAAATCCAAAAAATGATGTACTCAATCATCACGAAATCTCCGGAACCACGGAACAGATTTTTATAAAATTTGAGGGGGGGAGTTGCTATTGCATCCTTTTTTACACATTAAAAGGATTTCTTGAAATTCAATTCCTAAGGGGTAGAAACAACCCTAAACGTTTCCTTTTTTCTGAAAAGGAACATTGGCATTAATTAAATTCAATAATTTATTTAAAACAACTTATAAATGACAAAAAAGCTTGGATAATTTGGTTTTTATGTTTAAGGTTCATTTCTAATAATTCTGACATGATTGCACTACTTCGCACACACCTAAAGTAGACTTATATACCGAGTGACCATAAGTTCATAAGTCACTTGACTCCAGCAGTAACTCAGTAGCAATTTGACTATAGCTGTAATTTGACTGTCTGCTACTATTTTGTTTTGAGGTTATGTTGGTTAGTTTTCGTAGTTTGGTAACAGAGCCAAATACTTTAATTGTGTAAACAACAAAATTAAAACATCAAAATATGATAATTACTGTAACAATGCAATGTTGTCCAGTGATTTAGGGCCAACCCGGTTTTTTCCATTTAATTGAATTATAAATATGAAAACGTGAGCCAAAAATCAGATTGAAGTTTGACGTTCTAATTACCTTTTAGTTTGGAGCACAAAGGACTAGGACAAAGAAAGCGAACCACATAGGAGAGGGGTCGGAGCCTGAACAACAATGGCGGGAGTTACGTCCAAGGCGCGTCGGGCAGACGATGTGAATTTAGCGGCCGAGTTTTCCTCGTTTCCCTTTGCTTCGGATGTTTTTTCAGCAGCATTGCAAATCAGCAAACCGGATCTGCGAGACATATCAGACAAAGTTGAAATTCTTCAGTCGCGCCCGGTATCCGGAGAGCTCTGACACCCCAAATATGGCTGCTTTGACGTCGTAAGCGCCTTTGTATTCCACATACCCCAAGAGTGTTTTGCTGGCCAAAGAACAAAAGTAATGTAGACTCCGAATTACGTTCTAATTAGCTAAACTGGCACTGTACTGATCTCTATGTGAAAAAGTTCTCCGTACATGCTTATGTTTAATGGGCAGAGTTAAGTTGTCCTTAAAATATGTCTCGACTTTACATAGTTACAGAAACATGGAAACAGACAACGGAAGAGCCTGGTCTGACATTTGTTCAGGTGATGTAGAACCCATTTAATTCCTTCATTCTTCTCGACCTAAATTAATTGACTTTGTTATTAAGTTTACACTAATCGATCTGGTGGAACAACTACACAGATAACCTACTCGCCATTAGTTCCTCTAATGACAACCCGATAGCAGAGAATACCGTACAGTTCGTTACACATTTGGGGCCGGCTACCTGAGTTTGGGTCTCGCCCTTCTGGTCACTGTGTGGATTGGAAGTTAAGCTCAAGCCATCTATTATTTTATTAATTGTACCGAAATATACTCTCAACATAATCCTGATGGCTAGCGTTTGTAAGGACGTTAAAACAAATGAATCCATAAATACACAATGAATCTCATATAAATATATATGGCCTACATCAAGGTGATGCCCCTCCTTTAATATTTTCAATTATTTATCTATGGACACTTTTTACGATTCCAAAGGGACAATTTGTATATCGGTAATAGGCAATACATTCAGGTTCTCTTGACAGTTGGTTATTTAACCTATCAATCGATATCAACGAAGAGGTAGCAGTTCTATTACCCTCGTTCATCTATCGATCACCTTGAAGCTTCTATCATTCTCCACAAACTGATAATTTTATTTCATAACAAACCAACATTAATCATTGCTGATGTTTATCCTCTACTGTTTATAAACGATATTTTCGAAATCTTAATGTGAGGAGAGGCCGATAATTTAAAAAAAACTAATCGTATCAGAGTAGAAAAACGTTAATCAATATTCATGTTTGTCCACTACTGTTCGTAAACGATATTTCCTACGTCTTAATGTGAGGAGAGGCCGATAATTTTACAAAATGAATCGTATCAGAGTAGAACAACGTTAATCGATGTTCATGTTTGTCCACTACTGTTCGTAAACGATATTCCCTACGTCTTAATGTGAGGAGAGGCCGATAATTTTACAAAATGAAACGTATCAGAGTAGAACAACGTTAATCGATGTTCGTGTTTGTCCTCTACTGTTCGTAAACGATATTTTCTACATCTTAATGTGAGGAGAGGCCGATAATTTTACAAAATCAATCGTATCAGAGTAGAACAACGTTAATCGATGTTCATGTTTGTCCTCTACTGTTCGTAAACGATATTTTCTACATCTTAATGTGAGGAGAGGCCGATAATTTTACAAAATGAATCGTATCAGAGTAGAACAACGTTAATCGATGTTCATGTTTGTCCTCTACTGTTCGTAAACGATATTTTCTACATCTTAATGTGAGGAGAGGCCGATAATTTTACAAAATGAATCGTATCAGAGTACAAAAACGTTAATCGATGTTCATGTTTGTCCTCTACTGTTCGTAAACGATATTTTCTACATCTTAATGTGAGGAGAGGCCGATAATTTTACAAAATGAATCGTATCAGAGTAGAACAACGTTAATCGATGTTCATGTTTGTCCTCTACTGTTCGTAAACGATATTTTCTACATCTTAATGTGAGGAGAGGCCGATAATTTTACAAAATGAATCGTATCAGAGTAGAACAACGTTAATCGATGTTCATGTTTGTCCTCTACTGTTCGTAAACGATATTTTCTACATCTTAATGTGAGGAGCGGCCGATAATTTTACAAAATGAATCGTATCAGAGTACAACAACGTTAATCGATGTTCATGTTTGTCCTCTACTGTTCGTAAACGATATTTTCTACATCTTAATGTGAGGAGAGGCCGATAATTTTACAAAATGAATCGTATCAGAGTAGAACAACGTTAATCGATGTTCATGTTTGTCCTCTACTGTTCGTAAACGATATTTTCTACATCTTAATGTGAGGAGAGGCCGATAATTTTACAAAATGAATCGTATCATAGTAGAACAACGTTAATCGATGTTCATGTTTGTCCTCTACTGTTCGTAAACGATATTTTCTACATCTTAATGTGAGGAGAGGCCGATAATTTTACAAAATGAATCGTATCAGAGTACAACAACGTTAATCGATGTTCATGTTTGTCCTCTACTGTTCGTAAACGATATTTTCTACATCTTAATGTGAGGAGAGGCCGATAATTTTACAAAATGAATCGTATCAGAGTAGAACAACGTTAATCGATGTTGTTGTTTGTATGGTTATGTTCGTAAACGATATTTTCTACATCTTAATGTGAGGAGAGGCCGATAATTTTACAAAATGAATCGTATCAGAGTAGAACAACGTTAATCGATGTTCATGTTTGTCCTCTACTGTTCGTAAACGATATTCCCTACGTCTTAATGTGAGGAGAGGCCGATAATTTTACAAAATGAATCGTATCAGAGTAGAACAACATTAATCGATATTCATGTTTGTCCACTACTGTTCGTAAACGATATTCCCTACGTCTTAATGTGAGGTGAGGCCGATAATTTTACAACATGAATCGTATCAGAGCAGAACAACGTTAATCGATGTTGATGTTTGTCCACTACTGTTCGTAAACGATATTCCCTACGTCTGAATGTGAGGTGAGGCCGATAATTTTACAAAATGAATCGTATCAGAGCAGAACAACGTTAATCGATGTTGATGTTTGTCCACTACTGTTTGTAAACATATTTTTCACTACACTACTATGAGTTTAGCTGTTTTCGTTATGTGTTTACAGCCTGCGAAACATCATATTTTCAACAGCTGTCTATTGTTTACTACCGAAAGTAAGATTGTTTACAACCGAAAATTTTCCACAGTCAACAACACCTGTTTTTATTCCGTAGTGTAGTGAAAAGTATCGTTCAAAACTCGAGTGAAAGTGTTTTGTATGTTCTCGACCAATTGAAGTGCTCGACAAGTCTCGCATTTCAAACATATGGTCTCGAACATGCAAAACCCCACTTTCCACTCTTGTTATGAAATATACTATTATACGTCTTAATCTGAGGAGAGGCCGATAATTTTACAAAATTAATCGTATCAGAGTAGAACAACGTTAATCGATGTTGATGTTTGTCCACTACTGTTCGTTAACTATATTTTCTACGTCTGAATGTGAGGATAGGTCGATAATTTTACAAAATGAATCGTATCAGAGTATAACAACGTTAATAGATATTCATGTTTGTCCACTACTGTTCGTAAACTTTATTTTCTACATCTGAATGTGAGGATAGGTCGATAATTTTACAAAATATTCGTATCAGAGTAGAACAACGTTAATCGATGTTGATGTTTGTCCACTACTGTTCGTTAACTATATTTTCTACGTCTGAATGTGAGGATAGGTCGATAATTTTACAAAAGGAATCGTATCAGAGCAGAACAACGTTAATCAATGTTGATGTTTGTCCACTACTGTTCGTTAACTATATTTTCTACGTCTGAATGTGAGGATAGGTCGATAATTTTACAAAATATTCGTATCAGAGTAGAACAACGTTAATCGATGTTGATGTTTGTCCACTACTGTTCGTTAACTATATTTTCTACGTCTGAATGTGAGGATAGGTCGATAATTTTACAAAATATTCGTATCAGAGTAGAACAACGTTAATCGATGTTGATGTTTGTCCACTACTGTTCGTTAACTATATTTTCTACGTCTGAATGTGAGGATAGGTCGATAATTTTACAAAAGGAATCGTATCAGAGCAGAACAACGTTAATCAATGTTGATGTTTGTCCACTACTGTTCGTTAACTATATTTTCTACGTCTGAATGTGAGGATAGGTCGATAATTTTACAAAATAATCGTATCAGAGTAGAACAACGTTAATCGATGTTGATGTTTGTCCACTACTGTTCGTTAACTATATTTTCTACGTCTGAATGTGAGGATAGGTCGATAATTTTACAAAATATTCGTATCAGAGTAGAACAACGTTAATCGATGTTGATGTTTGTCCACTACTGTTCGTTAACTATATTTTCTACGTCTGAATGTGAGGATAGGTCGATAATTTTACAAAATATTCGTATCAGAGTAGAACAACGTTAATCGATGTTGATGTTTGTCCACTACTGTTCGTTAACTATATTTTCTACGTCTGAATGTGAGGATAGGTCGATCATTTTACAAAATATTCGTATCAGAGTAGAACAACGTTAATCGATGTTGATGTTTGTCCACTACTGTTCGTTAACTATATTTTCTACGTCTGAATGTGAGGATACGTCGATAATTTTACAAAATGTTCGTATCAGAGTAGAACAACGTTAATCGATGTTGATGTTTGTCCACTACTGTTCGTTAACTATATTTTCTACGTCTGAATGTGAGGATAGGTCGATAATTTTACAAAATATTCGTATCAGAGTAGAACAACGTTAATCGATGTTGATGTTTGTCCACTACTGTTCGTTAACTATATTTTCTACGTCTGAATGTGAGGATAGGTCGATAATTTTACAAAATAATCGTATCAGAGTAGAACAACGTTAATCGATGTTGATGTTTATCCACTACTGTTCGTTAACTATATTTTCTACGTCTGAATGTGAGGATAGGTCGATAATTTTACAAAATATTCGTATCAGAGTAGAACAACGTTAATCGATGTTGATGTTTGTCCACTACTGTTCGTTAACTATTTTTTCTACGTCTGAATGTGAGGATAGGTCGATAATTTTACAAAATATTCGTATCAGAGTAGAACAACGTTAATCGATGTTGATGTTTGTCCACTACTGTTCGTTAACTATATTTTCTACGTCTGAATGTGAGGATAGGTCGATAATTTTACAAAATATTCGTATCAGAGTAGAACAACGTTAATCGATGTTGATGTTTGTCCACTACTGTTCGTTAACTATATTTTCTACGTCTGAATGTGAGGATAGGTCGATTATTTTACAAAATATTCGTATCAGAGTAGAACAACGTTAATCGATGTTGATGTTTGTCCACTACTGTTCGTTAACTATATTTTCTACGTCTGAATATGAGGATAGGTCGATAATTTTACAAAATATTCGTATCAGAGTAGAACAACGTTAATCGATGTTGATGTTTGTCCACTACTGTTCGTTAACTATATTTTCTACGTCTGAATGTGAGGATGGGTCGATAATTTTACAAAACATTCTTATCAGAGTAGAACAACGTTAATCGATGTTGTTGTTTGTATGGTTATGTTCGTAAACGGTATTCCTTACATCTTGGTGTGAGGAGGAAGTGTGCATGAGAGAGTCGACGCCTAGTGTTCGCGACCGCCCTTGGCCTCATTTTTGGCTGCGCGTTTTCCTCGTAACGTCAATTGTCGTTGAATGTGTTGATAACACCATTTACATCAAGATCGTGTTGACTTTGAATCTGTGCGTGCAGACTTCAGTTAGTAAACATGTGACAATTAGTGTCTTGCAATCGTTATCGTACAATTAACTTAAGTTTGCTAACCAGAACATATTGTAAGGATTCTTTATTAGTACTACTGGTAGGGTTATCTTATTTATGTTATTATTTTTTCTTATTATATATAAAATATAGGCCTACATCTTGAAATATATAGGCTATAAGATAAAATTCAAGGGGTTATTCAATCGTAGTTTTAATAATTTAAAAATACTATAAGTTTTGTATTTATATAACTATAAGTTTAGGCAAATGTTTGCTAATCGTGTTAAACTTAATCTTTAGACACGTCTCTGCAAAAACTAGTCCTGAATAAATTCTGTTATCTGTTTTTATCACTAATATTTTTTAGTGATTACTATTTTAAAAACATACTTCAATTTACGATAACTTTTTAGCTGGAGTAATTAATTACTCCAAATTAATCACAAACTAAAAGGGTATTTATCAATGTGATTTTAAAGTAGCTATTATATATGAGTCTTTTGTAAGCTAACTCCGAGACTTGTCTTTAACTATGTTTAAATCAATATACCAGTATTCCATTTCGTAAGCGAATGACTTACGTACGAAATTTCTCGAGCTAGGAATAAAATAAGATATCTTGATTAAACTGCATGTTAAATCTTAAGAGCCTAGGACGGCGGGAACTTTTCAGTAATTTAAAAAATAACCTGGTTTCCATTTCACTGACACTAAATTTTCCAATGATTTTCAATAACTATAGCGTTTTCACTAATATAATTGATTTTATAAGCACACAAACAGATTTATCATCCAATATTAAATGTCTGAAATTATCAACTGTTTTGTGGTCCACTTTGGAGCGCTAGTGTAGTCCTATATAGACTAAATGTAATGCAGTTTAAACCAACATTAGTGGCAGACATCACTAACTAACCAAATTATTGGCAGATTATTCCTATAATATGTTATTTATTTTGTGTGTTTTTTTTTTTTTTTTTTTTTTTTTTTAGTTGTATACATATGATATTTCCACAATTAGAAACAGCTGTTAAATAAAAACAACATTAAAGAATATTTTTGTGCTGTTAATAGTTAATTAATAGTTCTTCTGTTGTTAATTTAGCAGCTGTTGACTTAGTCACAGACCGAGGTCGAAGGCAAAACGAGCGACGAAATTTTAGCACGCGAAGCGTGCAAGAGTATCCCCTAATTTACTATTTTATTTATTTATTTATTTATTTATTTTTTTTTTTTTTTTTGAAACTAGTAAATGGGGCTTTGACGCAAACGATTGTCTATCAGCAGAGTAGGCAGTTGATAGTTAATTATTCGAAAGAGGATAAAACACAACAAAATAAAAGAAGGAAACGACCATCTACTAATGCTGATTAGCTGATTGACGCAAATTTAATTGGGAGGACAACCGGAAGAACTCGTGTTATCCTGGCACAAAAAAAAACTGCTTTCGTGTACGACCTGGTTTACCTAAAACGACACTAATTAACACTTTACAGACATGGTAAGTTCTAACTCACACAGTTTAATTGAACCAGGAGTAAAACATTTTTAGCATGTGTAGTAGTTAATCTCGCGATACAGTAGATGAGCTAATTTGTTGATAACTTGTTAATTTTTTGTGTAGTTTTCTAGTGCTGTTTCGTGTGCAGCAATTCCAGCGAGCAATATTAATGTACCGATCTCTATAACAGTGAAAAATAAATAAATAAATAGCCCATTCGTAAATTGAGCAACCATATTGGCATAGATTAATAGTGCATTGTAAATAATAATGTACGCGTTACTGATGTTACAAATGGATTATCAATAAAGAAAATTATAAACAAAATTAATATTACTGGTTTTGTTAAAATATGCGCATTCTACAACGGCCCAGATTGATGTAAAATGGAGCACTTCAACAACAACTCGTCGTGTTTTTTTCGATACTTCTAATTAAAATCCAAAAGAAGTTTTTTTTTTCTTTTTTCTGTCTTGTGCGTTACACATCACATCCATGCTTTGTGTGGTCGACATTATCATGCTGGTGCCACAGAGCATTTAATCATACTCAAGAATTTATCTATACTCTGTGCCCTGCCCAGTACAATGCCATCCAGCGCGACCATTCATCGAGTTTCACTGCATCATTAGTACGAACTTAGCAAGAGTGATAAAACTGTCTCATTTTTAAATGAAATATTTTTTTAGAGTGTAGTTTGTACATAAAAAAAGTTGTTGGCGATGATACTGTCAGACAAGTTTTGTGTCTTCCCATTCGTTGATAATATTTCAGTAATTTTAGGGTAAATTAACATGGAATATTGGTAAAAATAGTCATTTTGCTTCAAATGAAACATACAGGCAACTCACCTACTTAAACCAAAATTAATTCACATATACGCATTGCAATAATATTTGTCATTCGTACTGCTTTAACGCAGAGTTCTCTACATATCTACTGGTACTCTCTTCCAATAAAACTCTCAACGCACCATTCTATTTACAATGAACACCAATTGATTAAAAATAAAAATGTTTGTTTCAAATATGAGTTTTTTTTCATACAATAAGTACAAAATCCACTGATATTGACGAAAATTACATCAAATTAAGACTATCAATAGAGAAAAAAGAGACAGAGGTCCCTTTCTTATGGTTACAGTGAACGCCTCAGGTACCATTATTGCAAATCTTTATAAATTTGTTGTAATAATTGCTACGTATATACTTTAGGATTTAAAGGTAATAAGGCGAGGGACTGACAAAGGTGCTGACCTTGCTATCCGACAGTAAGCTGGAGAACTATCTACTCGACATCCCGATTTCCTAAAGTGACACTCTTTTAGCGCACTATTCTATGTGACCTCTGTTTCTTTCTTCTCTGCGGTTTAGCTGAATTAAAGTAAACCATTGAAAAATTTCCAAAAATCTATTATATCTGGAATATTTTCAATACTTCTCTTCATTAACCGTGTTTTTTTTATTTTTATTTAAATTCACGTAATAGTTAAGATATTTTTTAATGCGGTATTGTTATTTTATTTTCCACAGTTGTTGGAACTCTCTGAACACTGCCAACACACAATAGCACTGCAGTTTATGTTCGGAGTTCAAAGACTCAAGTCCTGGCCAAGGACCGGTCGGCTATGTAATAAAGAGGTGAGTTTTATGAGCATCTCTGAGAAGAAACTGGTTTATGGGTTGCTAGGCTTGGGTCTGGCTTTCTTGGACTGGTTGGATTCGAATTGTCGGTACAACAAAAACCAGTTACCGTGAAGTTAAAAAACGGTTCATGCGTAAAGCATCGTAATTTATGTCACAAGAAACAAATGTAGCCTATAAGACAGATGCGTAAAAACGTACTATTTTAATCCAACCAGAAAGAATGATTTATCTGGTCTAGTTTCATTTGATCTTCATTTGACGACTACAATGATTAATCATTTTAATGTGGATGGAAATCACTGGATTTCTAGTTCTATCAAATCGCCATTCCGACCTCATCACTTATTTCCTTGAGGAAAATATATAAAATAATCGTGAACATAATTAAAATATACTAAATTCCAAACCGGATAGTCGAAGCAAGGTTTTAATCCGACCTTAACAAAAAGTGTATGTTAGGTACTATGCGGTTTAACGAGACAAACAGTTTGGCAGATACGGTTAATTGAGGAAAGCCCGTTGACATGTTTGGTTGAGGATATTGGGATAGCGCATGTGGACATTCTAGTGTCAATACACGATGGTTGTAGCTAATCTAGACACAATGAAAACATCCAAGCATGAAGTAACAGGAAGCTTATCTATTCATTATGTGGTATACACAGGCGGTTCAATTTGCCAATGGCTTTTGGTGATGCATCGACAGTAGCGCTCGTATGATCTAGTGATTGAACTAGCATCCAGACGATTGCATACGCTGGCAATATATGTTTCTGTTCTCTGTGACTACTTGGTCTACTGCAGCGCTCATAGGCAGCGAGCACAAAATTACATTCTGTTGCTCTGTGTTATTATGTGTTCGTTGTTCAAAAGATCTAGCAATTGAACTAGCATCAAGACGATATTTCTCTTCTTTGTAACTAAGCTAAACAAAACACACACGAAATATACGTCGCATTACCGACATCAAACTCATGTACTAATCATTAGCGTGTATGATTTTCAATTAATTGTTCAATGAGTTACTTTTGCACTTTGTCAAAAATGTTGTAAAAAACATTTTGAATGATGTCGTTTTAATAGAGAAATGTGTTCTGCAGTTACTAGCGTGTCCTAGAGTGAAGTGTCGTACTTTCCCGCATTTTACGACTCTTAGTGTTTTCTCGAAGCAAGTGTTCTTCAAGAGTAATGATGTATTTTCTCATTATTTTGCGACGATACGGACCCATCAATGATATTCAAGCGCTGTGCTAACATTTTCAGGTGTTTTCCGACTCTAAATGTTCTCTTGTGTGATTTAAAATAATAATTTGATTTCCAAACACATCAAACTCTAAAATAACAGCGAAAAACGACATGTTGAATCAAAGCCATTCAAATTACTTATTGGTAAAAAAAGCATATGGAGTTTTACTTTGCATATAATGTACAAAATATGTAAGACCTTTATGGTATGCACTCCTCAATTTGAAAAAAACTGTCACAATTTCTAATAAAATTCTTAAATTGCACATCGGAGCAAAATTTAATTTTAAATTTTAATACTTATTTTTACTATTAGTAATGTAATCCCAAAAATTTACATCATAAATGTCAATGATAGTTGAACAATAAATTTTAAACAATACAATAAATGATAGTTGAACTGTTGTACATCCCATCCCATAAAATAGAATAGGATTGTATATCCCAATCCTAACAATTTAAATGACGTCAAACGAGTTTCCATGCTATCAAATGTATAGTATATACATACATAAAAACATATATACTATACTTACTTATACTCTTAAATTAATAGCGAAAACGATCTTTGCAAATTTGATGGTTTGGAGAGAAAACACTTTCTCAAACACAGTTTCATTTTTTGTCAAGTAATTATAACGGACAGGAAGCTAAAGAGGTGTCTTCGGAAAAAAAACATGATTGAGAGAAAATAGTTTACATAAAGATGGAAAAAGCATGGATCCAAGGATGGACCCCTGGGAAGCACCTTCACTACTGAAACTTCAGAGTATCTCAACCGTATTAGGCGTTCATTATTGTCAATATGTAGTATTACTACAAACTGATTTCTCCCTTTAAGGAACGACGAGGAGCACAATCCACTTCTCTATCACCCATAGTTTATTGTTTAGCTTATCTAACAAGAGATCGTGGTCAACCATGTTAAATGCCTTACTAGATAAAAAAATCATGCCTTACGAACAGGTATTTAGGATCAAGAACTATGTAACTGTTAAAGAACAATAAACCACTCATAGTATTTTTACAAAATCATCACTGATTACAAAATATATTAGAATAGAATAATTTTTTTTTTTGCCAACAATTACAACGTTTCAGTATAAGTTTTACAGAACAGTTAATATTATCCTTTTATTTTGTATAAACAGCCACGGTCTGTAAAAAAAGGCTTTTCATAAGTTTTCGACTGCTACGAAAAGATAGAAATTGGTCTGTTTAAATCATACCGACTGTGGTGCCTTTTCGTAAATACATGTCTTAAAACATAGCTAGTTTAAGAACACAATGAAACTAGCCTTAAATAAATGAAAAAGTATTAGATGGGAGAGAAGTCTTTCTAATTTAATACTGTTGAAATGTAGTAAATTATTAATTTTATTTCTACTGTCAACGCCAGTGGAATTTTTAACATTGCATTTTTAAAAACGTTTTGGGACAGTGGTCTACAAACCCCTATGGCAAATTTAAGTGGACCTCCAGGAAACTGAAACCGTGACCATTTTCATTAGAAGCAAAATGCTAACCACTAGGCTAGCAAGAGACCTTATTTATAATCATATGAGGTAATTGTTTGAAAGTTATTTGCTAGCATTGCATTGATAATTGTTTGTAGATAATTTTTAGAGAATTCTCCGAATATTATCTACCAATCACATATAAGGTAATTATAAAATCTCAGCAACGTTAAAGCAGGATTTAAATAGACTCCAAAGCAATTTAGAATCCAAATTATTTTTCTACGTAATTTACTTAAATCAATACGTGATCAGCTCATTGGATATTTCATGTCCAAACACTTCAACAAATATAAAACAACACAAGCATCGGAAAGAATGTCCTTGAGCTTATGTAGTAACACTGTTTATGCAAACTCAACGTATACCAAAGGTATAAAGGTCACAACTCTTATGGCTATTTAATTTAGTTCCGCTTTGGCGAGAGTTTTCCTTATAGCAAATGGTAAATGGGTCCAAGGTCTGCTGGCGTAACGCTGTACTAGGTTCTTGATAGGTCAAGGGAGAGTTCTCCAACACTCCGGTAGAGGATGTGTTGGCATTGTTCAGCGTAGACAATAGTCCTGTCAATGTAATCCGTCATTTTCGTCACTCGATTGAGATCACAGACTTGCTGACTCACTGACATTAAGGTTAGCCCACAAATGTCGTAAAATTTGGAAATTTTGGATGAAATTGTTAGTAATAATTACCACGTTTACTCTTGAGGATTTGGGGATAATTAAGGGAGAAGCTGATAAGATGCTGGTCCTGTCATCTGCATGGTAAACTGAAGGAATAACCACTCGATACACATTCAACACACTATTGGATGCGACATCTGTTTCTTTCTCTCTTTGATCTAACTGTATCGACCGCAGACGCAGAATGATACATACAGGAATAGATTTGGGGAGTGAACAACTGCAAATCGTCTAAAAGATTAGCTTGGAGATTTCGTCTGAACAGAATACAGTGTTATTCCAACAGCTATTTAAGTAATACATTATAACATTGACGACAGTTAAAGCTATTAGAATTATATATTTAAACTACAATTTTTGTTCAAAATTAATTCCAGTTATTAAAAGCATGACATTAAGTTTTCGAGCAAAGAGGATTCTTTTCGTTTTCAGTTAAATACGCGTCACCAGAGTAAAACGTTTTTCAACAGAAAAAATAACCAGTGGATTGACATGAAATCTTGTACGACTTGTTTTAATTACACAAAAGTTGAAATTAATTATACTCATTTAGAAGCACGGCCATATTTCTGTTTTATTTTTTAAGTTGAACGAATTTTATTTTAAGTCACGGTTGTATTTTGAGCATAAAACTCAATACAAACTTCAAATTTAATGCTCATCTTATATAAAAATTTGTTGTAATTTTAATCATAGTGGCAATATTATAATCCCTGTTTGATTTTTATGGGGAGTTTTTGTTTTAGAAAATACTAAACGAATCCTTAAACCAGAAAAAGATATATTCACAATTATTTGGGAAATAAACTACACTAGGCGCTGTGTAGGCAATTCACATACACGAGGGGATGAGTTGTGTAGCCAGATTGCCTATCCAGCGCCGTCACATCTGGAAGGGGAGACGTGACTAAAAGAAACTTTTGATTTTGTTCCATCACGGTGGATTCGGATAACGTTAATGATTTCGCTCATGCTCATTTTTGTGTTTTTAAGTGTATTTTATTTTGTTATCCTTTTTAACGATAGGCTAGGGGACACCCCTGCACGCTTCGCGTGCCAATTCCTTCGGCGTTAGCATACAACTTTTGACTGCATATATTAGTAATTAAACTGTATGAAGTAAAATCATATTATTTAAATTCGTTTACAATGGCTCACTCACTAAACTTGATTTGCACTATATTTAGAGTATAGTAATTATAAACAACCAATGTTATTACTAAGCCTATTTCAAATGTTTTCATTTTATTTAAGCTGATTATAACTTACACGCAGACAGACATGTATTCACTCTTAACTTGATATTTTATTGACAGACATAATTAACTTGATATCTCTGCTGCTCTCTATGTTTACCCTAACAATTATTTGGACCATTTAACATTTGTTTATGTCGTCAGCTGGTCAATTAAAATTAACATCCATAAGAATAACATTGTAACTTTGACACGGTGTAGGACAAAAACCTATGGGAATTTCGAAAATCTAGCTCCGATACGACTTAGAAATCAAATTTATCTTTTCAATAAACAAATTTTTATAAAAATCTGTCAAGTAATAAGTTCAGAAAGTGAGTGAACTAAATGACCCGATTGTTTTAATGTATAGGATAGTACCATAACATGTGAACTATGCACGGTGATTTCACGTAGTCTGACAGCTGGTTGTTGTATCATGCTCCGTTACCAGCTGGCTCTATACGGATCACAGAGTAAGTCAGTATACAATAAATTACTTACTCTGTGGCACTGATAAATCAGCTTCGCCCGGTGCGAAGGCTTAATAGGCAACTAAGTATATTGTTTTTAGTTTCCAGTATTTTTAATTGCATAAAAACTTTAAGATATACGGTACTTTAAAGTAAGTTATATATATGTAGATATAAACCTGTAAATTTGGGCGTAACTGTTAGAATAATAGACCTAGTTGTAGAAGAACAAAATTCACAAAATTTAATGGTTTGTTTTTACTTTCTCCCATGTACGTTAGCATAGAGAAAGTATTGGGATCGTCCACAAAAAATGTTTTCAAAAGTTGGTCTAAAAATCCATTTTCGGGTCCCCTGAACCCAAAAAGGTGTTTTTTTTAATAAAGATTTTGGATGTAAGTCTGTATGTGCGTCTGTCTGTGCGTATGTGCACTTAGCTGGAGAGTATACGGATGAATCAATTAAAAAAATATTTTATGTATTTATATTTAGCCAATATTTCAAGACAATTGTTTAACTTTTTTAAATTTTAGTTTTTTTTATTTTTATGGGCAAAATGGATACAAAAATGGAAATTTCTAAAAAATGGCTCAAACTATTTTAATAACATTTTCAGGAAAGATGTGAATTACAATTCAAAATATTTTACCAAAATACCACATGTCTCTAACTTGAATAGTTTTTTATATATGGCGAAAAACATATTTGGGAATCAAACTGGTAATTTTCAAAGTTTTGGTTTTTTAATGTGTTTAATATTGGGAACAGTTTGTGGCAATTATTTGGAACCATTTATTTATTTTGATATTTACTTACTTACCTTATGCAAATGAGCCATCTTGATTACACAAAGCATGCGTTTCTTGCGAGATCCATCTCTTTATTTTTCACTCTGTGCTTTCTTTATATCTACCGACCACGTTGCTCCTGTCTTTGATATTTTAACCTCCTGACCGACATCCCATTAGTCCAGCTGCTATTGAGTATTTCCTCAATACTCGGCCTCCAAACACCAAACCTAGAACTTCCTTCCTAGTTCAGCTGACTCAATTCATCCTGGAAAGAAACTACTTCCAAAGTTCTGGCATCAACTACCTCCAGATCAAGGGTACCGCTATGGGTACCCGCATGGCCGCCCCTTCCTATGCCAATCCGTTCATGGGGAAATTGGAGAAGACTTTCCTACAAAAACAACCTGTCCAACCACTCTGTAAAAGCTTCCCCCCAGACAAAAAATCTCCTTGAAAAACCTCCTTTGTGACTTTAAAACAAAACTACATCTCTCTCTCTCTCTCTCTCTCTCTCTCTCTCTCTCTCTCTCTCTCTCTCTCTCTCTCTCTCTCTCTCTCTCTCTCTCTCTCTCTCTCTCTCTCTCTCTCTCTCTCTCTCTCTCTCTCTCTCTCTCTCTCTCTCTCTCTCTCTCTCTCTCTCTCTCTCTCTCTCTCTCTCTCTCTCTCTCTCTCTCTCTCTCTCTCTCTCTCTCTCTCTCTCTCTCTCTCTCTCTCTCTCTCTCTCTCTCTCTCTCTCTCTCTCTCTCTCTCTCTCTCTCTCTCTCTCTCTCTCTCTCTCTCTCTCTCTCTCTCTCTCTCTCTCTCTCTCTCTCTCTCTCTCTCTCTCTCTCTCTCTCTCTCTCTCTCTCTCTCTCTCTCTCTCTCTCTCTCTCTCTCTCTCTCTCTCTCTCTCTCTCTCTCTCTCTCTCTCTCTCTCTCTCTCTCTCTCTCTCTCTCTCTCTCTCTCTCTCTCTCTCTCTCTCTCTCTCTCTCTCTCTCTCTCTCTCTCTCTCTCTCTCTCTCTCTCTCTCTCTCTCTCTCTCTCTCTCTCTCTCTCTCTCTCTCTCTCTCTCTCTCTCTCTCTCTCTCTCTCTCTCTCTCTCTCTCTCTCTCTCTCTCTCTCTCTCTCTCTCTCTCTCTCTCTCTCTCTCTCTCTCTCTCTCTCTCTCTCTCTCTCTCTCTCTCTCTCTCTCTCTCTCTCTCTCTCTCTCTCTCTCTCTCTCTCTCTCTCTCTCTCTCTCTCTCTCTCTCTCTCTCTCTCTCTCTCTCTCTCTCTCTCTCTCTCTCTCTCTCTCTCTCTCTCTCTCTCTCTCTCTCTCTCTCTCTCTCTCTCTCTCTCTCTCTCTCTCTCTCTCTCTCTCTCTCTCTCTCTCTCTCTCTCTCTCTCTCTCTCTCTCTCTCTCTCTCTCTCTCTCTCTCTCTCTCTCTCTCTCTCTCTCTCTCTCTCTCTCTCTCTCTCTCTCTCTCTCTCTCTCTCTCTCTCTCTCTCTCTCTCTCTCTCTCTCTCTCTCTCTCTCTCTCTCTCTCTCTCTCTCTCTCTCTCTCTCTCTCTCTCTCTCTCTCTCTCTCTCTCTCTCCTCTCTCTCTCTCTCTCTCTCTCTCTCCTCTCTCTCTCTCCTCTCTCTCTCTCTCTCCTCTCTCTCTCTCTCTCTCTCTCTCTCTCTCTCTCTCTCTCTCTCTCTCTCTCTCTCTCTCTCTCTCTCTCTCTCTCTCTCTCTCTCTCTCTCTCTCTCTCTCTCTCTCTCTCTCTCTCTCTCTCTCTCTCTCTCTCTCTCTCTCTCTCTCTCTCTCTCTCTCTCTCTCTCTCTCTCTCTCTCTCTCTCTCTCTCTCTCTCCCCCTCCATCCATCCATCCCTCCCTCCCTCCCTCCCTCCCTCTCTCTCTCTCTCCCTCTCTCCCTCCCTCCCTCCCTCTCTCTCTCTCTCCCTCCCTCCCTCTCTCTCTCCTCTCTCTCTCCTCTCTCTCTCTCTCTCTCCCCCCACCCCCGGTATTTTTCGGATGATTTTTCTTTCGGTCTTTGTTATGTCATCCATTTCTCTATTTTTGTTCGTTGGTCTCGTTTCAGCAAAGTATTTTTAAATTTTTTTAACATTTAAGTTTTGTTCGTCGCAACTATTAAATTACATACCTCCTGAAGTCATGTCGATAAGATGGGTGGGTGGGCCGTTTAAACACCTAAGAGTCTTGACTTGGCTCGTTTTTTCATTATTTGAAGGCAAAAAGGATGAAATCTAATTTTAATTAATACATGTGGGGTGGGTAGGAGGAATAACTTAACGTGTGGGCCTACCAATCTACCTAACCTAACCTAACCTCTCTACGAATGATGAATGCTCACCCGCCCATCGCATTATAACTATCAAGATTTTTTTAGAATAACATATATCTTGTCTCAACTATACAACCAAAGAGTATAGTAATTTATACTATCTAAAACAAAACTTACGTGCAAAAGACTATCGATCGATATCTCTTAAATCAGAAGTGTAACATTAAATATTTATATAGTCTAAATTATTTGGCCTAGAAAAGATTTGAATTTTGAGAACATTTGAACATTTTGACACCTATAAAATCCAGTTATGCTAGTCCAGTGTATTACTGATATATATTTTTTTTGCTGTGGGAATACTCGTTAATAAAGGATTACGTAGCTGTATATGAGATGGAATATTTGCCCACAAAGCCATGCGAGTTAATTTCACCATGCTGCCCTGCAGTTACGTCATAATAAACATCACAATTCCGTCCTGCAACTACATTTAACTTTGAGTAATTAATATCTCTTTTGTGACTAAACAGAATTGTTAAATTAATTGTTTATAAAGACGACAAAGGATACAGCTTAGCTCACGTTCACTACAAAATAATTAAACATTTACCAAATAGGGAAACTGTACGTTTTATTGTGGTTTTAATGATGCGTTGTCATGAAATAAAGTTTCTCCTTCACGAAGATATAAATGTAAATTGTATAAAATTATTCCTTTATCTAACTTTGTTTATTTATTTTATTTGTTTATTCTTAAGAAGGCTATCATCAAGATGTGGGCGGATATGGATCGTGAATGAGCTTGATAAGTGTGAGTGAGTGAATGTAGTCATTGTTTCAAACTAAGGTCGACTGTACTTTAAAAAGAGTCATCAAGTCGTAATAGCCCAACAACAAATGAACAGATCAAAATTTCTTGCAACTCTGATTGGGATCGAACTGTTAAACATCAGTTTATAACGTTGGCTTCAATCAACAATGCTACAGACCAATTGCTACTTGACGCTTCTTTTTAAGTTTAAAATATATGTTTTATACTAAATACGATTAAACATATAAATTGGCCAATTGAACTTGAAAAATTACTGCTAATAAAAGCTGATTTTGATAGGGTATTTAAAATATTTCCCATAATTACATGACGAAGCCTGCGCTACCTTTCAAATTGGTAGCGTTAAGTTGGACTATTTATCTAAATGGGTCCAAATAATTTTTAGTTTTAATTACTGGAGAAAATGTATACTAAGAAAAAGATGAAATATATTCAGTGTTCATATCAACACTGCAGCGTAAAGAAATTTGATAATATAGAGAGTACACACTTATCGTGGAAATAACTTGTGTGGAAACTAATTTATTAAACGACTATATAAACATACTAGGGGATACCCCTATACGCTTCGCGTGCCAACCCCGATACTCGCTGCGCTCGATACACCTCGGCCATCGGCCTCCACATGTGACTTTTGACTACTAATATTAGTAGATTAACTGTATAACGAAAAAGCACAGTTTTAAATGTATTTACAGTATCTCACTCACACTACTTGCATTGTTACCTATTTATTAGTATAAATACCCGATTGAGTTGCTTAGCCTATTTCAAACGTGTACATTTTATTTGTTTTTGTTTAGCACCTGAAACTGCATCAATAGGATAAATAATGTCAAACATACAAAATAAACATGTTTATTTATTCAGAAAACTGTTGTTATTAATTTACTAAAATCAACCCAATGTTATCCTTATGAAACAATCTTTTAGGGGCGGTCTCTACCCCTTAGGAGTATTTAATCAAGATGAAAATTCCATGCTAATACTTTAGTTTTCCTATTTAGCCTACAACAAACATTTTTACCAAATTTCAGAAGTGTAGGATTACGAGAAGTGGGAGAATTAGTGATGAGTGAGTGAGGGATTTCTCTGTTATACATAGAGATAAAACGCAAAATTTATTGAGGAAAACACTCATAAAAATAACATATAATGTAAGGTGATAGCAATCTAACGATGCTGTTAATATGGTAATGTTACACCTGACTCTAAAGTGGTCGCCCAGTGTTCTGGAGGAAAACGTTAGGACTAAAAAAGGTTGATAATAGAGGGGTAATTTGGGGGGCAGACGGAGGGGGCAGACGGTCCAACCCAATGTGTATTGAGTAAAACTCTCAATGAACAAACTATTGGAGAATCTATATACTGTATAGTTTTCTTATACCCACTTAAGGTATAGTGGGGTCTTTGAGGACCCCAACGAAAGTAATTTGTTATTTTTTTTGGAAAGTATTAAAGCTAGAATATTTTGTTTTATGTGTTCATATACACATATGTAATGACTAGGTACGTATTGTTCTCAATTTTGTAAACGATTTTTCTTTTAAAAAAAATTGGTTGGGGTCTTGAAAGACCCCAGAGAACCACTTGTGTGACTTTTTAGTTATAAGGCACTATTTAAAAAATATTATTTTTTAGGATGACAATGACAATTTTACATATTAACAAGGCAAAAACGTATAATGAACTAGATAGACCTAACTTGTATAATGATGAAGTACAAGATAGCCTAAGCACAAGTAGTGAAAATGATGTAGCTAAAGACGTCAATGATATATCTGATGTTTATAGTGAACAAAGTAGCCATGAAACCAAAAGCGAAAGAACTTTGTATTATATGACATGTAAATAAATGTAACCTGCAATAAATTGCTCTAAAAATTAAGTACATTTTCTAGTATAAATATACAAGAATTGTGCTTCTTTGTTACTTATTTAGTTATTTTTACAGACTAATAAAATAAGTTTTTTAAATGTGTGCATTAGGCGTACAATAATTAATGAAAATAGTGAAGTAATACACGTGAAGATATAAATAGTGGATAAAATAACAAACATCAAACGTATGAAAAATGAGAGTAATTAGTCCAAAAATATTTTTATTTGCAATAAAGAATTACAAACGATTGTTACAGAGGGCTTTTAGAAAAGTCTTTTGAACGTTCCTATTGATTTTCACAAGTCTTACGTCAGCGTTCTGTGGCAGGCATTTTTCGTACTTGTGAGAGTTGAGAACCAATATCAAATTACCAAAAATGATGGTTTTAGTTGAAAAACAAAACTGTAGTTATAATAAAAACTAGCTTTGATAAAACTGAGTAGAGATAACATTCACTTTGCGTAATTTTTCTTATGCAGTAAATTAGTTAATAAAAATAAATGTAATATACCAAATTAAAAACTATATTTTATTTAACAGTTTTTCAAAATTCATCTATTTACCAAAACATATTTTAGGACATATTTTAGCTTCTTCTTATAAAATTTTCTCACTAATCCGATGAAATTCAGTCTGCATATTGAGTAATTTCCATTAGAAAACCAGATTAACATGGTCTAAAAAAACTCTAGTCTAATTAACTTATCTTAATTAATAGTTAGACTAAAAGATAGCTAATGAAAAAAGAACTAATTATTTTCAAAATTCTGTATTTTTTACGCGTAGCGTAAGTGTTGGTAGGGAGAGGACAATATTTATATATTTGAGAGTCTAAGCTACATAGGCCCTTATACAGGGTGGAAAAAATATGGAAATGCTTTCACGACAACGTTATTTTTTCCATAGATAATTTGATAGTTAAATTTTTTTTAATAATTGTGTTCCATAAAGTATAATTTTTGACCAGAATAATTTACTTAAAACCGTTAAATACCGGAGAAATAATATTGTTCAAATTAGTTACTGTGAAATTCAAATGGCCGCTACTCTGGAAAGGATAAACATTTCGAAGTCTGGTTTGCGTCAATTAATATCTCTTGAATTTTATTAGACCTTTCCTTTGATACTAAACTCAACCTAGGCTTACATTAAAGATTTTCGTTCAACTCCTTGCAGGCCGTCCTCTTGAAAAGATTAAATGTCGCTAATGGCGTCAAAAAGTGTGTTCTTTGTAACCATGATGATTTCACATAAAAGATTTAATTCTTACAAAGAAGTAATAAAAAAGTTTTGAACGCGTTTCCATATGTTTTCCCACCTTGTAAATACAAGTTATCTTAACCCTCCCCCCCCCCAATTGACTTTTTTATAAATAAGGATTAAGTGAGTTACTGTAAGGGATGTAGGTCTATATATGCCTAATTGAGGAGTTCTTAAAGTGTGTGGAAAATGTTAGCCCCCGCTACGAAAATGAAGTAGTTAGGGCGTAAGTGAGAATCTTCAGATGGGAACTCCAACCAAATGAAATTTCATTTTAAAAGTATTTAAAAAAGAAGAATGGCACATAATATAATATGGTCTCTAATTCTATTCTATTAAATTTGGTAGCTAATTAAAGTTGGAATTTTTCCTCAAACAAGTTATTCCAAAGAATAAACAACCAAGCATTTCATAGCAGGATAACAATGAAGCATAACTCCAGTAGGACAGCCTGTGGATAGATTTATGTTAGATAATTCTTGTAGTAACTTGTTTTTAAATAAGATTTGAAGTCATAAGTTCTCAAAAAAATGGCGAGTAAATGTTTTATCTGCCATAAAATTACATTAAATGTAACTTTATTCAGAGGGTTTTAGGAAAAAATACCAAATTTAAAAGTTTGAAAGGCTGTTGGCCATGTTTGTTTTAATCCCATAAAAACAATATTATTTGCGAATCTACATATTTTTGTTATTTATTGTCCAAAAGTTGTGTATGAGATGTAATTTTAAACTTTATCATATTGCGCATTGGGTTTGCTTTTTATATTTTGAATGAATACGCCTAGTTTTGAAAGATATGTGAAAATAAAAACTTCAAACTAAATAATTTTTTATATTTTTTTCTTTAACAGTAATTAGGAATTTGCAAAACAAACACTTAAAACGCGCAATTTCATTCTTGATCAAATACAATTTGTTTGGAAAAAACTCTTTAAAAATAACTGTTTAATTTGGATACGCGTGATCGTATGTCTGGTGCGAAAATAACATTGTTAATGTGGAATTAAAACCAATATGGCTGACAGCCTCTGCAGACTCTTATCTAGCCACAAAATTTGATAGATTCTGATTAGATACCTCAGTTTGTATCATTCTTCTTCTCTTTACTACCTTTAAAATAATACATCATTTGGTAGTAGTTCCCTTTTTAAAATGTTGACTTGCCCTTTAACTACCCCTCGGAGAGCGAGTCAAATGTTTCATACATATGAAACTTGTCAGTTGGACATAATATAACATTTTCCGAAGTAAATAACTTCATATAAAAAAGATTAAACCTTTTATGTATTATTTCTACTACAAAAAGGTTGATATACGTGGACGTGTTACTGTTAAGACATATTTATTGATATTATATATAATTGGGAATTTTTAACATTTCTGTTCAAGGCATGCCAACCTGGTTTACATTGATACAATGTAAATGTCCGTTACAAAAATCTTTAAAACCGTGATATTGCTGAAATATAGCCGTGACCGAATGAACGTCATCTGATCAGAAAAGCGTTTCCACAACTAAACACATTGGAATTCAATTCGAGTTTAATTGGCCCACCCACCCGCCCATACACGAAAAGCGGTATAGGCCCACCCACCCACCCATACATGAACAGCGGTATTGGCCCACCCACCCGCCTATACATGAACAGCGGTACTGGCCCACCCACCCACCTATACACGAACTTGGTATTGGCCCACCCACCCGCCCATACACGAACTTGGTATTGGCCCACCCACCCGCCCATACACGAACTTGGTATTGACCCACCCACCCACCCATACATCCCATACATACACGAACATGATATTGGTTAATTCCAACAATAATTCATTAATAATTCAACCAACTAATTTTAGATACTTATATGCATACTTTAAACTAAAACACCTCTTTAATGTTGTATTATTCATAACATCAAATTAAAGGAATTCCGGTTTTTTTGTATCTCTTGCCAATCGAATTCATTAATTTACAGTTGGTTAAATTCAATATTATAATTTAGAGTCATAAAAAATTGGAATAGTTGAATAACTCCAGATTTTGTTATTTGGTTCTTAACCATAGATCCACTTTTTCCTTCGATTTGCACGTTTGAGGATCATTTAATCATTAAATTAACAATTCAAGTCAGCTAATTGCTTTAAATGTCTAATAACTTGCTAAATAATTTCACTCCTAAAGTTAATTCATTAAATGGAATCTGACAAATTAATTCGGTACTGGTGACGTAGTGCTGTAACCCAACTACTTGGGAGACAAAGTGTTGTGGAGATTATAGTCATAGGTTATATTCTCGGTTCTCTTAATACCGACATGGCGTCCGCACAATGGTTGCTATCGACGCACTAAATACGTTTTAGGTGTCCATATAGGGTGGTAATAAGTCTCCGGATGTTGTGTAGAGAGACAATTGAATATCAGGCTTGTCAGTTGGCTGAAAATCAGATAAATACTATGTGGTTCAGGTTCCACGTAGGTCTCTTAGTTGCCCTGGCTTTTTGAGCGTAAGTCGAACTCAGTTAGTAACCAGACTAAATGGTCATCCTACAATAATTCCTTTTCACCTAAAAATATGCAAAATGTTTGTCAACGTCTCATGTCTGAGAATAATAATCATAACCTGAGGGAACACTATGTCGCACTCATTAGCTATCCATATCATGACGATCAAAGTCGTAACATTAGGCCTACATAGAGAATGTAAGAACATATGCTAATAGCTATCATATAACTATTCAAACATTACAAAATAACGGTTCATGTAGGTAGAGATACATTCTTAAATGTCACTTCCTCGAGTATTCATTGGTCGCCATTTGTACAGTCTCTCAATATATCCACAGACTTCACCAGTCAAGGTTATCACAAGCCATTAACGCACCTCTGTGGAGATTGTACCGAAGTATTCCTCTGTGAGATTCTACTCACTGCGCCCTTTAACTCAAGCCGCAGATCATAAAGGCGGGGACGTGGGAAGAGTTGGGCCATGTTTTCCTCATAGCTGAACCACGCAGCAGCCATTATGATACATGACGCCCTGTGGTGCGGTCAGCGAATGACGTATAGACTATATTATGGGAAAGTGAATTACATATTATAGTAATGACGTAGCTGCAAACAAGCCTATGTTGGTGACAACACAGAAGGAAACTTGCTCAAGTTCATTGGTACAGAAAGACAGATTTTTGGTTGCCGTTGGTAAGTTTTTTCTCACTATTGTAAGCTAAATTTAATCCTTGCTTATACGGATTAAACTGGCTTAGCTCATTTAGGGATTGGAAACTTGGAACATGCCCTTCACATTCCACTGAGCCACCACGCCGGCAATACATACTGAGGGTGTCCATAAAGCCTCCCCGCCGATATTTTCCATAACGAGTTGGAATACTTTATTTTCCTTCAGGCTATTTTCTTATAACCTTATCAGGAACTATTTTCTTAACCACTTCGACATTTTTATGTTGCGACAGTTCAACATTGTGAGCTATGGTATTGGGAGTGTAACTCAGAGAGCGCAATAAATTGTCTAGAACCCAGATTTTAATGTTACCCCTTGATTTATTTTTTATGAACAAAGAACTGTTGTTCTTATTGCATGGTTAAAAAAATAAATAAATAAACCGACACGTTAGAAAAAATCCATATCAAGATGCACTAGTCACATTTGGCCTAAAAAGCATGATACAATCTGAAAGACGTGTCAAAAATTAAAGTATGTAAAGTTTTCAAGAGATTGTTACATATGAGACGCCGACGTTGTGCGTATTTTAAGGCGAATATGAATGATGATATGAGTGTAGTCTGGTTACTAACTGAGTTCAACTGTTCCTCAGAAAGGTCAGTTTATGAATAGCCCAAGAGCCAGCGCAACTAAGCTACAGCTTTACGTGGAATCCGAACTACATAATATTCAACTGCAAAATGCGGACGTCAGCTATCTGGTGCTTCCTGGTAGCCAAGCAGGGAAGGGGAGTCAACTGCCATGACTGTTCAAAACACAATGGTTTTGGGACGACGACAACCGGTCTTCTGACAGTCGACGGGGTTGCAAGTAGTTCAAAGGCAACACTAGGTTGAGGGTTGGAGGTTCGATTCCGACAAAATTATTCACTATTGAAGGTTCATCCACATTGAAAAATCTAGTGCTTATTGCCAATAGATATTAGAACAGTATAACATGTATATTTTTAGTAGTCTATACATTGATAAGACTTTTGTTGTGAAAATGTAACCTTTATACAGCTGGATTTCCCAAATTTTTTTAGAGCATAGACTGATAATGTCGTGTATTGTAATAAGTAAATATCGAGCCAATAAAATCAAATTGAAAATCCTTTAATTTTTACATATTTTTTAATTTATTAGTCTTAGTCTCTTCTAAAATTTTAATTTATGTAGATTCTAATAATTATGATTATTAATATATGAGTACAATATGCACAAGTAAAAATTATTACGTAGAACCATATTTTTTTTTAAA
The DNA here is from genome assembly GCA_035578905.1 of Stictocephala bisonia. Taxonomy (NCBI): domain Eukaryota; kingdom Metazoa; phylum Arthropoda; class Insecta; order Hemiptera; family Membracidae; genus Stictocephala; species Stictocephala bisonia. The sequence continues at coordinate 266,312 of JAQJVL010000206.1, read as the reverse complement.
GAGCGAAAAATTATTATACCTAGTTAATAATGTTGTAAAGTTAAATGTATAGATACAAGACAGCCAAAACCATTGATTATATAAACAAGATGAATGTTCCCTAATGGGTCCTGTATAGGGATGACAACGATATATATATACAAAGGAGAGATATTTCCTCCACTTTTTATCAGCCTGAATTATATATTAGTTGAATTATATATGTTTAACATATCGGTAAATCGGAAATATCGATAAACCCATTTCGATACATTGATATATTAGTACCAATACTTTCTTTCGAAAATATCGGCCAAATCGATATATTGGTTCGATATATCATATCAATAAATATTAACGCTGTTCTCTCTCGTCACGATTCATAAACACATTTAAATTGCCTCTTCTGGCCACAAAACACGCATTGAATTAGTTTTTTACGTGAGGTTAACCGGGAAATCGATTCCCAAACTTTTATTTGGGATAATAATAAATATATTCAATAAAATTATACGAGTGTTCTATTAACCACATAGTCGTAAATAATTATGGTATGAAATATATACTCGTGTGTGTGTGTGTATATATATACACACTATACATAGGGTATGTTTTTTTGTCAGCTACCAATTTTTTAAATTTACAATTATATGGAAAGCTGTACCAAAAAATGAAACAAGACTGCATAGAAGACTACGAATGCAGGTTTAAACAAAAATCTTAATCAAATTGAACACTTACAATGATTTTGTACCAAATATCAAATTTAGTCATGTTAAATTGATTTGTTTGAAAATTATAATAATATAATTTTCAATAAAGAAAGGCGTAGTATTTCTACGTATATACAGCTTGCGTATTTTATTTTTAATCCGTATTATGAGAGAGGCCTGGAGAGATTAATGTAACACAGCATTATTCCAATTATTAAATAATGTGTTGCTGTTAACAAAATATATATTTAAATTCTATACTAAAGATTGTTGTAGTTATTTCAAATGTAGACTTGTTTTAATCATAATTTTACGTAGATTACAAATACATCAGTTAAAAAAAGAAAAATTATATATTCAAAAAGTTAAAATTTTGTATTAGACATACCAGTTGCGAATTATTTTTGGCAGGCGGCCGAGGAAAGGTTGACAAGGGCTGCCCTGCCGTGCGTCATTAGTGGAGGGTAGCTTAATCTCTCAGGGGCCATAACCAAATGACCAAATAAATGTTACATTCATAAGTCTATTATAAATAGTGGCAGCCAAATATGAGTGTATTTTCGGTCATGCCATGAGAGTTAATGCATAATTGTAAACAGATAAATAATTTACAATCCGATATATTGATATCATCGTTAATTCGATACTGGGTCTGCGATATATTGATAATTCGATATATTTTGATATTTTGAACATATTTGACATCCCTGGTCCTGTAAACCAGTTTTCCTGTTCGGTCAAATTAGTTCGTGTTCGGTTACCATGGGTACCGCCAGCAGTCACTAGCTCCCTTCATCCCTCGCTCTGTCTATATACAACGCATGTTGAAGTTACAAACAGCTGAGCTAATAGATGCCAAACAGTCGTCCTAGAATTGACTTGAAACCAATCACAGTTAGACTGCTACACAGGCACGTGGCTACAGCTAAAAACATCGCCTTGGACTGCCTCTCTGCTTCTAGTCAATGTCAAAACTTTCCAAATTTTTATGTTGAAGATGGAGCTGTATTGGTTTTCTGTATATAATTTTTTTAATAAAACAATTTAAACCAATAAAAAATTTTAATTGTGAGGCCTTTCGATAGCAAGGCTATCATCGTCAGACACATCACAAATAAATATACAAAAAGTAAATAAAAGTAATATAAGCTTATATAAACATATGTTTTTAATTTTTTAACTTTTGTGGCTAAATATATTATTATTATTCCAAATGGTAGTTTTATTATGAATTTGAAAGTATTATAAATTTAATATAAATTAATTGTTTATAGTTTTGAAAGTAAAATAGAATTTTGAATCGGTCCATCTTCTTGGTTTAATAAATTTTCAGGATTTGCTTTGTTAATGTACCATGATTCCCATGCATTTAAATATTTTGGTGTTGTTATATGTTTTAATAATTTTAAATTGTTTTTTGTAATACTATGGCCAGTGTTAATGCAGTGATTGGCAATTGCAGATTTTTCTTCCCTATTAAATTTTATGTGTGAAAAATGTTCTTGAAATCTTTTTTTTAATTTTCCTTTTTGTTTGGCCTATGTATTTGCTGTTACAGTCATTGCAGTTTATTTCATAAATTCCTGATTTATTTTCGTCATTCTCAGTATCTTTTGGATTTTTTAATTTATTTTTCAAATTATTTTTAGTTTTATATGAAATATTTATATTTGTGTGTTTTTTAAATGTTTTGTTGATAGAATTTGAATATTTTGTCCATGTTATACTATTCCAATTATTATTTTTTTCTTTTATTGGTATAAGTTTTGTTTTTGATTTTTTCTATTGCTTCTTTTTCGCTTTTTTTAACATACAATCTATTAAATTGGTATCATATCCATTGAAAATAAAAAAATATAAAAAAATTATTTCCAAATGTTACCTAGTTTGAGGAAATATACATTCAATGTATTATATAACTGCAGAAAAATAAATGCAAAAACTGCATACAGGACCAAAAACAGAAAATTTATTTCCTAAAAACCAATATCTAGCTAAAATTCACTAGTTTTCTCTTATTGTTACTTAATACTTTTAATATAATATACAGATATGGTAAATAAAATATTCGACCTTTTTTATTAGCTTATTACGCGTACCTATAAATATAAAAACAAGAGAACGATAGAAAACCAGAGATTCCTTTGTGAATCCCTCTGATCCGAAATTCTGAGAGGCGATTAAGATTTTTCTGACCGTGGGCGCAACTGTCACATCCACGTTAAGTGAGGCTACTTAGGCTAGGCGCGCACTAGACCGACCACGACCACGACCAATACCCCGACCAGTCGCATGCGGCCAGTTTTATAATAGAAGTAAGTGGAACGGCGCGCACTAGTCCGACCACGACTCAGCGGTCGGACCCTGGTCGGACGACCAGAATCTCTGGAGTTTGGTCGGGCCGACTTGGGTCCGACCACGACACGACTGCAGCCAAAAATAACATAGATCACAATGGCGCGCCGCGCAATGCATCCGACAATACCCCCGACCCGACCAGTACTGAGTTGTCAAGCGAGCAGTGTACACCTGTTGTTTCGTTTGGATTGGTAACTAACTAATAATGTCACAGCTGACTTATTACACAGTGTTCCTATACACTGTCTCATTAAAGTTTCTTGTCCCCTGATGTCACCGGCAACTTTTCTATGCAACTCATCAAAGCTGTTAACCGACATTCTTGTGTAATTGAAAAACCGTTCTTCATACTGACGTAGTTCTCCATAAAATGTTGCAAACTGCCCTCTCATAGACCTGACAGCCAACATCGGATGCACTCAGTATCGCTTTCTTCTTCGCCTAACGTACCTACGATACAGATGCACAACAACTGCCAACTCTTCAACGTCCATCTTGTACTGAATTCAACTACTAGCTTGACATTCGTTGTCGTTGTCGTGGTCGTGGTCGGGGCTCAACCGCATGTCTGTACGACCCGACCAGTCGGGGTATTTGTCGTGGTCGTGGTCGGTCTAGTGCGCGCCTAGCCTTAGGGTTCGTCTAGAATTCGGAAATTTTGCAACGTAGAAATGTATGGGACCGGGATATTTTGAGACTGCACCGTAATATTTGTACATATTGTACTTATATTATAATAATTTCGTTCAACATTTCCAGCCAGTAGTTGCTTGATATATTTTATATAATTTGTGAAACAAAATAATGTTCAATCTCATAAGATCATCATTTGTTATGATGATGATCGTAATAAATTGTTAACCAATTGTTAACAATCATTTGAATTATTCATATTATTATTATTCATTCATTCATTCATTTCTCAGACACCGATTGTAGAGATATGGGCGAATATGAGAGAGATGAGTGTAGATGAATGAATGCAGTCACTGTTACTATCTGTGTTTGACTCAGCTAGGAAAGGACTATTTATTAATAGCCCAATAGCCAGGGCAACTATGGGACCTACAGCTTTACGTGGAATCCGGACCACGTAGTGTTGCCCTGATTTTCAGTTAACTGACCAGTCTGACACTCAGATCTCTTTCCTACACAACATCTGAAACTTGACTACCATCCAACATGGACACCCCAGACTTCTCTAGTAGTGTCCACATCGATGGCAACCACTGAGCGGACACCGTGTCGGTTTTCAGAGGACAGAGCATAGAACCTATCGCCTACAATCTCAACACCTTGTCTCCAAGTAGCTGGGTTACAGCACTGTGCTACCCGTGCCGAGAATTATCAAGAAACAATTAGCATTTGTTAATAAAGTCTTAAATATTGCCAGGCCTAAGTGTTGTCATTTCATATAAATACAAAATAAATATGTGTTGTATGACGTTGGCTTGATTTAAAATTTATATGAATAGTGTACAAATATTTTACTGCAATCTTATCGTAATAAACCAAAATAAAGTTACGCCAACTAACTAAGCGCTCCTTCGTAAGTTGGAAGTTTGTTTATTTTCTCTCTCCGTATGAGCTGATCAAGTTTTATACTTCACTGCGGACGGCAACGTGTGCAGTGTTTAACGGTATATGAATCGTTCAGTTAATTCGTGTTTGATTACTATAATCAACGTTATTAACAGCTGTGAGAGTCAGTACGGCGACGAAATTGATCGGCCATTTTGATCATTGCCATTTCGAGGGTTCATCTAATTTTAATTATTCAGGTATTTGCAATTATTGTCTCGCAAAGTAAAATTAGAACAACTATAGTTAATATATGATTTTTATACTAAGATTAAATACATTATTTATTGTAATGGTGATTGTAAACATTTACTTAGACAAATTTATTGTATGTTTAACAAAATAAACACCTACTTAAAGCCATCCTGGCGTTTTTCTCTTCCCATATAACTCTTATATTTCAATATAAACAGCCAGATAGTGGTTGTTTGGTGCTTCTCTCCAATACTAGGTCAGTACCTCCATATGAAATTAGTATCATTAAGACGCTTATTATAGAGATGTTAGCTTATATGAGGGGTGAATGAGTGTAGTTATCGTTACTAACTAACCAAGGTTGACTGTTCCTATGAAAGAAGCTTCTATTATTAAACGAATAGCTAGAGAAACTAAGGGACCTACAGCTTTACGAGGAATCCGAACCACGAAGTATTGGTCTGATTTTCAGCAATTTACATGCTTGAAATTCAGTACACTTTCCTACATAAAATTTCTCCTTTAGTGTCCACGTCGATGACAACCATTGAGTGGACACCGTGTAGGTATTAAGAGGACCGGACATAGAACACACGGGGGACTATTTTAACTCCCCTCTGTAAGAAAAAAGGGGATATTTACAGCATAACCTAATTTATATGCAACCTGTATCGTCAGAATATTTCGCAAACAATTTTATTAATTGTTATGATCTCAGCCACATTAATCTGTTACAAAACACTACCATTACATAGACATTTTTATTTAAAAATTAAAATAAATATCACCTCAAATATAAAAAAATTAAAGTAAAGTACGAACGTAACCTTTTAGTAAACATTTGAAATTCTCGTTCGATGACATTACGTCTGAAGCCAACCGACAACCTGCACAAGGAAAATGCAGTAAATAATATAAACGCTATTGCTGAAGTCAGAATGTAATTACGGCAGTTGATTGACCGCAATTCGCAAATTACTCAATAAAAGAGCAATCAAATATCATCTTCGTTAACTTCAACCTTTAGACTGTGAGAAAGAATTTTAGACACTGGCATATAGCAATTTGGCTATTGTTAGTTTGTGTTGTAAAATTAAATAAAATACCTTTATTTTTATAAATTCATTATTACACCGTATAAGGGCGTATTAACAATATTTACGATTATTTCGTTAAACATTTCATCAAAAGAAGACTTTAATATAATTGAGCCGGTCAGGAAGTGAACGGCGTGTCATATTTAGCGCATATATGGATGTTTCAGCAGCAGAGGAGAATCTTTCCACCACTAATAATGGGCGTATCTAACTTCCGCAACAATTTTTAGTTTAAAAACAACTTTAATGTACTGCACAAGTTAGTTTAATGGCTGTTTATTGTTTACATTATTATTCATTGTGTTATTGATTTTTAATTGTAATTTTAATACTAAATAATGATTTAATCCAATCGTTCTAAGCTCGATTCGTTAGTGTTAAACAAACCAACTTTCTTTCTTCAATATATGTTTCTTCAATATATGTTTCTTCAATATATAGTAACACCGTGCTTGTATGGGTGAGAGGGTGGCTCAGTAAAACCTTACTTTTATGGGTGGGCGGGTGGGTTCTGTAACATCGTGCTTGTATTCAAGTACAAAAAATCTAAGAAATTGCTGGTTTTATCAAAAACAATCAAGATACAAAACAGTTTTTAATTAATTTTCCTTTTCCTATCCCTACCCTTTTTTTATTGCAGTACTTGTGATCTCTACTGAACTGAATCAGCTGTTATTTTTTTCTGAGATAAAAATTTTATTTACTTTCAAAAAATAAGATTCACCCGGTCACTGCTGCTAATGACGTCGTGGGCGGGGTTGTTACTATGCTGCCACCACACAGCCTACCATCTGCCTAGTTGCCATGAACACGTCCATTGAATGAAACAGTGGAAGAAGAGTAGTTCTCTATCTCACTTCCATCACGCAATGCATCTCTATAGTACAGTGGCGTTCAGTGGGCAACTTTCTAAGCGACCTATCTATATAAATATTTACATCGAGGTGGTTTCAATCAATAAATTTTACAAATTTATAACCACTTTTATTCGGAACAATGTATATGTCTGGCAATGTGTAGATTTCCATTCTCAACATGATGTCCCTCGTTAGTACGAAATGACAAAACATCGTTCCAAAATGTAGGTACCCAATACCTATCGAGATTGTAAAAGTTTCCGATTAATGAAGAGTGAGTATATTTGAGTGTTTTCAAACAGCCTGCAATTTAGCATGGAGTCGAGCAGTTTGTGTAAAGTTTAATTATTTCAGAACCACGTAGAGCGCTAGTGAAGTCCCATGTAAATGTAAAGCAGTTAAAACCAGTGTAGTGGCAGATATCATTAGGCTAATCATATTATTAGCACAAATATTCCTATTACACAAAATATCAATTGTTAGCAATATATTATCAAAGGTATTATCTAATATAATTCCAAAAACAGTGACAGAACCAATACTATGATAAATTACCAAACGAATTCTTCAACCGAACAAAACTCTACCATAAAATGGTATAACTTGGGAGCATCTTGATAAGTATACGATTGCTCTACAAAGAAAACAATTTACCAACTCTATCCCCACAGAGACCAGAGACGAACGTAATAACAGCCCTGCATCCTTTGTAGTCTAAACTCCCTTTTTATGGATGAACTCGGTGTAATGCCTCAAAGTATTCGGTATACGCTTAACAGTATAGGCTTTTTTAGCCTTCAGGATAGCTTTTTTATATATCACTGTACAATGAAACTATCATTCTGTGTATCTTAGTCGTTGACATCGATGATATAAGTGTAGACTATGATATCGATGTATTTTACAATCCGAATTTTTGTCACCCCCTCCAGTGTAATGACTCGACTATTTTCCATAACTGTGACCTTAAACAATTTTTTTTTATTTTACGCAAATATCCCATAAGTATAATCACTGACTATAGAAACGAACAGACTGTCCAAGGCAATGCATTCTGTACATTCCAAGACACTCGCCTGTGCTGCTATCTCACGGTGAACGACTTCAAATACGTGCTCTGGTGAATGTTAGCCGTAGTATAGCTCAGCTAATTCTCACTTCTGCGTGTGCTAGAGAGAGACAGGAGAAGAAGACCGCTGGCGCTATCTGTGAAAATCGAGCATGAACTTCACCGAACAGGAAATCCGGCTTCATAGGACCCAAATGCACGAGTAGTCTTATTGTTTCTGCGATCAAGTGATATGACCTGGACATCGCTCTAAATCACACTATACAAGTAAACCTAATCAACTATTTGTCAGTAACAGTAGACAGTAAAATAGTAATTATGTATTAATTATATGGTGATATTTAAACAGGTTATTCGTGTCTGATTTAAATGTATAATTCAATTTAACCACATCAAGAGTGATTCTGAATTTTGTTATTGTCAATGTTTAGTATACGATAATATTAATCTATATATTTTATCAAGTAGACTGTTTTAAAAATAATTATTAGTGGATTTTTTTAAATGGAAGTTCGTAACACTTTAACAACGTTTCGAGATCGTTTACTGCGTCCAACTTTTGCACTTTCAATTAAAACTTCTAAAATAGACGAAAAAATTCTAAGTTACGCTAATTTACTATTACACAGCCTTAAATAACAACTTTCAACACGTCAAATACACAGTCCAGTCAACGTAGTAAAGTAAATGACGTTCTATCACAAATCCCGACCAATCAATATATACTAAAATCAAACATGAACATTTTTCACAATAATTCCACATAACAATTAAAATACATATTCAAAACAATAAAATAATGAGTACAAAAGATTTTTTTACAAATAAAAATCCCTTCGACCTATACATTATTCTAATGAACAGTTTATTGCCAAAAACATTACCAACAAATGTAATAAAAAGAAATTTATTAAAGACGTCGATAATTGAAAGTAAATTTACAATAACTACACGTGTTGAGACAAGTAATGTTGTTTTTAAAATATGAGTTGGACACAACTTCCAAGAGGTGTTTTTGTAATAACGCGCTATAAATGAGAAATAATAAATTCAGAGTGAACGAGTTGCTATATGATGTAATTCATTCAAGTGTCACATTGTTAAACAAATTAAGCCACTTGAACTCTTGAAGGAGCCACTTGGTGTTATTCAATTGTTACGATAATGGTAAACAAAAGGTTGGTATACAAACAACTGTTCAGTGTTGTTCTTCAGTTACTACAACGGTATGCAATATATCTACATGAAGGTGCCTACCTATCAGGCCTCTTGCTAGCCTAGTGGTTAGCACTTCTGCTTCGAATGCAGAAGGTTACGTGTTCAAATACCAGGTGGTCCACTTAAAATTTCGATAGGGGTTTCGAACGTTGTCCCTTCACAATGTATGAATATAATGTTAAAAAATCTACTGTCGTAGACAATAAAATAAAAATTACAACAAAACTGTCCACTACTGTCTTGCCAACTACTTGACGTTACTCTGTGTTTACAATTGTGATATAAAATATGAACATACAAACAACTAACACAGTCCACTGCACTACTTCCCACGAAATCAGCAAGAACTTAGTTGAGCCATTCGGAGCAAAAATATCTTTTGTGTCAAATAAAAAAAAATTAATGAATACAACTACTCCAAAACGGTAGATGATGTAAGTAAACCAAGCAACAAAGTGTTAATGGGAAACAACACAAATCAGTGAACATCTTATATTGTTCAGACATATTTACTCACCTGCAAGATCGAACAAGTGTTCAAAGTGTTTACTTACATATTACATGTTCCATCATGTCGATCATCCATCAAAATATAAGTAAGTCAATTAAATCCTTTAACCAACCTACCATGACAATTTCATATGTTCTACCACTTCATTAGTGACCCCTGGTGAAGTTCCCACGTAATTTATCTCCACAGGAAACTGCTTTCTTTGTATTTGTATTATATGATCATTTGAGCGATAGCGAAGTCGGTAAATCGGTTATACTGAAGATGTTCATTGATAAATTGAGCAAACTATAGTATTGTAAATCATTTTACTAGAGGACACTCTTGTTCGCTTCACGCGCCAACCCCAGCTTCAGTCTCGGTAATGCCGGTTGATGGTAAAACTCGTGACGCTGTATGTTACTTTTTACTGCGAATGTCAGAAGGTTTACTTTATCAAGTAAACCATAATACCTTAATATATATAAATTTAATTACAATAGCTCACTCACTGCACTTCCTTCCTAACTGTTTATACTTGTAAACACCCAATCTTATTACTTGATATCATTTGATTTATTTAACATTCGATGATTAATTAAACAACAATCATAGTAAATTAATTAACTACTTTTCGATCAATTTAAACCTCTCTCCATGTTATTCTTATGGCCGAAAACGTACTTTAAGAGCTTTCCTTGCCCTCAATCGTTCAAATTGACCCAAAAACGTGGAAGGAGATAGCAAAAACCGGCTTCACGTATTTATAAGGATATATTTTTACTGTAGGCACTGTTCCGCACGATTGAGCGTCAGTTTTATTGAACCAGTAAAATAGTAACAATTAGCTTTGATTGGAATAATATCTTGTAAATTGCACTTTGCCCTGGCACCGAGAAACTTACCGGTAAAAAAAATAGAAATAGTATCTCAGTAAAACTTAGTTTTTTTGTTTAATCTGTGTGTGTTTATGAATGATCGCCTGAGTGTAGTATGGGTACGGATGAACTGTGTAGTCTTGTTACTAACTGAGTTCGAATTACCTCAGAAAAGACCATTTATTAATACTGTAGCTCAATAACCAGGACAACTAAAGGTCCTACACCTTTACGTAGAATCCGAACTACGTAGTATTAGTCTGATTTTCAGCTAATTTATTTTTTTTATTTTTATTTTTAATATTCAAACGGAACATACTAAAAAGCGATGTGTCATGGACAGAAGTTAGATCCTTAGCATACATGTTTACAATATATAAATATTTAAGCAATCGGTTTCCGTGGAAATATTTTTACTGTTTTGAGAATAAAGAAAATGATGACAAAGGAATAGCCAGGAGAACAGAATGATTTGAATCTTTTGTGACTCACTTTTATCTGCGAATGGTAAACATGGTTTATCGAAATAGTAAAACGATTTGTTTTTGTAGTTAACATTGAATTGAAATTTTGAAAAATATCCTAAGTAATGTAACTTATATTATTAACAAAGCAATTAATCTCTTTGCTGTTTTGGCAACATCGTTCAACACACAATTTATTGTTTTACAAAAACGGATTGCTACGCTGACAAGCAAAGAAGTGTTTGAAGTTAAATTTACCAAACTAACAAGTAGGATACGCCAACATTTTCACGACTTTACATAAATTAGATTTAAGAGCTTCGCGTGACCTTGGCATTCACATTGTGCAAGATAAAGGTCAATTATGCAGACAATGAACAGTATGTGACTCATAGTCGGTGTTCAGAGGGGAGAGGGGAGACGACCGTTACCTGCTATCTGTTAACAAGTAACACACCATCCAACAGAGACTAGGAACTCCAGTTTAGGCGACTGTTCGTGCTCTCTTTCTCGCTGGCTGCACTCCTTTGTTCGAGTATTACACCTCCGATTAAACTAAGTAGAGTGATAAAGCTAACTTAGGGACTATTACAGCACAATGATCAGAGTAACAAAATAATCTATACATCACGGTGATCAGGGTATTCAAAGGACCTGTACAGCACATTTAAAAGGGTAACCGAAGGTCCTATACAGCTCAGTTATCAAGATAAAAAGCCCTAAATAGCACAACGATCACGTTAACTGGAAGTCCTATACAAAACTTCCATCAGAAGAACCAAGACTTACATAGCACAACGATCAGGGTAACGGAAGTCATATATAAGACAATTATCAGGATAACTAAAGGTCATATGCAGCACAGTTATCAGGGTACCTGAAAGTCCCATATATTACATTGATCAGGGTAACCGAAGGCCCTATACAGCACAGTTATCAGAAGAACCGAGACACACAGCACAACGATCAGGGTATCGAAAGTCATATATAAGACAATTATCAGTGTAACTAAAGGTCCTATGCAGCACAGTTATCAGGGTAACTAAAGGTCTTATATATCACAACGACCAGGGTGACTGAAAGTCCTATTTAAGACAATTATCAGGGTAATTTAAGTCCTCTGCCACACAGTTGTCAGGATAACTGAAAGTCCTAAATACAAAAATGAACAGGGTAACTGAAGGACGTATATAATAGCACCAAACAGGGTATGGTTAATTAAGCAGCTGAAGCAGTTACTTTCACATTCTATACTGGCTGTTTAATAATTTAAATGTAAATGAAATGCTGATTAACGACAGGGCAGGAACACAACAAACCTTTCAAACCAGACAAGCTGATCACGACCGGGTAGAACTGTTTATATAGGTAACATGGTTCAATGCTGACTCACCGCTAGAAACTGAGCCAATGAGACAATAGAATTCGCGTCCAATTACCTTATCAGTTTTCCTCGAGTAAACTGGATTGCCCCATGACATTCGGCGTAACATGTCGAGAGACAGGTGAGGAAATTGTAAATGATGTCAATGCACCGCTCGCTTCGTGTGTAACCTAATTCATCTATCTGTAATTTATTTCACAACACGATTAAAGAAACTAAGGAACTAAACCAATTACGTCATATGTATGTAAAAAGTAAAAATCAGAAGAAAGAAAACAAAATGTATATTGTACAACGCAAACTTAAATAAACATACCCTTCAATACAGTAATGACACAATGACATACAATATAACATCGATTCTGGCTGACAATGTTACATACAAACCTTGATTGTACACACCTAAAATAGATATTCCGTCTTATAGGAATATTTATGGCAGTAATTTTGTTAGTAGGTGAGGCCCGCAACCACAGCTGGTTCAAACTGCATTACATTTACATGGGACTACACTAGCGCTCCACAATGGACCACAAAAATAGCTGATATTTGATACAAAATGTTACATCGGATGGGAAATCTATTTGTACATAAAATCAATTATATAACATTCATAATGTACAATAATTCATCACAGAACAGACCAAAAAACTTTTATTCATAAAACTTCAGCTACTGTAACGTTATACATTATATACTATGTTTGTTATAAGAAACATAAAAGTTAAACAATTTGAGAAACATTCCTGTAAATACAAGACTTATCAGTAATGGAACATTAATTAAATATTTAAAAATAGATCATAAAATCCATCTCTACATATTCAGATATTATGATTCAATCAAAACACATTATCAAATTCAAATGTACATACACACGTACGATATAGCCTACATACCTCTTATATACATTACGTTTCCCTACACTCACATGTACGTGTTTATATCATTCGTCCATTCGCATTCACTGGTAATTAATTCAATTCAGAAAATGTAGCACATTAAATGTCCCTTTCAAAGTTCTTCAAATACGGTGTTGTAATTGATTTCGAAGAAAAGATGTATACAAAATATAAATTGAAATCTGTGATTGTGTTACATAAAATCAAAATATTATAACAATAATTTATATGCAATAAAGAAATAATTCCTTGATTTTCGGCTCTAAGATAAATTCTATTACGCAACACAACCTCTACCTTGGTCTCACTGGGCCTCCGCTTGTACAAGGAAAACACCAAAGTAACTTTTGTCAACGGCCACTTTCCTCGTTTATTCTTGAACAAACAAACACGAGAAATTAACACGAATTGCTGTTCTCAGTTTGAATAGTAACTAAATAACGATTGCAGATATAAGGACCCTTGTGTGGGAGCATATGACCTTCTCAGGGTCGAAATGGACAACTTGCAACAACTTCTCTCTTAGAATAATATGTACGTGAGTTTTTCCTACAATGGTCAGGCCTTCGGTTAATGTTTCTATCAGAAATGTTATTACGACATTCGACCAAATATTTATTTATATTATGTCTTATATTGACAAAATATTAACTTCTATTTATTAGTAAAAATCTTTGATAAAATGTTGGATTTCAAATATTGATTTTTTCAGCCACAAATATAATACACAGACAAATTTGTTTTTTCAAGCAAAACATTTTTTTTTTAAGGAAAAACATGGAGTTTAGATAAGTTTTCTAATTTTATCATATATTCCTATGCTAATAAGTGAATCTCTTTTAGTTTTTAAAGAAAGTTATAAGACTCGTTCAAAACCCCACTAAATCTCAAACAACAAAAATACATTTACCTGTTGCCATTGAGATATCTGCATACTGGCTGCTTGGAACCAACTGCACCTCGCATAGACGGAAAAGAACTAGGTGGGAAGAGGAAAGTACGTATTAGAGTTCTTCAAGTAGAAATACCGCTAGAGCAGCTGTAATAATTGATCGTAAAAACTGCTATTATGTTCTACTTCCTCTCATGATGTATGAATTGTTGTAAATTGACTTATTATGTGACTTACAGGTAAAAACTAGATGTCCAAATTTATAAGTCGATTATAAAGTTAAGTAAAAATGAAATAGAGAATCAAGAGAGTTAGTTATATGTTTTTTTATTTATATATACATTTTGAAGAATTATATAATACACTATAATTTTATCTCGTATAATTATTTAAGTATCAGTAAGTTACATCACGCAGAAGAAATAATACCATTGTACGTGTAGGGGTGGGCGGGTGGGTCAATACCATTGTACGTGTAGGGGTGGACGGGTGGGTCATCACCACTGCACATGTATGGGTGGGCGGGTGGGTCGGTCATCACCACTGCACCTGAATGGATTCGGTCACATTAATTTCATGTTTATCCATACAAATTACGCATTGAAGGATGGATCAAGGATTTAAATCTTCTTAATTTCACAAACATTTGAATAAGGAAAACAATTGGGTTCTAACGACCCTATTTAAAACTAGGTAAACTATTATATACTAGAGTAGGCTACTAGCCGTTGGAGTATATTTTTCCTCGTAAGATAGTCACGAGTGGCGGCAGAACAGGAAGTATATTGTGTCATTCACAGCTGGAGGTGGAACGGTGGACGCGGACATAATGAGGAAAACGTGAACAATTGTCACCCCGGGCAGAGCCGCGGGTGGTGTTTGCTTAGATGCGTGCTAGAATGCACGTTCGTGTCCAGGAGACGTTTTCCGCCAGAACTAGAAACGATGGATTAGGAACACCACTTCAAAATTATAGCCTTGACAATTCCAAGTACGGTTATAAATCGTCAGTATTTTTTTCTTATTCCCAATACCAAAACTAAAAGTCAAATTTTATAATTTAATAGATGATTCTGAAAAAGAAAAGAAGTAAATAAATAAATAATTGGTCGACGTATACGAATGACAGTTAGACTTTACACCGTGTGTTCTTTATAGCATAGCTCTTCGACATAAATTTACAATTTACTTGCACTTTCACAGTTAAATTGAATATCTGTTGAGATATTGAAGTAAATAAAATGTATGGTAACACACACAGTATCTTAAGCTTCAAGCTTACTTAAAAGAAAATATAAAAACATACGCGAATAGAAAACAACTGAAAAACCACATGCCTATCAGTCTACTACCTAACATTTTTAATTTACTGAAAATGCTGATACAAAAAGAAAATTTAATGTAATTTGCTATCGGAATGATTCCAAGTTCGCTCTGCAAAAGTTTAAATTGGGACCGATTGAAATTCCACTCCTTAAGTTACACTAACTCGTTCACTACCATTTAGGCCTATATTTAATTCTCCTCGATCAATGTTATAAAATAAAACAATTGCCTTAGTACGTTTAAACAGTTATAATTGATTTAAGATGGTATGGATTTATTACTGTACATAGATTTATGTAAGAAATGTTTCATATCAAACTTCAGCCTATTAAACTATGCTTGAAAAATGCTTGAAAAGAAAGAAACCGAGGTCACATCTATAAGTGCGCTGAATGGATGTCGAGTTATAGACAGTTGATGGTTACCAGTAAGTAGTTAGTTCTCCAGTTTACCGTGCGGATGGCAGGGCCAGCACCTTGTCAGTCCCCTTATTTCCATTCAAATCCTAAAGGATAATGTAGTAATTATTACTACATATTTAAAAAACAGCATTGGTGACGGCCACTGAGGCGTTCGCTCCTACCGCAAGAAATCGACCTCTGTTTCTTTTTTCTCTGTAATATAGTTTATCTATTTTAGATTCTGCATTTCCATAGATAAAAAGGTGTCTTTTACATTTTAAAAATTTGGCGATTAGAACTAAATAAGACCCCGATCAAAATTTGCTTTCATGTTTCAGAAATATGTTATGTAAATCGTAGAATACTATGTAAATCGTAGAATACTGTAAAATATCAACAGTTACGTCCATAATACTTGCATAATATTATACTTTCGTTAATATGTATAGACAACATATAACTATTTATAGTGAAAAACGTCACCTCATAAAAAATACAGTGTTTATAAATGGTGTAATGTTAATTCATAGTGGAAGAATTTTATGCTAGAGCGTTAAAAACATTGTATTTTACGTTTGTAAAAGGAAAATACGTACATAATTTTATGATGAACAAGCTTTTGTACTTTCCTCTAACCTTTTTTGATGTTATACTTAAAACATTTACATAAAAATTAGTATTATGGAACGAACTACTGTATTTGCCATATTTTTAACGACTTGTCAATAATTAACGTATAAATTACATTTACATTTCTAATTAAATACCAGCAATAAACCAATTATTGCTGGAGAAACATGTGATAAGGAAAATAACGCCAAACAAACTAAATGACACGATTTTCCTGGTTCGTTGTTGGATAACATGACTCATTAAAACGTAATTTTGAAACATGAGAGTAACATGTAGAAGGAACCCTGTATTGTGTGGATGTAACGTGAACATGAACGAGTGAGTGGTGTAAATTGTGTGATAGCAGCGTGACGGAGAGATGTGGGGTTGGAAATGTGTTAACAGAGTTGGTGGAAATGACGTAATATGCGTTTGACAGATGGGACAGTTAGAGTTGATGGGGGTACATATAAGGCTGTATGAATGACTGGGATTGTCGTATATAGTGTAAACATAAATTTATTTATACATATGTACATAATTTTATTCTTAAAAAACGTTTCTTTAAAATAAAAAGAAAATTATACTGATAAAACTGAAAACACTTCAAAATCTTAAAAAAGGATCCTGATGAAAAAAACAAAACTCACAGGTTGAGGCGCGGAGCGGAACATGTCGCTGGCTATCATAGGGAGGCTCCTAGTTTTCATTCTCATCGTCCTCACTATCACTCGCGCACTCACTCATTCGCTGCACACATCCTGCTCCATTGTCGGCTTGCCATCGACTGATTGCACTCACTCACGCACGCCTCTTGCCTCTCAGTTGTGTTGACTGTCTCCCTCTCCCCCCACCCCCCGGCCAGCGCGCTCCATACCTACCGCCACTTTTCCTTGTTGGCGAGAATGCATGCGATTGGCCCGCAGTTCAGTGACCCATGTAGATAAGTCCCGACAGATACAGCGCTAGTGCGTGAACTTAACCGTTCGTGACCATCGCTTGTTCTGTTACCTATACACCTGTCCGACATTCGTTTTGAACCATATTTATTGCAGTTTGGCATTTTTTAATTCGGTTATGCGTTTAAGAACAATAATATTTATTTTCAAATTAGCTAATAAGGGATATTAAACCCGCAAATAGTTTGGAACAGTCTTACTTTAATATAACAAATTTAAAATATTTTAAAAAATACATTAAAAATAAGTGAGATCAAAATTAAATTTTCTAAAAATTTTAATGCGCTCTTTTATCTTTCTTTTCACTGCATTGAGGGCTTTTTAATTATCGTTGAAAAAATGTATAGCATAATATTTAGGCATTACGTTGAAAATATTTATAGCATAATATTTAATCGGTTCCTAACCAATTTTTAATAAGTTCAATGTTAACTGTAAACTATTGTAAAGTGTATTGATCGATTTTTATGTATTTATTTTTATTATTTGTTTTTATAATTTGTTTTTTAATATCTGCATAGTTATAAATAACGAAATTTAATAAAATTCTTCTTTAATACTTAACTGCCTTTCGTTGTCATGTTTTTCAAATCTATTAATTTTGTGCATTCTATTTTTTTAGTATACTTAATGGTTTGAGAGATGTATTATAGTTCTCCCCAACCAATTATGCCATAAAATGACATTTGAGAAGACTCTAGTAGGTCTATTTGTCCTCTAAAGGCATGTCTTTGTTAGTGTTCATCGTAGACTTTACTATACGTACAGGCCCACTATTTCAATTTTTCAACTATATTATTGATGTGCAAATTCCATTCGAAATTACACTCTCATGCTATTCAACGGTGCTATGTGACGTGCTATTCACTATGTCGTGAGCAACATGTGACGTTTTATATACAACTATGACATATGACATTGAGTGATGAATCAGAGTGTGTTTTTTTTAACTTTCCTCTCAAGTGAAAATAAATGTTTCCAAAGAATTGGCACAAACTTTCCCCTAAATTAAACAGACAAAAAATCAAAACATTGAAAATTACCAGTTTGATTCCCAAATATGTTTTTTGCGATAACTCAAACACTAGTTGAGTTAGAGATACTTGACTGTTACTAAAATATTTTAAATTGTAATTCACATCTTTCCTGAAAATTTAATCAAAAACGTTAGAGCCGTTTTCTAGAAAATACCATTTTAGTATGTTTTTTCTATACATACTATACATACTATTTTGTTATTTATTTATTACTATACATGCTATTTTGTTATAAGTTTAATACATCAGTTAAAAGTTATATGAATGTAACAATAATTCCTCTAATTGAGAGAAAAATAAAGAATTTATTATTATTATTATTATTTTACCCATAAAAATAAAAAACAATTTTTTTTCAAAAAAGTGAAAAAATAGTCTGGAGATGTTGGCTTAATACACCAAATATTATAAAAATTCGTTCATCCGTTTGGTCTCCAGCGAACTGCACATACAGACAGACAGAAAAAACACTTGTGAGTTCAGAATCTAATGGAATCTAAAAAATGTTTTTTATACCAACTTGTAAAAAATTTAATTTTGGACGATCACAATACTTACTCTATGCTAACGCATATGGGAGAATGTAAAAAACTTGTACGAAATTTATAATCGCATGTGTGTAGTGTCAGGATGTGCATATATCTTCCCGTCAGTGCTTCTACCAATAGAGAACGCTTGCGTTTTGTATTTAAAAGTTTGTGTTATTTTTAATTTGACTTTCTTTATTTGAACGAATCTCAACGATGATGAATCTGATTATAAACATTTACAAACTTCCAGTGTTAGAGGAAGAAAGGCTAAAAATATGAATCTCACCTTCAAAGGAACTATAAATAATATTTTCTTCAGGGTCACCTCTCAGTTCCTTTTAAGTTTTTTAATGTAAGGGTCTTTAAATCTTTAGGAGATCATCAATGGTATTAGGTTGTAACAATTGCATGCGTCTTGTTACTATTCATAAAATTACGTAATCAGACTTAAGATTTGATTTGATTTGATTAGTCTTATGTTTCCAGTGTTGTACGAATACATTTATTTTTAATATGCCTGGGTGGGTCACCATGGTGAATATTTTATTTCATTTGAACATGTACTTAAGAGTACTCTACTAAAGAATAAGAGTGCGAGATAGTAAATTCGACTTAATTTTAAGTTGCATTTGATGGACAGTCAATGTTGGCAGACGTTTCAATGTAATTTAATCTTTATGCTTTTTGCCTTTAATATATAATAATTAATTTCTTAAATACCTTATTTATTTCTTTTCTCGTCATGCTAATTTATTCCAAATAATTATTTTCCTCGATTAACTTCCTTTTTAAAATGCTTACAATGAGTTGATAAATTAAAAAGAAGGAAACGACAGAGAGGATCTCGTAGTCTCCTTCAAGTATCAACCCTTTGAAAAAACAAGGAAAACGGCCTTGTTTGGTTAAAAAGACCATTGTAATAGAGAAAGAGCCCACGAAGGCCAGACCTTCCTTATTTTATATAGCCTGAAAGGTTTTCTGTGCATGTCCCCTATACAGGTAAGAACGAACAGCGACTACACAGAGTTTGGGTTGTGGTTACTTGGGCAGGTAACAGGTATTAAAGGTGTTTAAAATAGTACCAAAAATTCGTTAAAGTATAAAGCTCAATTTTTTAATATTTTCTTTGACATAACTTCAGAAATGTCGTCATCCATTGCCGGACACTTATGACAGGTGCTACCCCCTGCCAGACACTTATGAGTTGCTACCCCCTGCCGGACACTTATTACAGTTGCTACCCCCCACCGGACACGTATGACAGTTGCTACCCCCTACCGGACACTTATGACAGTTGCTACCCCCTGCCGGACACTTATGACAGTTGCTACCCCCACCGGACACTTATGACAGTTGCTACCCCTGCCGGACACTTATGACAGTTACTACCCCCTACCGGACACTTATGACAGTTGCTACCCCCTGCTGGACACTTATGACATTTGCTTTCCCCCACCCAACTCCACCACCCAATTCCCGCCCAACAACCGTTAGCCACCTTTCACACGACCCGTTACTGACGCCACACTAACACAGTCCCCTCTCACCCACTCCTAAACGCTTAGTCACATCTCATTTCCAATTCACCTTCAGTCAGCTCTCTAAAAATTTTAATTTTCCATCTTTCTTCCTTTGTTTGTATGTTTCAGGGGCCTTGGAATACCTTAGAGTTTCCAGAACACGTTGCACACACCACGATGCCGACCATTTAACATTCAGGTCCTAGTAATGCTGAAGAAATCAATTTTTTGCATCCCGCAAATTTCATAAAAATGTATTATTTGAAGTAAGAACTATGTACTTGACCCATTTAAAACTCTCCTTTTTTTCTCCTAAACTACTTTGACTCGTACCTTGGGTAGGGAATAACAGTGCTATCCATAACTTCACGATGGGACTTAATAACGCCTCCAACGTAAAATTTTACTAAGAAATAAGGAGGGCTGCTTAACCCAAGTAGTCACGGTATGTATAATTGGACAGTATAGTACCCAAATTAGATACCGATCTGCAACTAACCTGTAAGCCACTAGTTATACCTTACGTAACCTAACTAACCATCTAATTTACCTAACTTTGCGTAGCGACACTACCAGGTGTCAGGTGAACAGTAGATAAGGTTCTACTTCAGTAGATCACGTGGCAGTCAATTGATAAATTGTTTCCTTGGGACCTTCTTTCCGGAGACCCGAGCTGCCTGCTTGCCTCGTACAGTCATGACGGTTGCTGCCCAAATACCCTTCAAGAGGCTCCCTACTACACCTTCACGATCCGATGTCCGATCTCATCTTAACATTCAGAAAGATCTATAATCTTCTGAATATTTTGTAAATCTTTATTTTCATTCCAAAAGCGGCTAAAATTTCATAAAAATTATTATTTGCATAAGAACATATGTTACTTTTTGACTAATTTAAAAATCTCTCTCCGTTTTATTTTCGTGGCCGAAAACGTACTTTGAGGGCTTCCCGTGGCCTTTAGGGTAAAGGTAATGAACAATGAAGACCTTATTCCACAACTTCGAATAGGGACTTTTTTTAACGCCTCAATCGTTAAAATTTATTAAGAAATAAGGGAGGAGTTGCATTAAAAAAAACCCCCAGTTTCAGGTATTATATATTGGGTTTAGTATCAGACCCCACAAATGTAACGAGGTGAC
Source organism: Stictocephala bisonia (assembly GCA_035578905.1). NCBI lineage: Eukaryota > Metazoa > Arthropoda > Insecta > Hemiptera > Membracidae > Stictocephala > Stictocephala bisonia. The sequence continues at coordinate 244,711 of JAQJVL010000206.1, read as the reverse complement.
CGCATCTGCAACTAAATGCCCTCGTAGCCACTGTGGTGTAACCAACTGTACCCGTATCCGGTGGAATTTTACCTAAATTGTCTGCGACACTACACGTGTGTAGTGAACAATGGAAAGGTTTTACTTCTGTAGAAGGGTCACAGTGGCAGTCAATTTGATAAAACTGCTTTGAATAAGTTATCTATTTGCAACTCATTGAAAAGGAAAACTAGGAACGTATATCATTTTCCATCGGAAATCAGTAATTCAGAGGAGAAGAGCAAACACTCAGAAATGAAGTATATTAGAAGAAATACAAAACATAAAATTACAAACTTTGCTTATAACACTAATACGTGTATGGAGAGTTTAGGAATAAGTAGCCTACCGTTCAAAACAATATATTCTTATTAAAATGAAACAATAAATAAAAAATAGAAAAATAGAAAGAATAAATTGAATTTTTACTTTCTTCTATATGCGTCAGCAAAGAGAAAGTATTGTGATCGTAAAAATAAAATGTTTACAAGTTGGCTTAAAAATCCATTGTAGGGTCCCCTGAATAAAAAGTATTTTTTCGAAAAAAAAACCATTTTGGTGTCTGTCCGTATGTGTGTCTGTCTGTGTGTAGACCTATATGCAGTTCGCTGGAGATCAAACGGATGGATCAATTTTTATGAAATTTGATATGTATGTGTATTTAGCCAATATCTCCAGAAAATGTTTTCACTTTTTTAATATTTTGTTCTTTTATTTTTATGGGAAAAACATACAAAAATGGAATTTTCTCAAAAATGGCTTTAATGATTTTCATGTAAAACAGAAGTTTTCAGGAAATGTGTAAATTACAATATAAAATATTTTAGTAAAAACCTCATGTCTCTAACCTGATTAGTTTTTTAGTTATGACAAAAAACACATATGGGAATCAAACTGGTAATTTATAAAATTTTGATTTTTGTTGTGTCAATTCTATGGAACAATTTATTTTTATTATGACTCAAATATAACACATCTTACCGAACCTCTTCGGTTTTGATGGATAGAAAAGGATAAATAAGTGCATAAAACCATTTTGAATGATTTTCACAATGCATGGATAGGCCTACTTAAAAATTAAATTACGGTAAAAATGAACCCATTGCTTAGTTTATTTGTAATCAAATATAATTTCAAATTAAATTGTAACAGGTAATGAATAATGACCTTCTTTAATTATACTATGATAACGGCTATAATAGATTTAAAAATAATTTAAAGTTCGTATTATTTGTAATGTCTAACTTATTATGCATGTGAAAACATTTTCTTATGTCAGCAAAAAATAACAATAACGACGAAACTTTTTTACTTTATGGAACTTTTTGGTGGGTATGAAATGAATATCGACATTGCTTTTGTAGAGATACTCGTAACCAATCCGGTCTGGAAATCTGTATTCAATCTGAGCGCAATTATTCAATTATATTTAAATTAAAAGGCACAATCTATAAAGAAGTTTTGAAAAATGCAAACAACATCACAAACTTCTTGTATGGTAGTAACATAGTGTAGCTTTTATTTTCCTGAAAATCTAATTACAAAGGCTTACTGCCTAAGGAATTTTACTGAATGGACTTTTTATCAGACAAAAACTCGACATTTTAGGGATAACTCAGGAATACAAGAGCCATAACTCGGGTGTTCCACAGAGAAAAAAGAAACAAATGTAACTTTCTTATGGCAGCAGCGAACGCCTCAATGACAGTTATGAATATATTACAATAAACGTACATCTTCTTAAATCTGTAGTAATAATTACTACGGTACGTTTATCCTTGAGGATTTGAGGAGGGAGTGAGAAGGTGCTAGCTCTGGTATCCGTATGGGAACAGGAGAACTAACTACCCCACAAACTATCTCGAAACTCATCAGAAACTCAGACGATTGGATGCGACCTCTGTGTTTATATTCTCTATGGACGTTCCCTTCACTTAAATGTCTTTACTTATTCAAGTGGTATTTCCTGTGTAGAGATTTCATTCCTTGCATTGCAACAGTTGAGGAAAACAGCGTGGGACGTACAAACTTGGAACTTGTTGGTCATGACAAAAAATAAAATGTCACAAAGTGAACTGACACTGGTTGCAACTTTTAGACTCGGGGCTAAACGTCACGTAACAAACGTGACATGCAACGAGCACCTGGCCGTCTCTCGATGATTTTCACGGCACAAAAATGCCCCAAAGTTATTGCACTCTTGTTGCAACGCGTAGACCCGGACTGATAAACGTCACATGCAAAGAGTGCCCGATCGTCTGAATAAAAAAAACATTGATTACATGTAGAGGATATATTCAAAGCTTTGACCAAAATCAGTTTATTTATTTTATATAAGTACATATATTCGAATGTTTTTATTTTTTTTTTCATTTATTTTTTTCTAATGTTAAGGGACAACGGTCCAAACCCATCAAGCAAATGTTAAGTGGACCCTCCAGGACTTGAACCCGTGACAGTCTGCATTTGAAGCAGAAGTGCTAACCACTGGACTAGCAAGAGGCCCAAACTTGTAATAATATACTGTTAAGTATTAATATATTTGACAAGCGTTTCCTATGGTGACGGCTTCAGTCACTATAATAATAGAAATAGATTTGTTGTATGAAAGACATTTTAGTGTTAAAAAACTTTAGCTTGAATGAACAAGCAATATAAAGTAATTTTAGAACTGTAATTGTAGAAATGTTTTTCTTATCTGGGAAATAAAGTTGTTTGTGATCTTACCCCGGGGTAAAGTTGCTCGTGCAAGAAAGGACATGTCCTCAATCAACCCCTTCTATTGTTGACGACTGCTTTTGAGAGTTACTAATATTTTTATGTTTATTATACTATCTTATTCTTGTGATGCAATATCTATACATTTAATTTTATAAGCGAACTGATCTCCCCGAAAATTTTCGAGCTAGGTTGTGTATGGGGCTTAATGAAACGTAACCTAATCTATCTAACCTAACAAAATATAACCTAACCCATGTAACCTAATAAACCATAATCTAACCCATATAACCTAACGAAATGGACCTAACTCATGTAACCTAATAAAACGAAACCTAACCTATCTAACCGTACGAAACCTAACCAATCCTACCTATCCTAAAGAGTCAAAACCTAACCCATATAACATAACGAAATGTAACATAACCATACGAAACATAACCTAACCGAACTAACTTGACGAAACGACACCTAACCTATCTAACCTAACGAAACGTAACATAACCTACAAAACTTATTAAAACGTATAAACCTAAGGTAATTAACCTAACAGAAAAAGACTTTGTACAAATTGCAATATATTCTCAACTGTCTCCATCTTTATTGTATTTGTCCTCACTCCTAGAGAAAGTTCCCTAATATTGCTAACAGACGATAGGATTCAACTATACTAACACAATGATATTTTAATATTAAAGCCCTATACGTTTCCTTGAGCTGAGGCGGGTACTAAACTTGATTGATAGGTAGGTAATGTGTCATGATAAGGAGACATAGAGAAAAAACATTTATAATTTTATTTCTGAAACATTATGAAAAAAATAATCATATAGGAAAAAATATAATTGCCGTTGGAAGCATTAATGCACGGTGCTGCGGTTAGTCCGTTGTTGGTCTGCGGTTCCATCAGGTGCGGTAAACTCTGACAGGAAACTGTGTGTGGTTGACATTACAAGGCTTATGACTGGGAAGTGTTTACACTGTTTACCGTTTAGGGCGGTTAGTTATCACATTTATTCGGAATACAGTTATAACCTAACCTAACCTAAGTCACTACAACCGCAGTCTAACAACATACAATCACGACACTTCCACTGCAGCGCTCTGGAGCTAGCGCTCCAAGTAGCCGGACCGCATAACTGAAGTGCGTTACCGTTGTTGCATTGTATCTTGCAAAGAAGTGGAATAATAACGACAAAAAGTACCATAATAGATTATTAATAAACAGTCACTTGACATTTACTAATCACATCTGTGGATGTAAACCGTGCATAAATACGCACTGCTGGGGCTGGCCGCTAGGATCGCTAGAGTCTTGCTTGTAGCCAATACCTAACAGAATGTCGCTCCAGTATATTATTAGACTATGCTAAATCCTCTACTGATTTGATGTTGCTGCTGCAATCTAGCGACAAATTGGCAAACTAATTGATTTATTTAAATGTCAGCTAATACTTTTAGTAAAATAAATGTTTTGCATTTTCTGTTACTTAGAACAGTGTAAATTTCGCATATTTATGTTTATTTCATGACAGAATCCGAATTGAGCTCATTTAAATTTATTTCTTTTTGATAACTAAGAAATATCGCTTTTCACAGTTTTTTATGAAATGTTTGAGTCGTAATTCTATACAGACACGAGACAATCATAGGCTATTTGAAATCCACCTTAGCCCCACCCCCATCCCCGCTTGGGTCCAGTAGTTTTGCGTGATTGAGTAACACACACACGCGCACACAGACTGTGTGTGTTTCGATTTTGATATAATAGTAAGATTGTTCTTTGAGTCTAAAATTGAGAAAAAATTGCAGGTATTGTTTTCTACTTACATTAAATTTATTTTCAACATAGATTTCATACAATATGCTAAATAATAGTTTTATGATTAGTAGATTTATAATAAGTTACTAAATTATGAATAAAAGTAACAAAAATAACATATATTAAAAATAACAAAAACATTTTGATACCATGAAGAGTGATTGTTGTGATTTTATTTCTTTATTTATAATTTGTTTACTTATTTGTATAGAGCACAAAGTACAAGTCATTATTTCATCCATTACATTGCAAAGGAAAACAATCACATTCATAATGAAAGGGTGGGAGTTTTAATTAGGTTAATTCGTGTGTTCTACAAGGTGAGGAAAACGGTAACATCCATTTCCTCCTCCCAAAATAACAAATTTCCACCTCCGTCCTTGGAATCAGCTCTACATCGATTCTTGTAAAAACCTAACGCGCCATTTCCAAAACTGACGTCTCTCAGAAAGTACAGGTAATTGTTTATAGATGTAGTACTTTAAATATTTTAATAAACTGCCCATAGTGTAAAAGTTGAGGAATAGTTCTCAGTATATAAGAAAATAAATCGTTCAAAATAATTGGCACAAACTTTCCCCAATATTAAACACTAAAAAAATCAAAACTTTGAAAATTACCATTTTAATTCCCAAATTTTTTCTATAACTCAAAAACTAGTCAAGTTAGAGACATTCAACGTTTACTCAAATGTTTTAAATTGTAATTTACATCTTTCCTGAAAATTTAATCAAGTTCGTTAGATCCGTTTTTGAGAAAAATCTATTTTTGTATATTTTTAACCATAGTAATAGTAATAAAAAAATAATATTTCAAAAAAGTGAAAACATGGTCCGGAGATATTGGCTAAATACACATACATAGTAAATTTCATAAAAATTGATCTATCCGTCAGGTCTCCAGCGAACTGCACTCACACACAGACAAACACACATACGGACAGACACCAAAATATATTTTTTTAAAATAGGGTCAGGGAACCCTAAAGAAAATGTTTAGACCAACTTGTTAAAACTGGTTTTTGGACGATCACAATACTTTCTCTATGCTAACGCATATTGGAGACTAACATTTCCTACATAAATTGTATTTCGATTTAAATGACTTGTTAGTTTAACTCTTATGTTATTTTAGTGTTAACCACTGACGTCTTTGTAACATATTTAAATGACTTGTTAGTTTAACTCTTATGTTATTTTAGTGTTAACCACTGACGTCTTTGTAACATATTTAAATGACTTGTCAGTTTAACTCTTATGTTATTTTAGTGTTAACCACTGACGTCTTTGTAACATATTTAAATGACTTGTTAGTTTAACTCTTATGTTATTTTAGTACAATATTTTAGTGTTAACCACTGACGTCTTTGTAACATATTTAAATGACTTGTTAGTTTAACTCTTATGTTATTTTAGTGTTAACCACTGACGTCTTTGTAACATATTTAAATGACTTGTTAGTTTAACTCTTATGTTATTTTAGTGTTAACCACTGACGTCTTTGTAACATATTTAAATGACTTGTCAGTTTAACTCTTATGTTATTTTAGTGTTAACCACTGACGTCTTTGTAACATATTTAAATGACTTGTCAGTTTAACTCTTATGTTATTTTAGTGTTAACCACTGACGTCTTTGTAACATATTTAAATGACTTGTCAGTTTAACTCTTATGTTATTTTAGTGTTAACCACTGACGTCTTTGTAACATATTTAAATGACTTGTTAGTTTAACTCTTATGTTATTTTAGTACAATATTTTAGTGTTAACCACTGACGTCTTTGTAACATATTTAAATGACTTGTCAGTTTAACTCTTATGTTATTTTAGTGTTAACCACTGACGTCTTTGTAACATATTTAAATGACTTGTTAGTTTAACTCTTATGTTATTTTAGTGTTAACCACTGACGTCTTTGTAACATATTTAAATGACTTGTTAGTTTAACTCTTATGTTATTTTAGTGTTAACCACTGACGTCTTTGTAACATATTTAAATGACTTGTCAGTTTAACTCTTGTGTTATTTTAGTGTTAACCACTGACGTCTTTGTAACATATTTAAATGACTTGTTAGTTTAACTCTTATGTTATTTTAGTACAATATTTTAGTGTTAACCACTGACGTCTTTGTAACATATTTAAATGACTTGTTAGTTTAACTCTTATGTTATTTTAGTGTTAACCACTGACGTCTTTGTAACATATTTAAATGACTTGTTAGTTTAACTCTTATGTTATTTTAGTACAATATTTTAGTGTTAACCACTGACGACTTTGTAACATATTTAAATGACTTGTCAGTTTAACTCTTATGTTATTTTAGTGTTAACCACTGACGTCTTTGTAACATATTTAAATGACTTGTTAGTTTAACTCTTATGTTATTTTAGTACAATATTTTAGTGTTAACCACTGACGTCTTTGTAACATATTTAAATGACTTGTTAGTTTAACTCTTATGTTATTTTAGTGTTAACCACTGACGTCTTTGTAACATATTTAAATGACTTGTCAGTTTAACTCTTATGTTATTTTAGTGTTAACCACTGACGTCTTTGTAACATATTTAAATGACTTGTTAGTTTAACTCTTATGTTATTTTAGTGTTAACCACTGACGTCTTTGTAACATATTTAAATGACTTGTCAGTTTAACTCTTATGTTATTTTAGTGTTAACCACTGACGTCTTTGTTACATATTTAAATGACTTGTCAGTTTAACTCTTATGTTATTTTAGTGTTAACCACTGACGTCTTTGTAACATATTTAAATGACTTGTTAGTTTAACTCTTATGTTATTTTAGTACAATATTTTAGTGTTAACCACTGACGTCTTTGTAACATATTTAAATGACTTGTTAGTTTAACTCTTATGTTATTTTAGTGTTAACCACTGACGTCTTTGTAACATATTTAAATGACTTGTTAGTTTAACTCTTATGTTATTTTAGTGTTAACTACTGACGTCTTTGTAACATATTTAAATGACTTGTCAGTTTAACTCTTATGTTATTATAGTGTTAACCACTGACGTCTTTGTAACATATTTAAATGACTTGTTAGTTTAACTCTTATGTTATTTTAGTGTTAACCACTGACGTCTTTGTAACATATTTAAATGACTTGTCAGTTTAACTCTTATGTTATTTTAGTGTTAACCACTGACGTCTTTGTAACATATTTAAATGACTTGTTAGTTTAACTCTTATGTTATTTTAGTGTTAACCACTGACGTCTTTGTAACATATTTAAATGACTTGTCAGTTTAACTCTTATGTTATTTTAGTGTTAACCACTGACGTCTTTGTAACATATTTAAATGACTTGTCAGTTTAACTCTTATGTTATTTTAGTGTTAACCACTGACGTCTTTGTAACATATTTAAATGACTTGTTAGTTTAACTCTTATGTTATTTTAGTGTTAACCACTGACGTCTTTGTAACATATTTAAATGACTTGTTAGTTTAACTCTTATGTTATTTTAGTACAATATTTTAGTGTTAACCACTGACGTCTTTGTAACATATTTAAATGACTTGTTAGTTTAACTCTTATGTTATTTTAGTGTTAACCACTGACGTCTTTGTAACATATTTAAATGACTTGTTAGTTTAACTCTTATGTTATTTTAGTGTTAACCACTGACGTCTTTGTAACATATTTAAATGACTTGTTAGTTTAACTCTTATGTTATTTTAGTGTTAACCACTGACGTCTTTGTAACATATTTAAATGACTTGTTAGTTTAACTCTTATGTTATTTTAGTGTTAACCACTGACGTCTTTGTAACATATTTAAATGACTTGTTAGTTTAACTCTTATGTTATTTTAGTGTTAACCACTGACGTCTTTGTAACATATTTAAATGACTTGTCAGTTTAACTCTTATGTTATTTTAGTGTTAACCACTGACGTCTTTGTAACATATTTATGTATGTTTAAACGAATGAAGATGAAAGACTTCGCTGGAAGGCCTTTCACCAAACGTTGAAGCATCTGTTTCACTGATAAAATCAAATTGCATGTGAATGTGGGAAACTTTAACATCTATAATATGTTTATTTATAGTCAAACATTGTATTGAGATATAGAAATATTCACATTGTGAAAAGTGCAAATGGTTGATATAATACTAATTCAATGTGAACATTACGTAACGACATTGTTCAATCATGGACACCACTATCAACATTGTTCAATCATGGACACCACTAACAACATTGTTCAATCATGTACACCACTAACAACATTGTTCAATCATGTACACCACTAACCACAGTTCTTTGAGTAATTGCATTCTAATGTTATGATGTTGATACTCTAACGACCAGCGAAATTTATTTATCTTTCCAGTGAATCACAATTTGCTCGATCATCGTCCAGTCTCGAATAATCGGAAGTTATGTAACTATGCTATTATCCATAAAAACCCGAAAGCTGGTGTGGAATTTTCCTAAGGATGAATGAAGTTAATTTACTTACGTCTTGAAGAAAGACTTCAATGCCCTCGTGGCCTCGGAAGGATTACGTTGCAGGAGGAAAAAGTACAGGAAAGTTTGGCGGCTCGTGTCGAACTTGATTATAGCTTGCAGCACAAGCCAGTTGTCGTGTAATTGTTTTACTTTCGCAAATGAGCATTACAAACAGTTGTCGTTTCGTAATACAGTTATTTTTACCCCAGGTCTGACTGCTGTTCAAAGGATTTGAAGGGATAACATGAATATTTGTTAAACTTACAATACATGCATTTTAAACACACCAAGCATATGACATCATTTTAAACACATCGTGCATATGACATCATTTTAAACACATCAAGCATATGACATAATTTTAAACACATCGTGCATATGACATCATTTTAAACACATCAAGCATATGACATAATTTTAAACACATCGTGCATATGACATCATTTTAAACACATCAAGCATATGATATCATTTTAAACACATCGTGCATATGCCATAATTTGCAGATTCAAGAGTAGATTTAACGACATAATCTACACACGCCCTTCAATGTTTTGGGGGAATGCCAGGATCTTTCATACCTGATATTGTTAACGATAGTGCACTTATTAAATACTAATTATACATAAATTATTTGAAGTTAAAATTATTTTCAGACGTACTGTCACTGATTTCATTGCTGAAAGCTCCACTCCGAAATAAAAATAAATGTAAGGTAATGTTACTATTTGAGAGAGGACCTTTAAAAACACTTATATGTTACGGTTTTGTATTTTGTTCATTCGTGATTTCTGTACGAATTGGAGTTTTATTGCCTGGGGGGGGGAGCTAATCACATTAATATAAATCAAATAAAAGTTACAAAAAGGCATTTTGTAAAACTTAAAGACTTATCAAATTTAAGCAAAGGCGTGAACACGTATGTCATAATTCTAACAACTCAGTAATTTGCATCAAAAGCGACGATATTGCAACTAATTATATATATCAATGTACTGTAAGCACCACTTTACAACAAATCTTGGATATAACAATATTTTTTTTTTAACTTCATATCTATATATAGGCCCTAACTCAAATAATCATCGTTCAATAGAAATAAAAAGGTGTGAGAGATATATTTTTGTATTTAAATCTAAACATTGGCTTTCACAAAATTTGAAAGTGAGGAAATGTTTGAGTATTTAGTACGGTAGTAAGGATTCAAATGTTTTCATTCTTTGTACCACGTATCAAAAGAGTTGTATTTACGTATTAAAGTAAATACACTGCATTCCATTGTTATCAATGATTCATTCAATGCTTATCTGTGTAATTTAGTTAAGTCTGAGATTACGACTTTACAAAGACCGCTTACTTTGTCAGAGTCAATCTGATAAGTACTGATAGGAACATTTTTCTTGTATTGCAAAACTGTGCTTGACATCTCGTATTGGATTAATTATTGTTACTAGATTCCAACAATTGTGCTGTCATTGTTTGTAAAAAAAATTTTAAAGAATACAAATTATTATTATTTCCATGTTATTAGGCGAGTGCATCAGTTTCGTGTACGTAAGCTATATGTTTAAATAATCGACTTTCACGATTAAACAAAACATGACTTTCCGAACAGGAATATTATTCTCACTATAAGACTATTATTTTCAGGAAAACTATACCATTTTGTGATATTAATAAACGAGAACAGTTTGAGATATTAAGGGACGAGAACAGTTTGTGATATTAAGGAACGAGAACAGTTTGTGATATTAAGGAACGAGAACAGTTTGTGATATTAAGGAACGAGAACAGTTTGTGATATTAAGGAACGAGAACAGTTTGTGATATTAAGGAACGAGAACAGTTTGAGATATTAAGGGACGAGAACAGTTTGTGATATTAAGGAACGAGAACAGTTTGAGATATTAAGGAACGAGAACAGTTTGAGATATTAAGGGACGAGAACAGTTTGTGATATTAAGGAACGAGAACAGTTTGTGATATTAAGGAACGAGAACAGTTTGTGATATTAAGGGACGAGAACAGTTTGTGATATTAAGGAACGAGAACAGTTTGTGATATTAAGGGACGAGAACAGTTTGTGATATTAAGGAACGAGAACAGTTTGTGATATTAATGAACGAGAACAGTTTGTGATATTAAGGAACGAGAACATTGAAAAGTATTATTGTACGTCACAGTTATGTTGTTTATGAAATAGGGATTTCAACAATCGCAGCACTGCAAAGTGCTCTTGTGCGGAAGTTCCACTCAGTCGTTACGTCGTCTGGGAATGTTAATACTAAACGTAAAAAGACGAAACAAAAAACTCTCTTAACTCATGTACTTTTACAAATCTACAACCGTCCGCACTCAACCGTTATGTCGTCTGGAAATGTTAAAACTAAACGTAAAAAGACGAAACAAAAAACTCTCTTAACTCATGTACTTTTACAAATCTACAACCGTCCGCACTCAACCGTTATGTCGTCTGGAAATGTTAAAACTGAACGTAACAGAACGAAATAAACAACTCTCTGTACTCATTCACCCATACTCAGTCGACATGCCAAACTCACACAGTGGTGAGCCAGTAATCGTAATTGTCAACACGAGCCTCTTTACTTTCCTCAATTAACTGGCACAAAGAAACTCTTCTGACACCTTATCTTAAAATTTACTTTACATGCTAATGTATATAATTTAATGAATGATGAATTTAACACAATCAAGTCCACGTGTCGTGCCACTAGATCTACATTTAATGTGATGAAGATTACTTGAGTTATTAGCAGTATAACATACTACGAGATCGTTAGAACTAAATAAACATACGCTAGTCAAGTTCATAAAGAATGTAGAGCTTTGAACAATGATTTAAGAGTCTGCAGAGGCTGTCGGCCATATTGGTTTAAATCCCATAAGAACAATGTTATTTTCGAACCGGACATACGATCACGTGTATCCAAACCAAACCGTTATTTTTTAACGGATTTATTCCAAACAAATTGTATATGATCAAGAATGAAATTGAGCGTTGGAATTGCTTCGCGAATTCCTAATTATTTTAATAGAAAAAAATTATAATATATATAGTGTGACATTTTTATTTTCACCTATTTTTCTAAACTAGGCGTATTTATTCAAAATATCAAAAGCAAACCCAATGCGCAATATGATAATGTTTAAAATGACGCCTCATACACAGCTTTTGGTTAATAAGTAACGAAAAAACATGGATTCGCAAATAACGTTGTACTTACGGACTAAAAGCAACATGGCCGACAGGCTCTCTTAAAATATTGGATAGGGAAGAGCGTATTACAAAGCTTAGAGAATACATTTTAAATAGTTTTGTTGGTCCTTTTTCTTTCATTTCTCACACTATCCATTGTTTCACCCTTTATTATATGAGGAACACCGTAGCCAAGGGGGCAAGAAGGCGGCTTTCCACGCACCTGGTTCAGGTTCGAATCCCAATGTGACTATACAGCTTTTGCTCTACCGCTCCCGAGGTGCGTTCGTAAAGCTGGTGGTCCCAGAGTGGGTAACTTCGCCTGGTAAAATAATACATTCTTTAACTTAACTCTTCCTCTATCCCAGATAGTCATCCAGCTAGAACTAAAATGGAATAAAGTTGTAACACGACATCCTCTCAATTCTCAGTGTGTTATCCTTGAAATGATTGGGTGTAAGATTGTAAAAATATTACAGCTATGGGCAGAGATGCTAAATGAACTACTAAGTCGTTAGTTTTCTAATGTCATCCTGGAGACATTCTATTAATATCACTGGAAACATAAATATTCGAAATCACAATAAAATTAACTATTGACAACTTTACATCTGTTGTTTGTTACCCAAAAAAATTATGTATTACGTATAACATAAGTATGTTGTGTTTTTTTTATGACATACTTTGCAGGCATGGTGGCTCAGTGGCTAAGGCTTCGGACTGTGGAGGGTAAGGTCCAAGGTTCGAGCCCTCACTGAGGCAGCGGTCGGTACTTTAATTGTAATGAAGTCCACGCACAGGCCTGCAGGCAAGTAAAGTTGAAAGACCTAATGTTTAATAAACCAACTTAATAGGTGATGATAAAGTAATAATTTCTTGTTAAGATATAATATTTTCATAACACAGCACTTTCAATAATCGATTAAAAAGTCCAATATTTTTTATTCGATTATGAAAAAATACATGAATTCATTGGTGTCACATGATTTTGAACCATTTCAGTGAAAGGGGATTATTATAGTTATGAAGAAATCAGAGAATGTTACAAAGAGACGGACTGTAGTTATTGCGTTTCTAAAGGGGAGGTAGCGTTTTGCACTTAAATTAATTATAATTTCATTACAGTAGCCTGAAACAATAATTAATCAATCCGTCCTCTACCTATGTATGAATATGCAATTTGCCAATGAAAGGCTCGCCTAAAGCATGAATCCATGAGTCAATTATGAATGTATGTAATTATAATATTGTATACACTACTAGCTAAATCCGGTCACACTCTACTGTGGCTTAGTATTACATTAGACTTCAGTTTTTAGAAATACAAAGGTTAACTTAACTGTTTATAGATTTTATTTGAAATAAAGTGACTTACAATAATTGTTTTCATAAATATGTAAAAGTAATAAACTTACATAATATGATTTGTATATAATATGCATATAAATCAGTTGGTCACAGTACGGTAGCCTTTTTTCGGTTCCATACTATTTGCGGCTCGCCAACTACCACAGCTTACCACTTGCGGCCCTTTACCGATACGGCAAATAAACTAGGGTTATTGTTGTATCGGTAAAGGTTGACTCTTGACAGCTGTCACTTGCAAGGGATGTGCCACTTGCGGCCCTCTAAATTAAACTGGGGTTATTGTTGTATCGGTAAAGGTTGACACTTGACAGCTGTCACTCGCAAGGGATGTGCCACTTGCGGCCCTCTAAATTGTTACTAGAGGAACTCACTTTTGAAAATGGTCATTTGTATTTTTATAAAAACAATAAAATAATAAACTAAATTTCGATATTTTTGTATAATTACATGTCAATATTTTTGTTTAGTTAAAAAGTGGATCCACTTGTAAATTTTACGCTCTTTAAAACCATTGAAAAATTATATTTTTTTGACAAATTGTTATCACACTGCTATAAAGCATTTAACATTGTTATTATAACAATCACTGCATATTCTGAAGGACATGCTTTTTACGATACAAGAGTTGAAAGTTTCACCCCCTAGACATTTTAAGAACAGTTATGAACATTTGAGGGCATTTCAAAGCATTTTGTAACATTTCAAAATATTCCAGAATCTTCTGGAACGTTCGGGGACACCTCAGAACGTTTTGGAATATTCTGGAACAATGTGGACTACTCGAAGCCTGATTTTATGTTTGGATGAGACAACCTATTGGTGAAGGGAGGTAAAGCAAGATCCGTCGTGTTCGAACTTTCTACCTCACCAACTCGTATCAACTCCCTGAACGAAGCTGAGTACCCCGGTTTAGGGATGGCAACGATACATCGGAAATATTTATTGATATATTGTATGGATATTTTCTTTCGATAATATCGGATATATCGTTATTTTTGGTCCGATATATCATACCACAATATAATGACGTTATTCTCTCTCCTGAAAATCATCGATTCGAAAAAAAAACACATTAATATTGCCTCTTATGCGTACTAAACATGAATTGAAGAATTAAAGTGACTTTATTTAGTGTTTTTACGTGATAACGCACAAAAATGTAGTTTATTGTAGACCAGTGGGTGTAACAGGTAAAATATGTTGTGTTGACAACGCTGACCCTAAGATGCCAAATTTGAACACCTTAGTGAAATTATTTCTTTAATTTTAGTACTTATATGAAGCCTAAAGATATTTTCAATGAAAAAAAATGTTATTACATTATTATTTTATAATTAATATAATAATTAAAGGTATAGTTATTCTTATTTTGAATTTTTTTCATTTAATGTTACAGACTACAATTTTTTTCGTGTAGATAAATGTATTTCATTTTTACATTCAGTAGGCTATTCTAAATAGTGACAGCAAAACATGAGTGTATTTTTGGTCATGACATAAGAGTTAGTGCATAATTTTAAATAGATAAATAACTTACAATTCGATATATCGGTTACCCGATATATAGATATTTTTCTTTCGATACAATCGTAAGATTGATATTTGATTTGTGATATATCGATATGTTAAAAATATTTACCGTTCCTACCCCGGTTAGTCAACTCCCTAAAGCGAAGCTGGGTACCCCGGTTAGCCTACCACTACAGTAAAGCAAAAGAAACTTACGCATCTCATGGTTATCCAAGTTAACGGAATCCACTAAGCACTGACGAAGACACTTTACTAACTGAGCGGTTCACTCTATAGTTCAGCTGACTTCTAGGTCTATAGTACAGGAGCAATTCGACAGGGAATCCCGGACTAATGGTTTCAAGAAGACGATATTCCTAGTTCCGGTTCCCCTGTTTGTGGGTTACATCTGTCCTTCGTAAACCACTTTCCGGAAACTGTGAATAACAGGTGATTGTTCCTCTGAAGCTAGCCAGCTGTGATGTCAACAGAGTGACGTAGGTTGTGTTGATGGCGTTATGACTGCGTCAGCCTTGACGTCACCAATTAGCGGAACCAGTTGTAATCACAGATGTAGGACTGGTTCTACCACTTTATA
The DNA here is from genome assembly GCA_035578905.1 of Stictocephala bisonia. NCBI lineage: Eukaryota > Metazoa > Arthropoda > Insecta > Hemiptera > Membracidae > Stictocephala > Stictocephala bisonia. Next base: position 228,983 of record JAQJVL010000206.1, on the reverse strand, counting down.
AACGTGACTATGATTATTGTGTGTACCAACTCGTTAATGAAGGTGTGCTGAATCTAGAAATGTTTAACAAGCAGTTTTCTTAACATGACCCAGTGACCACTCAAAGATTGCTATTGACATGGCTATTATTACTCAAGTCTTGGGCAGTTATTCCCAAACTGTTGTCCTCCAGAAACTTTAGTTATATGATTTTATTAACACTGCCTAACGAAATAAGCTGATGTGCAATTTTCTTTTTAAGTGTAAAACACAAATGTCTTTAATAAAAATACTTTAAAGTAAAGTAAATAATATTTTATGTCTGATAAGGGCCTTGTATGTAAGATCATATACTCGTATTATTAATATAGACTATATATACAAAATATACAGGGTGTCCAGCTTCGACTGTCGCATATTTTACAGGATTTTATTGTTAGGACATTACAAGTAAATAATTCCATATAATATATAATGTCCTTTCTCAATTTGTTTTCTGCTTGTATGTATGTATATCTTTTATTTGTTTTACAACAAAAAAATTAAATATTTCAAAAACCGTCTTACATACAATATTGAAATGTTGTCTGAAAATTGATTTTAGAAATACACATTTTACGTAAAAAGACTGTATGACTAAAATAATTAGTATAAAAATAGCGGCTGTCTAAAAATTTTAAAATGAAATATCAAAAACCCTACATATTTTATCCAAAAATGTTAAGACACAATATTTATAAAACACACCACGCAAAATTTCAACGTTATGCCAATTTAGAAGATCGTGTGACAAACAACAGAGAAAACTTACTTTTTGTGATTGAAAGCATTCCTATTTTACCCATATAACAATGACCAAGATCTTGATAAAAAAAAACTATTTGTGTTAAGCGTAGAAACCCCGTATTATATAAATAAAAATACTAAAAAATATAAATTGCAAAATTTCGAGGTGAGTAGAAACTGCACAGTTACTAATTTGTTATAATCACATATGTTCAATGGGTAAGAAACTGAATATGAAAACTTATACTAAGTTAGTGGTTTTCAGATACACCCGAGTTCCTAAAATCGAACGGTTATAATTTGTATAGTATTGATTTAATTTAAATTTAATTTTTTCTAATTAAAATTTAAAAAATTATACATTGAGTCACAAGAAGTCACTGTGGTCTATGGATTGAATCCCTGAATAAAACAGTGCTCAGAGTCGCTTATGTCTTTCGGGCTTATGTAAAGATTCAAAAAGTGTGATCTTGTTCTAAAATTAAGAATTACTTTAATAAAATACCAACAAAACAAACAAAAATGTTTAAGGAATTAAAATAAATAATTTTGGAATTTTCAAAATGTACAGTAAAATTTTTTTTACAAAAATAAATTCAAAAAAATTAAGAAGATAAATCAGGAACATACCAAATTAATTTTGATAGCTGTGATAACATTTATATTGAACAGACACAAAAAACTAAAGCCAAATTCAAAGAACACCAAGTAAATTAGAAGTATGGACAATTTGAAAAATCAGCAATGGCCAACCAAACATGCACTAGAAGAAGGACACAACTTTACAAAATATGAAGTTTTAAAACAAGTTTGAAATAATTTAGACACTCCTCAGAAATTGCCATTTATTAATAGCCCAATACCCAGGGCAACTAAGAGACATACGTGGAAATCCGAACCACGTAGTATTGGTCTGATTTTCAGCTCACTGACAACCCAGATATTCATTTCTCTTCCTTACACAGCATTCGGACCCTAACTACCAACATGGATAACCCTGACTTCTCTGGTAGTATCAACGTCAATGGAAACCATTGAGCGGACGCCGTGTGTTTACTAAAAGGACCGATCATACAACCTATCGCCTACAATTTCCAAAACACGCTTAGGCATGGCAAATATACATAGCAAATATCGATCTAACGACAATATCGACAATATCGGGTAACCGATATATCGAATTGTAAATTATTTATTTGTAAAATTATGCACTAATTCTTATTTCATGACCAAAAATGCATTCAAGTTTTGCTGTCGCTATAAAGAATATCCTACTTAATGTAAAAATTAAATACATTTATTTACACGAAAAAAGTTGTGGTCTGTGGAGTTGAAAGGGAACAATTCAACACAAGAATAATATACCTTCAATTATTATGTTAATTATAAAAGAATAATGTAATAACATTCGTATATGATCGTCACCCTTTACACAATTTTTTTTGTATTGTGTATAATACAATAAATAAACAACATTTTAGTGCGTTTATCTCACGTAAAAGAACGAAATAAAGTTACTTTATTATTGCAATGCATGTTTTGTACGCATAAGAGGAAATTTAAACGTGCTTTTTTTCGAATTGTGATGATTTTTAGGAGGGAGAATAACGTCAATATATAGTGTTATGATATATCGGACCAACATATCGACAAAGCCGATACTATCGAAAGAAAATACCGATCTATCGAAACATATTTATCGATATTTCCGGTGTATCGATGTATGGTTTCCATCCTTAGACACGCTGTCCCCAAGTAACTGGGTTACATCGCTGTGCCACTGAGCAGGCCTACGCTGCGCTTCTCATTAGTAAAATGATTATCTCAGAGACAACCCCCAGTCGGACCGGCGCCAGTATTGATTAGACTACCAAGGTTGTAGCTATTATCATTTGGAAGCTGTTGCGGAAGTAATCAGCAAATTCCTACGCTCACTAGACTTATCATCGATTCGGAGAATTTAGAACACTTCAATGGAATTTCCTTCTCAGTTCACTTTTGCATGAATGGATCCGCCTTTCCACATTAAAACTACTGTATATTGTTAGTTTTTAAGTTTTTTTTTTTTTTTAGTTTTAAGAGTACAGTAAAATTATTTTGCGAAAATGCCGATTTTTTGCCGAAAAGTTTTGAACACCAAAAACTATGTACATTATATTGCATTAATCGTACGTAGATATTTTTCCGCAACACGAATATGATATCAAATTATTCATTGGACGAATATAACTGAGATGTCCAACAAAAATGTGGATTGAGTTAGGTTAGGTTAGCTTAGTATATGTTGGCCGTAAATACATATTGCTAACCTAATATGACCTAACCTACTCTAAATTAACCTATTTTAACCCACTTCTTCTGTTGAATATTTCAGTTTTAATTATTTTTATTCGTACGAATCGTTTGACGTCATATTCGTGTTTAGAGGAAAAGATAAATATTATTAATGTATTATAGGCTTACATAGTTTTTGGCATAGCACAATTTTTCCTTTTTTTCAATTTTTATAAAGTTCAGTATTCCCGCCAACTTTTTTTATGGATTCGTGTTTGTAGGGTTAATATTGACTAGATAAAAGGAAAAACATATGAAAATTGGGTGGGATCCATATATTCCATGTTTACAAAAAAAATATTTCACGCTTCGAATTTGTTCACAATAAAATCTTCCTGGTTATTTTGATTTTGAGCATTTGAATCCATTTCAAAACAATTTCACGAAGACATCCCAAGTCACATACTATTGATGAGTACGTGACATTTATCGTTGACCATATAAATAGAGACTGTCGAAGGCGATGCATTTGCTGTAGACATGCGGCTGTGCTGCTATCTAACGGTGAATGGTTTCAAATAAGCACTCGGATTACTGTTTGGCGTACTATTAGCTTAGCTACTAGTCACTTCAGCGTGCTATTGCTGGAGAGACCCAGAGAGAGAGAGAGAGAGGGAGATCGCTGGCGCTACCTGTGAAAAACGAACAGTAACTAATTTCACCGAAAAGGAAAGGTGACTTCACAAGACCCATATGTGCGGGCAGTCTTCTTCTTTCTATGGGCAATGTATATACGTACGGACACAGCTGTCACTCTCATTTTCTCCATACTTTGATACTTATGGGGACAAACTGACGGATTAAATCAAGTGTCAATGACATATTTTAAGAATTGCCCTTGTATTTTATAATGCTCTTTTGTTATATCTATGTGTTTTACCTTCAAGCCAAGTGAATAAACAGAGTATATATATATATATATATATATATATATATATATATATATATATATATATATATATATATATAAGGTTAAATAAATATTATCATTTATCTTTCCTACTTTTAAAGCGCTTAACCACAGCCTGCTTAACTATAGTAACCCGGTTAATCTGTTCTCTGTGGTATACCATAATGTAATATAATCTATACAAGACTTAGAGCTCGCAGACAGGTAAACTTGCTTATAATAATTTTTATGTTAGATATCCAAGTGTAATATTTTATTTAAAACTGTGTATTGGCAATATTTCAAAATAACATTGCAACTAAATTTGTATGCTATGAAATTGTAGTAATTTTACTATTGAAAAGCATACAAATTTTAAAGCCGACCATAAGTGGTGCTGTATTAGTAATAAATTGTGTATATTATATAGGCCTACATAAATTAATCTTAATTTCATATGAATTTTGAATTTAGCAGATATAATCTGCAAAGATGGGGGAGAACGAATACATTAAAAAAAGCAAAGGGAGAAAGCTTTGCTATTGTAATAACTTATATGTTATGTTACGTTATATATGGTTAGGTTGTTAAAAATATATTTGTGGCAGAAGTCTAATTTTAGAAAAACCAAATATTAAATTATTTCAAATAAAATGGTCAATAAGTAGATAATTTTTAAACATATTTTTTTAATGTAGGTGAAAGATGGTCATTTGACAGGTGAACTGTTTTATAGTTGGGCCGGACAGTAAGCGACCAGCGTGTTATATTTAGCACATGTAGGCAGCAGAGAGGAATCGTTCCACCGCTGAGCTGCTTTACTTCACGTGCGTCACTAACTTCTGCCTTCAAGTTCAAATTCCGCAACAGTGTTTAGTTAAAAAATATAACTGTAATGAACTGTACAAGTTTGTTGGCTATTATTGTTTACATTATTATTTATTGTGTTAATGTTATTTTACTTTATTAATTGTTATTTGAATACTATAATATAGTATTTTAATGATTTAATTTAATAGAGAATTATAATATTATGTTGTAATGATTTAATTTAATCGTTCTAAACTTGATTCGTTAGAGTTAATCAAACCATCCAGTGGTCACTGTTAATTTATTTATTCTTAAGACGCCAATCGATAAGATATGTGCGAATATGGATTTCGAATGAGTGTGATGAGTATAGATGAACGAATGTAGTCATTGTTGCAAACCAAGACCGACTATCCCTTAGAAAGTGTTATTAATTAAGAGCTCAGTGACAAATGAACAGCCGGTTGTTATCAGCTGATCCCTTTCAAAATTTGTCATGACTCTGAATTGGGTAGGACTGATATTTAGCTTATGAAGTTGCTCTCTAACCAACTTCCCTTACTAATGATGTAGCGGGTGGGGCTTGGTACTGCGCTGCCAGCCTGAGGCCTATTTTCCATGATAATTTTTAAATGGAATAATACTGTGGGGGGAAGAGTTGTTCTCTCTCCCACTTTCACAACTCAATCCATCTCTCTCGCACAGGTGCATTCAGTACTAATATTTTAACGAACTATTTATAGTGGACTATAAGATAATTTATGTAAATAAAGTTCATTTGTAATTTTTTGAACGTTATGTGTAAAACTTTCAATGTCAATCTTGACAATTTTAAACTAAAAAACCCCAAAATATTAATCCACTAGATCGGACCTTTAAAAATCACTCAGTGTTCACGGTCGGGCCTTAACTGAGCGAAGTGACCTGAGTCAAGTAGCCTGGGTGCCTGAACTGAGCGAAGCACTCCAGGACCCCCAGAGACGTGCCTTAACTGAGCGAACCGGCGGCCCTCTTTGACTATGAACATTCACATAGCATATTCCACTTTTAAACATAATAGAATCTTACACAAATATACAAAATAAAATTCCCCAAGGTTAGGTTAGGTTAGGTTAGGTTATCTTATAAGGACGTTTTTGGGGGCCCTTCTAGGGCTTTTCGCTCAGGTAATGGGCGACCATGTTCACTACAACTCAAATAATAAACACGGACCGTGCAGTTGGAATAGAATGGCGTGTTTTGGCCCACTGACGGTAATATTGTATGTCTACTATAGGACTGTCGACTTTTCAGTGGTAACTAGGCAGTTTGGGGACCATTTCATGTTCCGATGGCTTCATTCTAACGGCCGTTCACAGTGTTAACGAGGTTGGAGCCATTAGTCATCAAAGAGATCGTCCCAGCCGTAAAAAAACGAACGGAAAAGAGGTTGTTTTTATCGGTAATAAGGTTGAAGTTTAGTGAGTAATCACAAGATGAGGACATCTCACAGCTGTTATTTTATAACGAAGTTACGCGAGTCATGAAATGACTTGCAGAAATGGTTTTTGTCAATGAAATGATAACAAGCATTTTTTCAATATATCCAAAAACTATTTATTCGCTCATCACGATATTTCTGCAGCTAATGAACAGATTTTTATGGAATTTAGAGGGAAGTTATCTTTTGTATCATAGACACCCACAAGGAAAGGAATTCTGGAAATTCCATTCGTAAGGGGTAGAAAGAGCCCCCTCCCATTTCATTTTTTTCCATAAGAGAAATATTGGCATTAATTTAATTTAGTTTAATTCAAACAGCTGATGAAAAAACCATAAGTATGACACAATTTGCTAATTTAGTTTTCATTGTGAAATGTTTAGGCTATTTCTACTAACTGTGACATAATTACACTACTTTGCATCCCCCTAAAGTAGACTTTTATGGTTTTCTAGACTACAAAACTTTGTTATCTAGGAGCATGGCAGCAGGTTGTGCTTTTCATTGGTGTTATTGTTTAGATAAAGCCACGTAAGGAAGGCTAAGCAAGCGTAGATAACCACTCCGTAGTAAAGCAAGGGATGTCAGATAGTATGTTATAAAATGCTTTTATTTTTTAGTTCGTTTAGATATGTACTTCACATATTCGATATAAGTTATACAGTTTTTTTTCTGGATCGGATTGAACTATTTTCATACTCTTCGTAGGATCATATTGGAAAAAGTAAAATGTGGTGGTGTTAAGATGTTTATATATATATTTTAATTCGGGTATTTGTTTAATGTTTCTATAGTTATTAGTATTGTGGTAGTTCTTGTTGCTATTCTGTTGCATTTATTTTAAAGAGGCTTCAATTCTGAAGACGAGTTTCATATATGGTATGAAATAATATTGTTTATTTACTGAATATCAAGAAGTAATTATTCTGTCGTACGTCAAACGCAGTACTCTTGACAACAACGCGCGTCAGAGGAACATTCAAATGCCACTAAGGCACTCACGTCATCTCAAGACATTAATTAAATCTATACCGATATATATATATATATATATATATATATATATATATATATATATATAAGCCAAATACCACCGACTGACGCACTCAATCACTCATCTTGAAATCTCAAAAACCACCGAACGGATTTACACGAAATTTTAAAGGAAGTTAGCTTTAGTATTGAAGGGACCCACATGAAAAGATTTTTCAAAATAATAACATTGGGTTGATTTTAGTAAATTAATATCAGCTGTAAATTTTTTTATGTTTGACATTATTGATGCATTAAGAGTTTAATCTTCAGCTGGTAAACAAAAACAAATGAAATTAACAAGTTTGAAATATGCTAAATAATACCATTGTGTATTTATACAAGTAAATAGGTAGCAGCGAAATTAGTGTGAGTGAAATACTGTAAATAAATGTAATATTGTGTTTTTACGTTATACAGTTAATATAGAATTAATTGTAGTCAAACGTCACACGTCGAAGCCGAAAGCCGATGTGTATCGAGCACAGCGAGCGTTGCGGTTGGCACACGAAGCGTGCAGGGGTGTCCCCTAGTCATACTACACGGCTCTTTTATAATCAGTAATTTCCAAGTAAATAACATAAATACTTACAGATTTCATAGTTATCCAAATTATTTATAGCAGAATCTCTCTTACGTACTTCAGGAACACTGCTCAAGGGCTCAGCTAGTAAAACCATTCTATCTAAACCGCCCTATCATCCGCAACCAGTCACCACCTGACCAGGGAATTCCGACATGATGCTTTCACCTATTCTCGATAATGTCCGTTTTGTCACTTTGGGGAAACTGTGACTGACTGAGTACTGGACGTCCCTTGGCAAGTTCCTGCTCCGTGTTCATGACCGGTTCGGTCTCGATCACAGATACATCAGTGACGTCACTAACAACACATTTAATGACGTCGTTAGCTAGCAGTAGTCTACACACTAGGTAAACTGTGACTGACCGAGGACTGGACGTTCCTTTGCAAGCGGCTGCTCCGTGTTCATGACCGGTTCGGTCTCGATCACAGATACATCAGTGACGTCACTAACAACACATTTAATGACGTCGTTAGCTAGCAATAGTCTAGGCACTAGGGAAACTGTGACTGACCGAGGACTGGACGTTCCTTGGCAAGCTGCTGCTCCGTGTTCATGACCGGTTCGGTCTCGATCACAGATACATCAGTGACGTCACTAACAACACATTTAATGACGTCGTTAGCTAGCAGTAGTCTAGACACTAGGTAAACTGTGACTGACCGAGGACTGGACGTTCCTTGGCAAGCTGCTGCTCCGTGTTCATGACCGGTTCGGTCTCGATCACAGATACATCAGTGACGTCACTAACAACACATTTAATGACGTCGTTAGCTAGCAATAGTCTAGGTACTAGGGAAACTGTGACTGACCGAGGACTGGACGTTCCTTGGCAAGCTGCTGCTCCGTGTTCATGACCGGTTCGGTCTCTATCACCGATACATCAGTGACGTCACTAACAACACATTTAATGACGTCGTTAGCTAGCAGTAGTCTAGACACTAGGTAAACTGTGACTGACCGAGGACTGGACGTTCCTTGGCAAGCTGCTGCTCCGTGTTCATGACCGGTTCGGTCTCTATCACCGATACATCAGTGACGTCACTAACAACACATTTAATGACGTCGTTAGCTAGCAATAGTCTAGGCACTAGGGAAACTGTGACTGACCGAGGACTGGACGTTCCTTGGCAAGATGCTGCTCCGTGCTCATGACCGGTTCGGTCTCGATCACAGATACATCAGTGACGTCACTAACAACACATTTAATGAAGTCGTTAGCTAGCAGTAGTCTACACACTAGGTAAACTGTGACTGACCTAGGACTGGACGTTCCTTGGCAAGCTGCTGCTCCGTGTTCATGACCGGTTCGGTCTCTATCACCGATACATCAGTGACGTCACTAACAACACATTTAATGTCGTCGTTAGCTAGCAGTAGTCTAGACACTAGGGAAGGGTAATGAAGCTAAGTCGGTTTACTTGCCAACCAAGTGACGCTAGCGCTCCAAGCGGCGATAATGCAGTCAATTGGCGTAGTAAGCAAATAAACTATTTGATTTGAATATTTACACTAAATTAACTGTGTTGTAACGTAATTAAACTGCCATGCTATCTATCGGAAAGTTGCTATAGCTCTGCTTCCCGACCACTAGGATCGCTAGCGTCGGCCAGTTGGAAACTTCTCCATAGTAAGCTTCCTGACAATGTATATAAGACTGTGGCACTACTGTGGTAAAAATGAAAAATTGCGAAAAGATTAAAGAGAAACAGCAGAAGATTAAAGATAACTCAAACCTAATATTCAGTTTAGAGTCTATAAGACCTCAAAAGGTAAAAAATTGCCCTTTCTGAGGAACAGTTTAACTCTGTTAGTAACCAGACTACACTCATCCTACACTCATAGCAGTCATATTCGCCTTAAAATACGCATAACTTTGTGTCGGCATCTCTAAAGTGAGAATAAGAAAAATTTTGAGATACAATTAATAAATCTTTTAAAATAGAAGGCCTATACTGTATATGTTTAAATAAATCAACGATTCACTTTTTATGGGCCTCAGATTTATCACACGATGTATATTAATAATATGGCATGATAAAAATATATTTTTTAAATATGTAAATTTTAATTTCAACCTTCGTCACTTATTGTTAAATAATGCTCATGCTGTAAAATAAATGGTTTCAAAGAATTGGCAAAAACACTTTCCCATATTAAACACTAAAAAATCAAAACTTTGAAAATTACCAGTTTGATTACCAAATATGTTTTTTGCACTACCTAAAAAACTAGTCAAGTTAAAGAATGTGGTTTTTACTAAAATATTTTAAATTGTTACATCTTCCCTGAACATTTAAACAACTTTGTTGGAGTTTTTGAGAAACAAATATTTTAAAATGTTTTTTGGCTATAAAAATATAAGAAACTAAAATTTCAAAAAAGTGAAAACATTGTCTGGAGATACACTTAAATACACATCAAATTTCATAAAATGTATTAATATGTTTGGTCTCCAGCGAACTGCACATACACACATACAGACAGATACCAAAAATCTTGTTTGAAAAAAAAACACTTTTTTTGGGTTCAGGGGACCCTAAAATAGATTTTTAGACCATCTTGTAAAAAATGTTTTTTTTACGATCACAATACTTTCTCTATGCTAACGCATATGGGAGAAATTAAAATGCAAAAATTCACACAGCTTAAAACAAACAATAATTTAATAATTAACAACAGATGGACTACGCAGTGTGAGTTGAAAACAAACACAAATAAAAACAGTTGTCGCTCAGCAAGAGTTTTCAGAGAAATAGAATCCATTGTGTATTTGTTCAGTTACTTGGAATAATATTATTGGAATATAATTATTGCGATAGCTGGAATTTCATGGACGTTTTGAATGTCAACCTGATGTAAAACTAAACGATGTGATCACCTTTAGTCTTCGTGCTCAACTCTACATTCCGTTATGGATTTAGGTCACAGTTGAGGGAAAAGTCGCTAGTTTTAGTAAGAATTTCGAGGAACTGACTGTGGCAATACGTAGTTCAAGGCGTACAGCTTTTACCTTTATTACTAAATCGTCACAAAAAACAATTTACTTTTCTCGACCTACTAATTTTATAATACACATTCAAGATGTAACAAATTTCCATATCTTTTTTTCTTACCCTAGGATTCTTCAAGGTTGTGCAAAACAGCTGTTTCCGTGTATGCTGTTCATTCTGATACATTTTTCTTATGTATTTTTACTATGGAGTTAACATTGCGTAACTTAAGTGAAGATAAAAAAATTCCTCGATTTTTCCATATTCAAAAACCCTCAAAAAGCAATGCCACGGATAGGCTTCAAGTGAGTCAGAGAACTACGTTTCCAACTGCGTAATTCCATTTTAAAATCGTCATAACCACCAGGATGACAGAAAGCCTCGTGTTAGCGGTGCAATAGCAAGCCCCACCCACTATGTCATTAGCAATACTGAATATTGGTTGGTTTAATTAACACTGACGAATCAAGCATAAGGCGATTAAATAAAATAATTGTTATTATTTAAATTAACAAGTACAATAACAATAACACAATGAATAATAAAGTAAACAATAAATATAAATTAAACGAAATTCTACAGTAGTATGTATATATATTTCTTTTCAACTAAAAACTGTTAAGGAAGTTGAAGACGGAATTTAGTCATGCCCGTGAAGTAAAGCAGCTCAGCGGTGGAACGATTTCCCTCTAACGCTGGTCACTTACTTCATAGCCCAATTATAAATATATGTTCGGTTACTTTTGATTGACTTGAACTTATGAAACAACGAGCGAAGCGACTGACGGAATTAGTACGCGAAGGGTACAAAGGTGGCTTCTTGCAGTAATTTAAAATCTAGCTTCTCCGTTTATACAGGATGAAAAAAATAGATGGAAACACTTCTACAACTTTTGTATGATTTCACTTGTAAAAGTGAAATCTTGTACATGATCGTGGTTACGAATAACATACTTTTTGACGCCATTAGCGACATTAGGTCCGGTATCTTTACAAGAGTGGTATTGGTCTGATTTTAAGCTAACTAACAAGACTGGCACTCAGTTATCTCACCCATACAACAACTGAACCTAGACTACCACGCAACATGGACATCCCAGACTTCTCTAGTTGTGTCCAAGTCGATGGCAACCATTGAGTGGGCACCGTGTTGGTATAAATAGGACTGATCATAGAACCTATCACCTACAATCTCCACAACAGTTTGTTGCTCATTTCTTTATAATAAGTCAAATTGGTTAGTTACAAATATTTTGTAAAACGGTAACCGTTTTAAGTAATTAGCAAAATATAAAGTATATAAATAAATAAAATCTCTGTATAGTTTAACCAAACAAATACATTCATAAACAAGTTTTATGAGCCTATTACACTAATAGAATTGCGCGGTATTTTCTCCTGCTAATCATAGATCAACCTTTAATCTAGGACGTGATCCCTCCTACTCTACCCACGTCACAACACAATTACATCGTTAGTCGTCTCTCTTCCCCGTTAGTATCGATAAATGTATTACAACGAAAATAACGCCCGGGCTCTTTTGCCAACACCGACACAACGCTGCGATCAAGTGTATTTATTTCTCTTTTAAAACCAACTATTGGTGTTGTTATATATAGGACGTTCCACAAAGGTTAATGGTATGTACAGTGGAGAAAGACGCAACATGTTCAATGTGAACATATAGGCTATTATATACGGTTTAATTTATTTATTGTAAATTATATTATTATGCAAATATGTTTTTTAGATAAAGGTTGAGTGTGTAGAAAGAAAATTAACAAAATTGTTACAAATGGCAGGATGAAAAAGACGAAACAATAAATTAATTTTGCACTGAAATTGTGCTTGATTGAATCAATTAAGCCGATACGGCACCAAATATCGGAAAACATGAAAATTCCTGTTTTTTTTTTTTAACTTCACTCGCCAGTTGACATAGGCCTACAGGCCTGTGCGTCAATTTTATTCAACTAGTGAAGTACCTACCGTTGGCTCAGTGGTGATTCGAACCTTGGACCTTGCCCTCCGCAGTCCAAAGCCTTATCCACTGAGCCACCACGTTGGCAAAAATGAAAATTTATATAACCCAAAAACTACTTATACTACAGGATTCACATTTTTATCAAGTTCTCAGAAGTATTATATAAATATTTAGGTAGAATTACGTTGATGAGGTGTATATTGATACATTCTTATGTCTAACAATGAAATTTAATATGTATTAAATTTAAAATAATACTAAATAATGTATGTAAATAATTGCTATATAGGAGTAGAGATGTTATTCTACCTAAAAATTTTAAAGACATAATAATTTCCAAAATAACACTTTGGTTATATAAATCCATTGATTAGAACTTAGGTTCATGAAATTATATTTGTTAAATAACTTTTTATATAAAAAATACAACAGCATATATAAAAGTAATATAAAGTTTTTCTGCGCCAATTTATAATCATAAGGAAGAGACAAACAATCTTTAATATATAATTTTTATTTTAGAGTTTAAATTGGAGAAGTTATCTTTTTCAGTTCCGTATCCCCGTAACTTAAAATAAACTAAGATTCATAAAAAAATACTTGATACAAAAAAAGAGTAATGTATTTTGTTGTTTTTAATTTAAATATCTTTATTATTTAGAAACTTAAACAGTCAGGTTATCAATAAAAACTATTGTTATAACAGGCAATATTTTATTTAATGCCAAAAGAGAATCGGTCTTCATGGAATTTATCAGGCCACGAAGAAGATAAGATAGCTTGCTTTATAAGTTTGAAGCTTAAGGGGTCCTAGACGGTAAGAGCAATATAAAAAATGTAAAACATCCCTGATTCTTAGATTTTTTTATCACGATAGTTTTTTTAATTTTTTTATTTATTGATTCATACAACAGCTATTTATGTTCAAGCTGATCTAAACGTATTTTTAGTTGGAATTAAAAACCTTAGATACATAAAATACTGTAAACAGCTGTTAAACGAGAACAAAAATAATAAAATGGTTCCCAAATATTAAAAAAACACTAAAAAATAAAAACTTTGAAAACTACTAGTTTGATTCTCAAATATGTTTTTTGCCATAACTAAAAAAATAGTTGGGTTAGACATGCGGGTTTTAATAAAATATTTTAAATTGTAATTCACATCTTTCCGGAAATTTAAATCAAAGTCGTTACAGCCGTTTTAGATAAAATTCCATTTTTGTATGTTTTGTGCCCATAAAAATAAAAGAAACTAAAATTTCAAAAAAGTAAAAACTTGTCTAGAGATATTGGCTATATACACCTACTACATACCAAATTTCATAAACGTTGATCCATCCGTTTGGTCTCCAGCGAACTGCACATAGGCCACACACAGACACACATACGGACAGAAACCAAATTTGTTTTTCGAAAAACCACTTTTTTTATTCAGGGTCCCCTAAAATGGATTTTTAGACCAGTTTGTAAAACAGTTTCTTTGGACATTTACAATACTTTCTCTGTGCTAAAAAAATTAAAAACGTCTACTGATAGTTAAAAAGAAATTTGAGAGAATGAAAATTATGTATCAGAGAGGTGCACTCATAAAGGACCTTTTGAATTTTATTTTTCGGCACAGGTGGCGTAGTTGCTGTAACCTAGCTATTTGGGGACAACGTTCTTTGTATATTGTAGGTGACAGGAGAGAACTGAGTGTCAGACTTGTCAGTTACCTAGACTACGTTGTTCGGATTTCAAGTATGTATAGCTGTAGGTCCCTTAGTTGCCCTGGCTATTGGGCTATTAATAAATGGCAATTTCTGAGGAGCAGTCGAACTCAGTTAGTGAAGATACTACACAGGTCATCCACATTCGTGTAATCATTCATATTCGCCTTAAAATATACATAACGTTGTGTCGGCGGCTCATATCGAAGAATCTAAATATGTATAAAATTTAAGTTATTGTTACTTACTAAGGTCAAATTAATAAAACTTTGGGAAAGAGTTATTTAATAATATCCTAATTACTTGGGAAGCAATTATTTACTATAGTTTATTGTAGAATCCGAACCATGTAGCAATGTCATGACTCTCGGCTAACTGACACTGTGATATTCAATTCTGTCACAGGACCACAACTGTCACTCTGAAATCATTTACGTCACTAAATCCAAAATACTTAATTTAATACACCTTTGGTAGCATTAAACACTCATTCAATCTAGTATGTTCTATAACAAATGACGTTATGACCTATTTCATACTCAAGCATACGTTTCTTTCCTATGCTTTGAGTACAGAAATAAGTAGCATAATGGATTTTACAACGAACGTAATTAGCATATTCCTCTATCAATACGTCACCAGTATGGTGGTAAAATATACGTCATAATGTCTATTAAGTTATTTTCCATAATCAATCACATCATTATCACATTTATAATGTAGTTTGTTTTGTCTCAATAATGACGCAACACATCTTATAATGGATTATGCGAAGTGCTGTTCTGTTTGTCACTTGAACGCCATATCAGGTACACACAGTCACGATTACAATGACGAGTTATCTGTAGTACTATTCAGTTTATCTCCTGAATGAACCGCTGATAACGTTATGTCAGGTACATACAGACACGGTACAAAACGAAATGTTATCTGTAAGACTGTTCAGTTTCTCTCCTGAATGAACCGCTGATAACGTCATGTCGGGTCCATACAGACACGGTACCAACGAAATGTTATCTGTAGTACTATTCAGTTTATCTCCTGAATGAACCGCTGATAACGTTATGTCAGGTACATACAGACACGGTACAAAACGAAATGTTATCTGTAAGACTGTTCAGTTTCTCTCCTGAATGAACCGCTGATAACGTTATGTCAGGTACATACAGACACGGTACAAAACGAAATGTTATCTGTAAGACTGTTCAGTTTCTCTCCTGAATGAACCGCTGATAACGTCATGTCGGGTCCATACAGACACGGTTTCAACGACATGTTATCTGTAGTACTATTCAGTTTCTCTCCTGAATGAACCGCTGATAACGTCATGTCAGGTCCATACAGACACGGTTCCAACGAAATGTTATCTGTAGTACTATTCAGTTTCTCTCCTGAATGAACCGCTGATAACGTCATGTCAGGTCCATACAGACATGGTTCCAACGAAATGTTATCTGTAGTACTATTCGGTTTCTCTACTGAATGAACCGCTGATAACGTCATGTCGGGTTTAGACAGTCATGGTTCCAGGTATCTACGTTAATGACTTGGCAAGTCTCCCGCCTACGGTGTGCAGTTATTAGCTCTGTTGTTTGGTTCTGACGTAAATGACTCTGCTCCTGAGGTCCAATAAATGATTCAGTGGTCAGACTAACAAGCATATAATTACAGACAATTGAGTTGTTCGTGCGTAAAAACTCGATTTGATGCTTGGATAATTCCAAACTCATAACTTTTTCCAGTATAGTTAATATTTCATTAGCTGCTGTCGTACGTACGTAAGTGCTATTTTTAACTTATTAGCTATTCGTGTTGTCTAAGAGTATATAACATTGTTCTTATAATATTAATGTCATCATTAAAACATAAAATAATGATTTATGATCCATTCGTAAATTGAATATACCCTTACCCGTAATGGGGTGTGAATTATTAATTCAAATGTGGTTGGTGCTACCCGTAATAGAATGTAAATTTTTAATTCAAATATTGTTGGTACTACCTGTAATTAGGTGTGAATTGTTAATTCAAATGTGGTTGGTGCTAACCGTAATGAGGTGTGAATTGTTAATTCATATATGGTTGGTCCTACCCTTAATTGGGTGTGAATTGTTAATTCAAATATGGTTGGTGCTACCCGTAATGGAGTGTGAATTGTTGATTCAAATATGGTTGGTCCTACCCTTGATTGGATGTAAATTGTTAATTCAAATATGGTTGGTGCTACCCTTAATGGGGTGTGAATTGTTAATTCAAATATGGTTGATACTACCCGTAATTAGGTGTGAATTGTTAATTCAAACATGGTTGGTACTACCCGTAATTAGGTGTGAATTGTTAATTCAAACATGGTTAGTACTACCCGTAATTAGGTGTGAATTGTTAATTCAAATATGTTTGATACTACCCGTAATTAGTTGTGAATTGTTAATTCAAATATAGTTGGTACTACCCGTAATTAGGTGTGAATTGTTAATTCAAATATGGTTGGTACTACCCGTAATTAGGTGTGAATTGTTAATTCAAATATGTTTGATACTACCCGTAATTAGTTGTGAATTGTTAATTCAAATATAGTTGGTACTACCCGTAATTAGGTGTGAATTGTTAATTCAAATATGTTTGGTACTACCCGTAATTAGGTGTGAATTGTTAATTCAAATATGGTTGGTACTACCCGTAATTAGCTGTGAATTGTTAATTCAAACATGGTTGGTACTACCAGTAATTAGTTGTGAATTGTTAATTCAAACATGGTTGGTACTACCCGTAATTAGGTGTGAATTGTTAATTCAAATATGTTTGGTACTACCCGTAATTAGGTGTGAATTGTTAATTCAAATATGGTTGGTACTACCCGTAATTAGCTGTGAATTGTTAATTCAAACATGGTTGGTACTACCAGTAATTAGTTGTGAATTGTTAATTCAAACATGGTTGGTACTACCCGTAATTAGTTGTGAATTGTTAATTAAAACATTGTTGGTACTTCCCGTAATTAGGTGTGAATTGTTAATTCAAATATGGTTGATGCTACACGTAATTAGTTGTGAATTGTTAATTCAAATATGGTTGGTACTACCCGTAATTAGGTGTGAATTGTTAATTCAAACATGGTTGGTACTACCCGTAATTAGTTGTGAATTGTTAATTCAAACATGGTTGGTACTACCCGTAATTAGTTGTGAATTGTTAATTCAAACATGGTTGGTACTACCCGTAATTAGGTGTGAATTGTTAATTCAAATATGTTTGGTACTACCCGTAATTAGGTGTGAATTGTTAATTCAAATATGGTTGGTACTACCCGTAATTAGCTGTGAATTGTTAATTCAAACATGGTTGGTACTACCCGTAATTAGTTGTGAATTGTTAATTCAAACATGGTTGGTACTACCCGTAATTAGTTGTGAATTGTTAATTAAAACATTGTTGGTACTTCCCGTAATTAGGTGTGAATTGTTAATTCAAATATGGTTGATGCTACACGTAATTAGTTGTGAATTGTTAATTCAAATATGGTTGGTACTACCCGTAATTAGGTGTGAATTGTTAATTCAAACATGGTTGGTACTACCCGTAATTAGTTGTGAATTGTTAATTCAAACATGGTTGGTACTACCCGTAATTAGTTGTGAATTGTTAATTCAAATATGGTTGTACTACCCGTAATTAGGTGTGAATTGTTAATTCAAACATGGTTGGTACTACCCGTAATGGAGTGTGAATTGTTGATTCAAATATGGTTGGTCCTACCCTTGATTGGATGTAAATTGTTAATTCAAATATGGTTGGTGCTACCCTTAATGGGGTGTGAATTGTTAATTCAAATATGGTTGATACTACCCGTAATTAGGTGTGAATTGTTAATTCAAATATGGTTGGTACTACCCGTAATTAGGTGTGAATTGTTAATTCAAACATGGTTGGTACTACCCGTAATTAGTTGTGAATTGTTAATTCAAATATGGTTGGTACTACCCGTAATTAGTTGTGAATTGTTAATTCAAATATGGTTGGTACTACCCGTAATTAGGTGTGATTTGTTAATTCAAACATGGTTGGTACTACCCGTAATTAGTTGTGAATTGTTAATTCAAATATGGTTGGTACTACCCGTAATTAGGTGTGAATTGTTAATTCAAACATGGTTGGTACTACCCGTAATTAGTTGTGAATTGTTAATTCAAACATGGTTGGTACTACCCGTAATTAGTTGTGAATTGTTAATTCAAATATGGTTGTACTACCCGTAATTAGGTGTGAATTGTTAATTCAAACATGGTTGGTACTACCCGTAATTAGGTGTGAATTGTTAATTCAAATATGGTTGGTACTACCCGTAATTAGGTGTGAATTGTTATTTCAAATATGGTTGGTACTACCCGTAATTAGTTGTGAATTGTTAATTCAAATATGGTTGGTACTACCCGTAATTAGGTGTGAATTGTTAATTCAAACATGGTTAGTACTACCCGTAATTAGGTGTGAATTGTTAATTCAAACATGGTTGGTACTACCCGTAATTAGTTGTGAATTGTTAATTCAAATATGGTTGGTACTTCCCGTAATTAGGTGTGAATTGTTAATTAAAATATGGTTGGTACTACCCGTAATTAGTTGTGAATTGTTAATTCAAACATGGTTGGTACTACCCGTAATTAGTTGTGAATTGTTAATTCAAATATGGTTGGTACTTCCCGTAATTAGGTGTGAATTGTTAATTTAAATATGGTTGGTACTTCCCGTAATTAGTTGTGAATTGTTAATTCAAATATGGTTGGTACTTCCCGTAATTAGGTGTGAATTGTTAATTCAAATATGGTTGGTACTACCTGTAATTAGTTGTGAATTGTTAATTCAAATATGGTTGGTACTTCCCGTAATTAGGTGTGAATTGTTAATTCAAACATGGTTGGTACTACCTGTAATTAGGTGTGAATTGTTAATTCAAATATGTTTGGTACTACCCGTAATTAGGTGTGAATTGTTAATTCAAATATGGTTGGTACTTCCCGTAATTAGGTGTGAATTGTTAATTCAAATATGGTTGGTAGGTGTGAATTGTTAATTCAAATATGGTTGGTACTACCCGTAATTAGGTGTGAATTGTTAATTCAAACATGGTTGGTACTTCCCGTAATTAGGTGTGAATTGTTAATTCAAATATG
Organism: Stictocephala bisonia; assembly: GCA_035578905.1. Lineage (NCBI taxonomy): Eukaryota > Metazoa > Arthropoda > Insecta > Hemiptera > Membracidae > Stictocephala > Stictocephala bisonia. Next base: position 209,230 of record JAQJVL010000206.1, on the reverse strand, counting down.
GTTGGTACTACCCGTAATTAGGTATGAATTGTTAATTCAAATATGGTTGGTACTTCCCGTAATTAGTTGTGAATTGTTAATTCAAATATGGTTGGTACTACCCGTAATTAGGTGTGAATTGTTAATTCATATATGGTTTATTTCCGTAATAGGATACGAAATCGATATGGCTTGTACTTTGTGTTAAAAGGAAAACCGGAACAAAAATACAAGAGTATATACTAACAATACACAGTAAATAAACAATCTTAAAGTAAATAATTATCAATCTTTCAACATAATCTAACTGCTTTGATTAACAAGTTTTTCAGATATTTGAAATCAAGGTATTATCCTTGATTATATAAACCTAAAATAGATAAACCATCTAACAGGAATATTTGTGCCTGTAATTTTGTTAGTGAGTGAGACCTGCAACCACAGCTGATTTAAACTGCATTATATTTACATGGCGCTCCACAATGGACCACAAAAACTGCTGATATTTTGAGACTCAAAATTCAATATTGGATGGGAAATCTATCTGTCTATAAAATTAATGGTATAATTTAAATCAAACACAGATAATGTGCCGTTAATTATTTCACAATCCTTGTAACTCCCAATCTGCCCATATAATGAGCCGTTAATTATTTCACAATCCTTGTAACTCCCAATCTGCCCATATAATCTACTTAATCACTAATGTTAAACACTAATTATTCAGCCTGAAGAATATATTCATAAATAAATCAACATGTTAATTACTAAGATCTATGTTCGTTTTTCAGATCTAGGCTCTCTTGTTAATTATTAATTAGTCGACTTGTACTGACCGGAGCGAGGTGCTCGCGCTGGTAGACTTTTATTCGGTTTTATAATGACTGAAAATACACGTTATCTACAATTAATTGTGTCTCGTCTTTTAGTTTTATTTACAATCACAGTGAAAAAAGAAACAGAAGACGCTTTCTTGTGGCCGCAGCGAACGCCTCCGTTTCAGCTAGAAATGGATTACCACTGATGTAAATTCATAAATTTGTGGTAGCAATTATTGCGTGTAACCTTGAGAATGGAGAGAGCAATCAAAGGAGTTACTGACAACGGTGCTGGCATGGAAGGCCATCTGCACGGTGAACTGAAGAACTAACAATTCGACACCAGTTCAGTGCACTATTTGATACGACCTCTGTTTCTTTAGTTTATGTGGTACGACATAGTAGAAGATATATCTGGTGTCAGTTACATACACAGCTGTGATTAGTAAAAGTCAAATTAATGGTGACCAATAATCTGTCATATGCAATCATATTTCTGTTGTTATTATTCAAACTCTGTGTAATATATAATGTAATACAACGGTATAAGGACCGGTTTCTTTAAGCTGCTGCAATGATATTGTCGTGACTGTATGTTATTTGAGTGTGTTACCATTGTATTACATTGTATCACGGTAACTAGAATAATACGGTAGGGTTCACGCGCACGATGCGCAATAAATCTAGGTGTCAATGACGTCACACAGACGTATCAGCTAGTTCATCTGTTACACTGAATGTAGAAATAATCAGTAACTGCTCTTCCTAAATCACTGTTTCATTTACAACTAGACTTTAACCGGTTAATAACTATCACTAAGACAAAACAAATACTTATAATAATACTACTGTATATAATTATTATGGCCATATACATTTGGCCAAAATAAATAAAAATATAACATTTTCAGACAAAAGAACTCTTTTATTTAAGAAAAGAACGATAACTGCAATAATTCAAGACTGAATTATAAATATTATGCTCAAAATAAACAGCTGTTTCAATACTTGACACTTGTTCTTTATTTATACATTTCCAAATCAAAACCAAACGACCATCTTTTAATTCGATTAATAGGACAAGCCAATGGAGTCACCTTTTAATACTAATAAACTGTTAAACAAAAATCAATACAATATAATAGTATTAATAATATTATCATGAAAGTATTTGTATAGCCTTAATAATAGCATTAACGGATATTATGCTTGTTGTTAATGAAAACAGTGATTTAAGAAAAGCAGTTACTGATTATTTCTACATTCAGTGTAACAGATGAACCAGCTGATACGTCTGTGTAACGTCATTGACACCAAGATTGACATTTACTTGTCACAGTTGTGTGTAAACAGTGAAGACACGTACTGTTGGTTGTTGTGTGTACACGATAACACTGTATGTGTATGGTGGGTGGGTGGGCCGATACCACTGTACGTGTATGGGTGGGTGGGTATATACCACTGTACGTGTATGGGTGGGTGGGTCGATACCACTATACGTGTATGGAAATAAATATAAAAAGTCGTTTGTCGGCAACCATAAGGCCATATATCGGTTCTCTGATACCTTTGGAATAAAATGACATTGACAGTGGCCAGTAAAATAAAAGACCCTGTCTTATACAAATAAAATACGTGCTTTGACAATCATCAGTCATTTGACATTTATCACAGCTGTGTGTGTAAACAGTGCAGACACGTACTGTTGGCTGTTGGCTGGCCGCTAGGATCGCTAGCGTCGTGCTTGTCGCAAATATTTAACGGAGTGTCGTGACTGTTTGTTATTGGACTTAACAATTTTTTTATTATTGTCTTTTATAGGTTTTTCTTCTGTTTAGTATTTCAGTTCATCTAATATCATCATACATACATATTTTTATTATTGTTTTTAACAACGAATCTATGAATATTTATTTTGCTGTAGCCTTGGGCCTTGTCATAGCTGTTTTTTGTGTGGTAATTTACTTCTACTTTATAACAATGCTGTAATATTGATAAAGAGTATATGACAGATTAACATTATTCTAAAAAATCTTTTTCTTCAATTTTTTAGTGTTGTTGTTATATAGACGAAACTATTCCTTACAATATACTTAATTCTATTCTGTTCTAGTTATAAGGTCGCCATCATTTCAAATGATCAAATTTGTCAGATCATCCTGTCGCAACAGTATTATTGTCCATTCAGGGCGTTTTAACGTTGTAATGGTTTAAAAACTCGGCCTTCTGCCGTTCTCCTAGATAACACCATTTTATAGTATAGAATTCTATAAATTTATTATATTTCTATTCTATTTCTATATTCTATTAAATAAATTCTATTTCTATTATTAGTATAGAAAACCCTGTAAGTCTTCTTTAGAGGGATTTCATTACGTCAGAGGTAGTAGATATGTTCAAAAAATCAATAAAAATCTGTTTACTGTCGTTAAACTTACAACAAGTAATAGGCCATGTCAACTTACTCAGTAAGATAAAAACTGAGAAATAGTTACAACATTATTTAAGCATTTCGTGGACATTTACTAAAAACTCATCTAGTGTATAAACAGCTTTTTTTAACAAGAAAATTGTAATTGCTGTTTTAACATTTTTCAAATCAAGATTCAGTACATGAGCTGGCAAACTATTACATAATCTTATCTGCGTAGATATATGGCTGTTAAAGACTTTGCAAAGTCTGAGTGCCGGCTTTTCTAATTGACTGCAATTCCTAGTTCTATATGTACGCACTGTATTGTGTTGATTAAAATCCTCTATGTGGCTTTTTACATATAACAGATAAGCTAGGCAGAGTTAGTATAGATTGCTCAATAAAATGAGGCTTACAGCTGTCTTGGTTTTTCAAACCTGTCATCAATCTGATAGTGCGCTTTGTGCTCCCACTGAGTGGCCCCATAACATAACGCCATATAACAAATGGCAGTGGAAAAAGAAAAATAGGCCACAGCAAAAGTATTCTTATCAACGTTAAATTTAAGCTTGAACAAGAGGTAGTGTGCCCTTTTTAGCTTATATACAACCTGGTTGGTATGTGAATGCCAATCTAGTTTGTCATCAAGATGTATTCCCAGAAGCTTTACTGATTTTTTTCTTTAAATTATTTAATTTGCGAGTAAATATAATATTTTTGGTTTTATCATGATTAACTTTCAAACCATTAGATAAGAACCATGAATTTGTCTTCTCAACCACCATCACAGAATTTTTCTGCACAAGATACAATGAATATTCCTTGACCAGCACGAAGTGTTATCGGCATAAAGGACTACTTTAGACGGTATATTAAATGGTAAATCATATATCATCACGGTAAACAAGAGCGGCCCAAGAACAGAGCCCTGGGGCACACCTCTCTCTGATAACAGTTTGAGCATCCGACTCATGGCCTTACAGTATAACAACTTGTTCTTAAACATTTCACAATGAAAACCAAATTAGCTAAGCTTTTTGGTCACGTTTATATTTTTTGTATCAGTTGTTTGAAATAAATTATTTGATTTAATTAATTAATGCCAATGTTAATCTATGGAATAAATGTAAATGTTGAGCGGCTTAGGAATGGAATTTCGAGGAATGCTTCCCTCTTAAGTTCATCGAAATCTGTTCAGTGGTTCAGGAGATCTCGTGATAAGTGAGTAGGCTACATCGATTTTGGATTTCATATATTAAGATGAAAAATGTCACGAATGAAACTTGGTTTGTAGCTTGAGGCTGGATATTATTTCATAAGGAACAATTTTGTCACGTAATTTCCTGTTCTAATTCCATCGAGAAAACCAACTTGCCTCCAGCCTCGTTTGCGGTTATAAGAACAAAGTTCATTATCATTTTGGAATTAAAATGTTTTTCAATTTGACCAAAGGAACAATTAATTTGTGTTTAATATTAGTACATTTTGTGATCTAGTCGTATATTTTTAATATTTATTGAAAATTATACAGTAAATAATACATTTAACTGGGGAAAAATTTAATTTGATTTAAAGTCCTAAATTATAATATAATCATTTTTGTGTATTATTATATGGTCTTAATATGTTCTTTTCTCACTAAAATTAAATTTAAGCCACTTCCCAACAAGTTATCAAGAATAATGTGAAATAATTTGACTACAGATGGATGGAACCGGAACATTCAAACCCGCACAAAATTCAAAATTCGCATACTTTTTGGATTCACCATCCTTACTTTGTGTCATATCTCCGAAAGTACAAAATGAACTTTCGCAAAACTCGGCATTTGTGTAGGCGTTCAAAGCCATGCCTTTATATGGTTTGAAACCTCTTTTTCTAATAAGAAAAAACTAATTTTTTACTACTACTTTAGCCCTTAAGCGAATTATGAAACTACAAATATTATTATGAATTATGAAACATACAAATATCATACGCTCTAGTAGTGTTTTAGTATACTGTAAAGGCACTTTCTCCTAAATCGAACATTTCATGAGACTTTGAAAAAAAGTTTAAAGAAAAAATAGTTTATTCCACCAATAAATAAATTTCAAAAACACAATATCTTGGAATTTCAAGTCACTTTATTCATTATTAATTCAAGTCACTTTATTCATTATTAATTCAAGTCACTTTATTCATTATTAATTCAAGTCACTTTATTCATTATTAATTCAAGTCACTTTATTCATTATTAATAATCAGCTGATTTCAACGTTACATTAACAGCAGTTGCAACTCGCTCTTTCTCAGTTTCCTCTGGCTTATCTCTAGCTCACTTATTACTTTTTATTTTGCATGTCAGCGTAAATATATTAAGATAATAATAAAGTTATAATATAAAATAACAATTTACCTCCCTTAAACGTTTTATTAAATTTAATAAAACGTTTAAGGGTGCTCAATTGTTGTTTTATATTATAACTTTATTATACATAGCTGCCCTAGGAATTACAACTTTTCTACTAAGGTAATAATGTATCATGTATATAAAAACGAGTCTTTCAATTTAAAGTTGCATAAATTACCATAATGCAAACACATTATTTTTAAATTGATAAAATTAATTCAACACATTCACGTTGTCATAATATGTCATTGTCTCCAAAAAAGTGTTTAATAATAACATTCATTTTATTACTCGTATTTAAGTTAGATGAATTATTCTTTAGTCCGAATAACCTTAAGGTAAAAAAAAAAAAAAAAAAACTACATATATTGGTACTCAACTGTTTCAAAAACAAAAATTTCACTAGAAATTATGTACCACAAAAAGAAGGGCGTTTTTTCTGATCTCAAATATTATTTTAAGTTTTAAAAAAGCTAACATATTTAGGGCCTGTTACCACAAAAACTAAAATGAGTGAATATCGTTTAACAATTTTAATAATTATTATAACGGAACTGTTAAATGGGTCATAAAATTAAATATATTCCAACAATAAAAATACTAAAGTGATTTCGGAGAATAGAGCTCCGCACACTTAAAAACCAAAGTGCTCAATTATTTTGAGAAGCAAAAAACACACTCAATGTTCCGTAAGATGTTAAAGTGGGGTTTCAAATTATAGGTTTGTCCTGATCCTAATATAAGGAAAATAATTGAGGAAAACAGTGGTTTTGTAGTGTTGAAGATGGAGTTCCGAGATACCGATTTTTAGTTTTCAATATTTTCAATTTGGATATAAAATATCCTTAATTTGGATCCTCACTTTTAATTTAAATTCGATACTAGTTATGTTTTTTATTTTTGTTTTTCTAGTTTTAATGTATTTATCCTATGTATTTTAAAAAAATGTAGAGCAGTTATAGCTGGGATAGTGCACTTTAATTATGATGGCTATAAAGTGTGTCCTTTTTTTATACTTTATATACATATCAACCTGTTTTGTGTTGCAAACTTAATTCCTTTTAATTTATGAGTTATAATGTTAATTTAAAAAATAATTTTATAAATTCCGTCGCTTCAATAAGTAATTAAGCCCGGATATTTTACATGTTTGGCTATGTTAAGTTTAGTTAGGTTATGTTAGGTTTGTTTATGTTATGTTGGGTTTGGTTAGTTTATATTAGGCTTAGTTATGTTATGTTAAGTTTTTTTTGTGTATGTTAGGTTAATCTAGGTTATGGTAGTAATTTAGTCCCGTAGATACTGACACTTTATTTCTATAGCAATAAAAACGAGTTATTCTGCGTTCTTCTGCGCTCTGGACTTTAGTTTGTTTGGTAATACGATCTTGAATAAATAAGAGCCGAGTTATATCAAATAAGTTACAGTATAAATATAAGTTTAAAGGGACTTCACATAAAATTTAGGAAATCTAAGTAATGATTTGAAGTCACCATTTATCACTCACATCTTAAATAAGATGTACTATACATTAATATTTTTTATGAACGACATACATAAATACATACATGTTCTGGAAGACATTTGTACAAAATTACGTCGTTTGTGTCTGTCAATTGTTAGTTTACATTTATTATTTCATTGAATTTACTTTGAGAATTTCATTAGTTACTTTTTTTATTACACATTTATGTCTTTTGTCTGTCATTTTTTATTAGTTTAGTTTATTGCGTTAACTATCAGTTTGTCGTTGGTTAGATTTTGCTTATTATTTCATTGAATTTACTATGAGAAAGTCATTGGTTCGTTTATTACATTTGTTTATTTTGCCACAATTATGTAATTTGTGTCTGTCATTGCTAGTTTTATTTTTTTTAACTTGTTTAGTCTATTAACGCAAATTAAACTTATTAAATTGTTGTTTATTATTTCATTATGTTAGCGGTGGGTTTGTTTGGTTTTCGTTTACTATGACTCTGTCATTGCTTAGTTTTCGTTCATTATTTCATTATGATTTCTATGAGTTTGCCATACATATGTCATCCAGTGTCGATAAACAGACTTATAAAAAGGGCGTTTTGGTGATCGGATATATTATTTGAAGAAGAATAAGGAAAAGAAAAGAAAGGATAATTTTCAGTACATTGATTTCTGTGCAGCAGTTACTAAAAAACCCGTGAAAATCAATGTTTACTGACCGAGCACAATTAATTATGCAGTAGTTATAAGATATAAAGCTAGTATCGTTGAAAAGCTGCTCTTTTCAATTAATCGTGTTTACTCAGACGTTGTTTTCCACCATCTTTTACAAAAAAACTAGTAAACATATACCATCTTTACTTATATAAGTAGGAGTGATTAAGGGTTGTGAAATAATTGACAAGGCATATAAATTGTGAACCTTTTCTGTTAAACCACCACTTTGGTTAGGTTATGTTAAGTTTGTTTAGGTTATGTTACGTTTAGTTATGTTATGTTAGTTTAAGTTATTTTAGGTTTGGTTAGGTTATGTTAGGTTTGGTTCGTTTATGTTAGGTTTAGTTGTGTTATGTTAGATTTGGCCGAACCAAATGTTGGGTTAACCTAATGTATGTTGGGTTAACCTAAGTTGTTGTTATGATAGTAAATTGACGAAAAAGATCCTCAATTATGTTTGATTTACAATTACCTTAGTTTGAAATAACTGAAATAACTTGTTGCCAAAGCAGGTAGATTATGTTGAAAGATTAAAAGTTATATGGATTCTGAACTATTGACAAGGCATATTAACTGTAATTGATTTACATTCTACCTTCATTTTAAGTTAATGAAATATCTTGTTTTTTTTAAAGCAGCTAGATTATGTTGAATTATTGGCAGTTACGAGGACTGAGAAGTAACTTACAAGACGTTATCTTGTGATTGATTTGTAACATCATTTGAAAAGTTTGAAATAGCTTGATTGGGAGTTATAAGGACTATGAAATAACTGACAGGGCACGTTATTTGTGTTTTCCTTGTCTACTATCATTATATGGACGATCTACGTCTGTTAGGCTGGTAGAAATGTTGCAAATATGCTGATCAGTGCGTAAACAATGAACTATTACCCCACGATAATGTTGTGTTATACAACATGATATATGTTATACAACCCATATGCTATAATACTATTATGTGACTTACTGATATGGATTTATCTGTTCTGCATTTTGTGAATATATCTTATGCAACAGTATTTTATAATCTGTAGTAAATAGCCCATTTAGAAGTCAACAGGAAAATTAAATTACATTAGCTGTTTACGTCAGTTTGTGTGGAGTGTGTAGTCTCGTTACTAACCGAGATTGATTTATTCTGTAAAGCGTATTTTTAACGTATTTACGAATTATCGTGAGCAAATTTTAAGTCTATCCCCAGTGAAATAAATGGTAACAAAGAATTTACACAAATTGTCCTCCCATATTAAACACTCAAAAATCAAAACTTTGAAAATTACCAGTTGGATTCCCAATCATGTTTTTTTACCATAACTAAAAACTAGTCAAGTTAGAGACATGCAGTGTTTACTAAAATATTTTGAATTGTATTTTATATCTTACATGAAAATTTAATCAAAATCGTTTGAACCGTTTTTGAAAAAATTCTATTTTTGTATGTTTTGTACCCATAAAAATTAAAAAAAAAACTAAAATTTCAAAAAGTGAAAAAATGGTCTGGATATATTGGCTAAATACACCTAAAATACCAAATTTCATAAATATTTATCCATTCGTTTGGTCTCGAGTGAACCGCATAAACACACAGATAGACACACATACGGACAGAAACCAACATATTTTTTCGAAACAACTTTTTTAGGTTCAGGAGACCCTAAAATAGATGTTTAGACTAACTTGTAAAAAAGATGTTTGGACGATCAAAATACTTTCTTTATGCTAACGCATATGGGAGAAAGTAGAAAGAAACAGAAATCACTGCCTTAATGTCGCTATGAACAACCTTAATGGCAGTGGTTGTTGCCACTTTTTAAAATCTATAAAAATTTGTTGGAATACATATTACGTTTTATTGTTCAAGATTTTCAGGGAACAAGGGGAGAAACTGACAACGGCACTTCCGCTCGGAAAATTGGAGAATTAACTACTCGACGCCCCAAATTTCTATAACTCGACACCCATTTAGCACACTTTTGGAAGCGACCTCGGTTTCTTTCTTCTCTGTGGTGTATCGTGAAATTAGGATCTCTCCCTTTCCCTTTCCCTCTTTCACTCTCTATCTCCCTCCCCCTCTTCTCCACTTTTCTCCCTCCCCTTCCATTCTATTTCTCTCCTATATGACCAGGAAGATATAATTATCTCCTATTACGCAACCTGGACACGAACTTAACCACCATCCATAGTATCCATGATGATGTTGATGAAATTAAAGTTACCACATCACGTGATAACACTAATTTTGTAACTATTTACCTACAGTTCAGATATCAAACACCTCGCCTTCAGGTGTCCGGATTAGAACACTCCACCAACCAAAATTACCGAGACCAAAGACCAAGGTGATACAGGCGTAGAGACCAGTGAGGTGGTGCCCTAGGGGCTCCCCTAGTGAGACCAGTGAGGTGGTGCCCTAGGGGCTCCCTAGTACTTATTATAAACTAATTTATTATTCGTAAATAGTTACATTTTTAACTCGTTTTACCACTGTAAATAAGGTGAATTACAACACTCCACCTCTGCAGAGTTGGCAGGTTGATAAAATCAATAAAAATATAAAACAGTACTATAAGATTATTTTATACATATTTAAATAGCTAAACCCTTCCCAAATATGCTGTGGCTTAGTATGATATTAACTATTTTTGACTTTAGTTGTTAGAAAACAAAAGTTTAAATTTTTGTATCTGAAATAAAGAAAGTAAGTAACCAGATAAAGTAATCATAAATATTAATATCGTTACAGTAATAAACTTACAAGATATGATTCAGAATATGCGCACAAATCAGCTGGTGACAGTCGCAGGAGTCTTAGGTATCACGAGCGCAGCGAGTGAGACTTACTACCGACCAACATTACCACTGCCCTAGGGGTCTCCCCTAGTACTTATTATACTTTTGTCAATAGTCACATTTTTAACTCGTTTTACCACTGTAAATAAGACAAGTCTAATGGCAGAGTAGTCCTCAGATTGAATATACAGCGCCTGGAATGATCTGTTCATTAAATAACACCATATATGTACAGAAATTGCCACTAAACAATTGAAGGCACTCTAACAATTGCTCAATGAAATTGCAACGTTCTATTTTGTTCTAAACTTTATTTCTAATGAAAATTGGAATTATTCCCCAAAAACATAAAGAAATGTATATAAAATTTAATACAGACTTACTAGCAAAATAAAATATATAATAAATAGAAATATAAAATAAATACAACAAATGTCATTGGGAAAAGGCCTGCATGGGTAAAACCATTGATTATAAAGGGAAAGAACCCTGAGCGCAGACCGGATTATAATAGATTATTGTACTATACTACTAGCATGTATTTAACTATACATTAATATGAAACGGCGTAAAATGTTTCTGTATATATTTAAATTTATTAAATTATTTATAAAGATTACCATTTAGTTAGATATTATTTAATTTTAAAACTGATGGATCTCTTTCTGCATATGATGGCTTTCACATTCATCGTTTGGCCACAAAGTGCATTGACGTTTCAAATACACAACATTCCAATCATCAAGTAAAAGAAGTTGTACTGTTTTAACCCTGACTGCTCTATCAATTTTAAGATTTAACACAAATTTAATATATAAATTTCAATCTACTAATAAACATTCGTAAATTTGAAATTAGTTTTGATGTAGTAATAGAGGGAAGACGTGAAGGCTAGAACTAACTTCGCAGATAATTCTGTAATTATTTTGGCTGCCTCTGACGTCAAGTTGTCAAACTTAGTCAGCTGTTTACTACATTGTAGGTTGCTACTATATAATACATCTCGTTCCAGGTCTTCACTTTAATTTTAGAGCCTAGTAAACTAAAAAATCGACCAGCATTTTCTAAGCGACAATCAAATTAATCATTGTTTTTCAAAGTAAACTCTTATTTACTATTATAGTTTTAACTTTGTCGGGATTTGTACACAGCTAGGGGAAACTCCTGCACCTACCTACCTCGCCCTCCGACCTCAGTTTGTGACTCGTGATTTAAATAAAAATTGGAAGGTCTACTAGTTTATATATCAGAGGGGAAATAGTATAGTTTTTGTTCATAAGCTTTTTTTTAAGTTTGGTGTCGAACTATAGCCACTGTTATTCTTATTGTTATCCTGGGAGAACATATTTTCTAATTTCTGATTCTACCCTTTAGCAATGGATATCTTTTGTTGCTCAAAAGCAGCAAAAAGTAATAAAAATAAAAAAATAAAAACACTTCGGCGCCAATATAGGTTCGTTCACACGTGGCGACTTTACTCACAACTCGCGACTACTAATCGCTTTGTGTGAGTAGTAAGTAGCGGCGATTAGCACTCGCTTGCGAGTAGAAATTCACTCGCGCGGAAAGTGGGACATGTTTAACTTTTTGTGCGAATGTTAGCTTCGTAGCTGACTTTGGCCTTCATGGATGGCTGCAGAACTTCACATATGGCACTCAAAACATTAGGTATAAACTAGGAAATTGTATTGCGTAGTACTTTAAAGGGTAATGAAGTTATTTAATTAAAGATATCTCCACTCGCCATATACCTCAAAGTTATTTCCAGTTTTGTTCGCCATAAAATTGCTTGCCTCCAGCGAGTATTATTCTTCTTAATTAATGATGATGCAATTTCTAATAACTCATCAAACTTTGGGACTGTTATTCTTATATGTTGAAGAAGGGTCTGAGGGAGTCTTCACTTGCCAATTCTTTCAAAAGTGTCGCAGAAGCACAAAACCTATCCCTTATCCCTATCCACTCACTGAGGGTTTCTTTCTTTCTTACTTTAACCGATAATTCACCACACAGTTCAAAACCGTACGTAAGATCTTACTACTACAGACGACATTTTCCACAGCACAAACCCTATCGACTAGCCTACGACTCGCGATGTGTGAACGGAGACTATATTTGCCCGGCGAGTAGTAGCGGCGACTCGATATTAGCTGCGACTACGTCGCCATGTGTGAACGAAGACTATATTTACCCGGCGAATAATAGCGGCGACTCGATATTAGCTGCGACTAAGTCGCCATGTGTGAACGGAGACTATATTTACCCGGCGAGTAGTAGCGGCGACTCGATATTAGCTGCGACTACGTCGCCATGTGTGAACGGAGACTATATTTACCCGGCGAGTAGTAGCGGTGACTCGATATTAGCTGCGACTAAGTCGCCATGTGTGAACGGAGACTATATTTACCCAGCGAGTAGTAGCGGCGACTCGATATTAGCTGCGACTAAGTCGCCATGTGTGAACGGAGACTATATTTACCCGGTGAGTAGTAGCGGCGACTCGATATTAGCTGCGACTACGTCGCCATGTGTGAACGAAGACTATATTTACTCGGCGAGTAGTAGCGGCGACTCGATATTAGCTGCGACTAAGTCGCCATGTGTGAACGGAGACTATATTTACCCGGCGAGTAGTAGCGGCGACTCGATATTAGCTGCGACTACGTCGCCATATTGTGTGAATGAAGACTATATTTACCCGGCGAGTAATAGCGGCGACTTGATATTAGCTGCGACTAAGTCACCATGTGTGAACGGAGACTATATTTACCCGGCAAGTAGTAGCGGCGACTCGATATTAGCTGCGACTAGGTCGCCATGTGTGAACGAGCCTTCATATGGTGCTAGAATGGCAAGGCGACTGCACGACTGTCAAGGCGACTGCACGACTGTCGATGCGACTTGTGCATATTCATTTCATCTCCCCAAAGTAAATGCCACTTAATACTTCGCATACATCATACTTCCTACATTAACATATATTTTAGCCTTGCAATCTATTTTTTTTACAAACGATATTAGTAACATATAAAATATGATATTTCATAACTTTTCCAGTGGTTATTTTATTCAAATTTAATGAACTATAAAGCAGGAAAACATCTTTTCATTGTAAACAAATAAAACCTAACGATCTCGAGGAGACGGTGTTTATTTTTCGTCAAATTTTCCTTGTGTATCGTAACGGTAAACATAAATGACACATCTCCCACCACAACTGATACTTCGAATGTAACAGGAAATCAATTTATTCATCAGATTTTCCTCGTTTTGAGCAACTACGCTGTAGATTAACTTGACCATGTTTTAAGTAATGTTCTCGTATATTCAAATAATCTGACAAAACTATGTAAATATGGAATAACATGGGAACTTCTCATCCTACGGAGACTGCAGAAGGAATCCATAGTGTGTCTACTTACTATGTGTTTTTTTCTCTCATAGTATTTAATCTCAAGCTAACTTAATATTCGGTCTTATTTTATCAATTTATTTGTATTTAAATATCTACAAATAGTTTCTTGGTTGCCATAATACGTGTTGGTCAAAAGGCTAAACAAGTTGAAAATTGCCTTTATTGATCATTGGAAAATTATTCAAATTGATATGAAATGTTTGAGCCTTCTCTTTTATTATTTTTAAATGTTAATAGAAAGAGAGACCGATCTTCTCTGACCTTACTCTGACCATTCTCCATAGACTATTTTGATTTGTACGAGGAAGTTATCAGACAGAGTAAGGGGGAGATCCGGTACGGGACAAGGTGAACATTACTGATAAAAACTAACAGTCAAGGCCAGGATTGGAACCTGTGCTCTTCTAACTTAGGTACAGTATTGAAAACGCTCGACCACCGGCTCTCCCATCTAATTTCATCTTGGTAAAATACTCCTAAGGGGTAGAAACTGCCCCTAAAAGATTGTTCCATAACGATAACGTTGGGTTGATTTTATTAAATTAACCACAAATTCAAAATAATAGACATAATAGACTAGTCTAAATACTAAGATGAAAAATGTACATACATAATAGTATTAATTACAAGATATCTGAAAAATAATTGCAATTAAATAAAAGGTACCAGGTAACTGGCACAAACTTTCTCCCTTTCTCTTTGTTATGTCAGATTGTTTAAAAAATGAAAATTGAAGGATATAAAAACATGCCCAAATAAAACCATATGTTCAATTAATTACATTTCTAAGGAATGTACAAACCAACACTTATTTTATTTAAATAAAAGTCTAGTAAATAATAATCTTCAAAACAGCTGTTCAATTGATCACATAACCAGATTTTAAGTAAAATATTTTTAATTTTAATTTGCAATTTTACTGAAAATTTAATTAAAATCGTAAGAATAAAGCTTAAAAAATGCTTGACTAGACTTGCTTAGACTAAAGTCAGAGACATGCGGTTTTACTAAAATATTTTAAATTGTAATTCATATCTTTCCTGAAAATTTAATCAGGAAAATCGTTAGAGCCGTTTTTGAGAAAATTCCATTTTTTTTATGTTTGCCAATAAAAATTTAAAAAATAAAATTTCAAAAAGTTTTACAAAATGGCCTGGAATATTGGTTAAATACACCTACATATCAAATTTCATAAACATTTATTCATCCGTTTGGTATTCCAGCGAACTGCACATACACACAGACAGACACACACACACATGGACAGACACCAAAATTATTTTACGAAAAAAAAAACACTTTTTTCGGTTCAAGGGACCCTAAAATGGATTTTTATACCAACTTATAAAAACATTTTTGCTTTCTCTATGCTGACGTATATGGGAGAAAGTAAAATGAAAATAATAAATTGCTTAGTAAACAATAAAACATTAAACGTTCTGAAGTTTTCATTATAAAATCATTCACTTACTTCTGTACATCCATAACTGTTGTCGATCATTAGTGCCAAGGAATCGTCAATCCGACATGGTCCGAACAGATGATCCGTAATCACAGCCCTACGTCATTCACTTACTTCTGTACATCCATAACTGTTGTCGATCATTAGTGCCACGGAATCGTCAATCCGACATGGTCCGAACAGATGATCCGTAATCACGGCCCTACGTCATTCACTTACTTCTGTACATCCATAACTGTTGTCGATCATTAGTGCCACGGAATCGTCAATCCGACATGGTCCGAACAGATGATCCGTAATCACGGCCCTACGTCATTCACTTACTTCTGTACATCCATAACTGTTGTCGATCATTAGTGCCACGGAATCGTCAATCCGACATGGTTCGAACAGATGATCCGTAATCACGGCCCTACGTCATTCACTTACTTCTGTACATCCATAACTGTTGTCGATCATTACCGGGTAGTGCCACGGAATCGCCAATCCGACATGGTCCGAACAGATGATCCGTAATCACGACCCTACGTCATTCACTTACTTCTGTACGTGAATGAGGAAATAATCTACAGAAGAAGGATAATCTGAAGGAAGAAGGATGGGTCCATAACTGTTGTCGATCATTAGTGCCACGGAATCGTCAATCCGACATGGTCCGAACAGATGATCCGTAATCACGGCCCTACGTCATTCACTTACTTCTGTACATCCATAACTGTTGTCGATCATTAGTGCCACGGAATCGTCAATCCGACATGGTCCGAACAAATGATCCGTAATCACGGCCTTACGTCATTCACATACAAATGTCACACAATACAAATTTATTACAGAAACTTCTTCGTCCTGATTTGACGTCATTTTGTACCTTTCGAAGCCTCTAGCGGATATACTCTTCACATTATATGTTTAGTAACTCTGAAGCGGAAACAGTCTTCTCCAGTAAAAAAATGTTTTCTCATGCCCAAGGTTTATCAGTAGCTAACGACCATGACGCCCGTGTTTTAAAGTTGAACATTCATTGACTTGAAAGTTTCATGCTTACAATTTACCATGTGTATTTCAAATTTTATCACACTTTGTGGTATGAATGGTAGTATTATAGACTTTTTCAGCTGGTTTTTGTTTATTAAAAAAAATATTATATTGAATTAGAACAATAGCTATATAACAAATGTATCGAAGGATAACATTAAAATATGATCTCAGGTGGCACTATATAATAGTGTTGTATTTTTTTAAAATTAACATTGGCCTTAGAGAGAATCAAATTCAATATGGCGACATATGTAACAAACTCTTAAGTTGTACTAATTTCATAATCACCTCATCTCCAACAAAACGTAGACAGTTGACTCTATCAAAGTGTTGTAGATTGTATGTTTGTTGCTCGTATGCAGACCAACTTATCCCGGTCGATAGAAAACAAGTTTCTCTTCTCAAAATTCTGACCAAATGACTTTTGGAAGTGAAGTGTTGAAAAATAATCTATGTACTTCTGTCAGACACTGAATATGGTATTTTGATAGAGGTATTTTCTTACCACCTCCATCTTGTCCTAGAGTGAGAAAGTTGCAGTGGCTAGCTCTAGGTCCCATAGTTGCCCTGACCATTGGGCTATTAATAAATAGTCCTCTCTGAGCTAAGTCCAACTCAGATAGTAACAATGACTACACTCGTTCACCTACACTCATCACACTTATTCACCCCTCATATTCGCCCATATCTCTACGATCGGCGTCTTAGAGATGAATAATGAATAACGAAGGGGAAACAGGCACAGAACGCTAATACGTCAACAGTTTACGCTCAAAGAATGAGCTTGCGACTTTGCAATTTGAAATGCAGTAAAAGCCAAACTTTTGGTAACAGATCCCTGAACTTTAAGGTCACCGATCCAGAGTGGCAAAATCTTTGCAAACGATCGTGCTTTTCAGCAAAATTGGAATGATATTTGGACCCAGTTAGCGCGTATTTCTTTTAGTTCTTACGGAAGTGGTCCCTGGCTCTTCAGCTAGTGAGTTTGAGTAGCAACAGCAGTTTACCCACTACAATTTTCTCACCCTTGGACAGTTGAAGATGGTGAGAAAATAACTTTATCTAAATCTAATACTCAATAGACAACAAGTAATTTTGTCTTTGACCTTGTCTTTCGACGTCTTTGACTTTTAGTTTATAACAGAGACTTCATACAGAGAGTTTACCTGTGCTATATTTTATATTCTCACAGAGAAGAATCAACAGCTTTTGGCTTACTTGTATTAATATAATAAAGTTCTAAGCAGACATTTTGTAGGGCCAAAAATAACGGAGGAAGGTTAAAGATTAAGAGTAAGGCAAGAGACTGAAAAAGTGACAAATTTATACCATTTCATAAAAAAAGAAGTTTATATTCTATGGACACATCAAAAGAATAAATGATGCAAAACTGATTAAAAAAAGTTCTTCTTTACACTCAAGGCATTAAAAATATGAACTAGATAATAGTAGTATGGAAATATATTAAAGTAGCAGATATTAAAGAATAAGAGGTTAAAAACAGAAACACATTTCGGTAAAAATAGAAGGGTGAGTGGAGAGCCAGAAGGTTGAAAAAAAAACTGCAACCACATGGTCCGAAATAAGAAAGAAGGCACACGGTAAAAAAAAAAACTTGTGTTCGTCAAGAGGGGTGTGAGAATATTTTGCTATAAACTATCTTGTGTACGTCAAGGAATGTGGAGTAAAGGTTGTTATAATCTAACTTGTGTACATCAACAGAGACTCGAAAAAGTTGCTATAAACTAACTTGTGTACGTCAAGGAATGTGGAGTAAAGGTTGCTATAATCTAACTTGTGTACGTCAAGGAATGTGGAGTAAAGTTTGCTAAAAACTAAGTTATGTACGTCAAGGAATGTGGAGTAAAGGTTGCTATAATCTAACTTGTGTACGTCAAGGAATATGGAGTAAAGTTTGCTATAAACTAAAGTTATGTACGCCAAGGAATGTGGAGTAAAGTTTTCTATAAACTAAGTTATGTACGTCAAGGAGTGAGGAGTAAAGGTTGCTATAATCTAACTTGTGTACGTCAAGGAATGTGGAGTAAAGGTTGCTATAATCTAACTTGTGTACGTCAAGGAATGTGGAGTAAAGTTTGCTATAAACTAAAGTTATGTACGTCAAGGAATGTGGAGTAAAGGTTGCTATAATCTAACTTGTGTACGTCAAGGAATGTGGAGTAAAGGTTGCTATAATCTAACTTATGTACGTCCAGGAATGTGGAGTAAAAGTTGCTATAATCTAACTTGTGTACGTCAACAGGGGTGAGGAAAGGGTTACAAACCAACTCGTATACCTCAAGAGATGTGGAGGAACTATTAGACTACTACTAACCAAATGATGTACATGCAAGGAAATGCTGGTATAAACTAACTAGTTTACGTCAAGAGATGTGGAGGAACTATTTGACTATTACTAACCAAATGATGTACATGCAAGGAAATGCTGGTATAAACTAACTAGTATACGTCAAGAGATGTGGAGGAACTATTAGACTACTACTAACCAAATGATGTACATGCAAGGAAATGCTGGTATAAACTAACTAGTATACGTCAAGAGATGTGGAGGAACTATTAGACTATTACTAACCAAATGATGTACATGCAAGGAAATGCTGGTATAAACTAACTAGTATACGTCAAGAGATGTGGAGGAACTATTAGACTATTACTAACCAAATGATGTACATGCAAGGAAATGCTGGTATAAACTAACTAGTATACGTCAAGAGATGTGGAGGAACTATTAGACTATTACTAACCAAATGATGTACATGCAAGGAAATGCTGGTATAAACTAACTAGTTTACGTCAAGAGATGCGGAGGAACTATTAGACTATTACTAACCAAATGATGTACATGCAAGGAAATGCTGGTATAAACTAACTAGTTTACGTCAAGAGATGCGGAGGAACTATTAGACTATTACCAACCAAATGATGTACATGCAAGGAAATGCTGGTATAAACTAACTAGTATACGTCAAGAGATGTGGAGGAACTATTAGACTATTACTAACCAAATGATGTACATGCAAGCAAATGATGTACATGCAAGGAAATGCTGGTATAAACTAACTAGTTTACGTCAAGAGATACGGAGGAACTATTAGACTATTACTAACCAAATGATATACATGCAAGGAAATGCTGGTATAAACTAACTAGTTTACGTCAAGAGATGCGGAGGAACTATTAGACTATTACTAACCAAATGATGTACATGCAAGGAAATGCTGGTATAAACTAACTAGTATACGTCAAGAGATCTGGAGGAACTATTAGACTACTACTAACCAAATGATGTACATGCAAGGAAATGCTGGTATAAACTAACTAGTATACGTCAAGAGATGTGGAGGAACTATTAGACTATTACTAACCAAATGATGTACATGCAAGGAAATGCTGGTATAAACTAACTAGTTTACGTCAAGAGATGCGGAGGAACTATTAGACTATTACTAACCAAATGATGTACATGCAAGGAAATGCTGGTATAAACTAACTAGTATACGTCAAGAGATGTGGAGGAACTATTAGACTATTACTAACCAAATGATGTACATGCAAGGAAATGCTGGTATAAACTAACTAGTATACGTCACGAGATGTGGAGGAACTATTAGACTACTACTAACCAAATAATGTACATGCAAGGAAATACTGGTATAAACTAACTAGTTTACGTCAAGAGATGTGGAGGAACTATTAGACTACTACTAACCAAATAATGTACATGCAAGGAAATACTGGTATAAACTAACTAGTTTACGTCAAGAGATGTGGAGGAACTATTAGACTATTACTAACCAAATGATGTACATGCAAGGAAATGCTGGTATAAACTAACTAGTATACGTCAAGAGATGTGGAGGAACTATTAGACTATTACTAACCAAATGATGTACATGCAAGGAAATGCTGGTATAAACTAACTAGTTTACGTCAACATGTGCGGAGGAACTATTAGACTACTACTAACCAAATAATGCACATGCAAGGAAATACTGGTATAAACTAACTAGTTTACGTCAAGAGATGTGGAGGAACTATTTGACTATTACTAACCAAATGATGTACATGCAAGGAAATGCTGGTATAAACTAACTAGTATACGTCAAGAGATGTGGAGGAACTATTAGACTATTACTAACCAAATGATGTACATGCAAGGAAATGCTGGTATAAACTAACTAGTATACGTCAAGAGATGTGGAGGAACTATTAGACTATTACTAACCAAATGATGTACATGCAAGGAAATGCTGGTATAAACTAACTAGTTTACGTCAAGAGATGCGGAGGAACTATTAGACTATTACTAACCAAATGATGTACATGCAAGCAAATGATGTACATGCAAGGAAATGCTGGTATAAACTAACTAGTTTACGTCAAGAGATGTGGAGGAACTATTTGACTATTACTAACCAAATGATGTACATGCAAGGAAATGCTGGTATAAACTAACTAGTATACGTCAAGAGATGTGGAGGAACTATTAGACTATTACTAACCAAATGATGTACATGCAAGGAAATGCTGGTATAAACTAACTAGTATACGTCAAGAGATGTGGAGGAACTATTAGACTATTACTAACCAAATGATGTACATGCAAGGAAATGCTGGTATAAACTAACTAGTTTACGTCAAGAGATGCGGAGGAACTATTAGACTATTACTAACCAAATGATGTACATGCAAGCAAATGATGTACATGCAAGGAAATGCTGGTATAAACTAACTAGTATACGTCACGAGATGTGGAGGAACTATTAGACTACTACTAACCAAATAATGTACATGCAAGGAAATACTGGTATAAACTACTAGTTTACGTCAAGAGATATGGAGGAACTATTAGACTATTACTAACCAAATTATGTACATGCAAGGAAATGCTGGTATAAACTAACTAGTATACGTCAAGAGATGTGGAGGAACTATTAGACTACTACTAACCAAATAATGTACATGCAAGGAAATACTGGTATAAACTAACTAGTTTACGTCAAGAGATGTGGAGGAACTATTAGACTATTACTAACCAAATGATGTACATGCAAGGAAATGCTGGTATAAACTAACTAGTATACGTCAAGAGATGTGGAGGAACTATTAGACTATTACTAACCAAATGATGTACATGCAAGGAAATGCTGGTATAAACTAACTAGTTTACGTCAAGAGGTGCGGAGGAACTATTAGACTACTACTAACCAAATAATGTACATGCAAGGAAATACTGGTATAAACTAACTAGTTTACGTCAAGAGATGTGGAGGAACTATTTGACTATTACTAACCAAATGATGTACATGCAAGGAAATGCTGGTATAAACTAACTAGTTTACGTCAAGAGGTGCGGAGGAACTATTAGACTACTACTAACCAAATAATGTACATGCAAGGAAATACTGGTATAAACTAACTAGTTTACGTCAAGAGATGCGGAGGAACTATTATACTACTACTAACCAAATAATGTACATGCAAGGAAATGCTGGTATAAACTAACTAGTATACGTCAAGAGATGCGGAGGATAGATTGCTATAAAAAACTTGTTAGTGAAGAGCTGTGAGGAAAGGTTATAATGGAATAGGAGTATTGAATTTAATTCACCACAGAGAATTCAATAATGGATACAACTATACGTCATCTCAAAATATTCAATATTAGCGAAAGAATATGCAAACAATTGTTACAGCTTGCAAAGCAGTACTATCCAGTGATGTTTTCCTGATATACAGTGCTCTTGTGCACACATATTATGATCGTAAAGAACATGTTTATGCCATTTCCTCGTGGGTGTAATAATAACGAATTTTATAAACTAACTTTGGTACTATTAAAAAAAATGAGGAAGTTCGATGTCACGTTATTTATTGTTCTTCGTTTTGTTCCTTGTACATTCGATAAAATAAACATTTCTTATAGTTTTAACGAATTTTAGTTAGTCTGGAAATTGTATTTGTCTAAAGATTTAAAATATTTAAATCTTATAATGGAATAGGAGTATTGAATTTAATTCACTACAGAGAATTCAATAATGGATACAATTGTACGTCATCTCAAAATAGAATTCAATATTAGCGAAAGAATATGCAAACAATTGTTACAGCTTGCAAAGCAGTACTATTCAGTGATGTTTTCCTGATATACAGTGCTCTTGTGCACACATATTATGATCGTGCACACACACACATGGATAGATGATATTTGTCAAACCACAAAGATACTGTATAGGCGATACGTTCCATGCACGGTCCTCATAATACCGACACGGGAATCGCTCAATGGTTGCCATCGACGTGGCCACTACTAGAGAAGTCTGGCATGTCCATGTGAATGGTAGTCAAGGTTCAGATGCTTGCAAGGAGGAGACCTGAGTGTCAGACTTGTTAGTTAGCTGAAAATCAGACTAACACTACGTGGATCGGATTCCACGTAAAGCTGTAGGTCCCTTAGTTACCCTGGATATTGGGATATTAATAAATAGTCATTTCTGAGCTAAGTCAAACTCAGATAGTAACAATGACTACTCGTTCATCTAAACTCATCACACTCATTCGAAATCCATATTCGACCATATCTTGATGATCGGCGTCTTAGAAATGAATAATGAATAATAATAATTAATTAGTAACAGAAATTACATATGTATATTTATTATGAAGTACCTCAGCTATCTACGGTTAGAAATACAAAAAAAGTTAAGTTATCTGCATTTGTCCCACTAAAGCATTTCTAATTTGTAAAAAGTTAATAAATTTCTTGAAATATTTCTAGTGAATTCTTTATTGTTAAAGTCAGATGTAATAAATCAACGTCGAAATTGAAGTTCCTTTTAAATTGGAAGAAAGCTGAAATACATATCTCGTCGCTACTACGGCCATATAGTATGAACTGATTGGATGCATTTGCTAATTAACCACACCCAATACAATACAAATAAGTGACGCGAGATCAACACTAAATCACAATTTAAACACTAAATCACAAAAGTACTTTGTGCTTCAGATTATATATATTTTCTAGATTTTTGAATTTTAATCTAGTTTTTTCATTTAATTCATTTTTGTATATCCTTTAATTTTGGTTGTTAGATAGTAGTGGAAGGCATAAAAATGATGTATATTTTTATTATACGTTTAAGGCAATATATTACATTTTTATAAAGGCATTTCCATCTTTAATGGAAATTTAAACCTTTATATATTGGTGTTTATTAAAAAGATATTTACTAGTATACTATTTTTTCTTGTTTATTTTTTTCGCTGTACAGTTGTTTTAAATTTTTCGGAAACCTGTAAAGAGGTTTTCATTCCTTTTTTTCAGTCCTGGCATGTTTCAATGAAAGTTTTTATTTTAATTTTTAAATCAAGGCCTCTTTCAGTTAAAAAATGTAAACATTGGAAAATAAATTATTATCCATATCTTAATATATAATATAAAAAAAACAATGTACTCGCTCAAAACGAAATATCCGAACTACTGAACGGAATTTTATGAAATTCGGAGAGAAGTTAGCATTTGTATCATTTAGACTAAGAAAGTTTTATCGAAATTCGTAAAAATAACCCAAAACGTTTCCTTTTTTCCATAAGAGTAACATTGGTATTAATTGGCCAATAAAATAAACTTAAACAGCTAACAAAAGAACATGGCACGAAATCTTAACTAATTCGATTTTGAATGTGAAATATTTAAAGGTAATTTTTACTAACCCTGACATGATTGCACTACTTAGTTAGCATCCCCCAACAATTTGGGGTTTTCTAGACTATAACGACAGCAGGCTAAGCAAAAAACAATGAAAGTAAAATTCCACTCCATAGTGAAGCAAAGGCTGGTGGCTAGTTTATATATAAAATCCAAAAACGGCGTACTTACTCATCTCTGGAACCACTGAACAGATTTTGATGAAATTTGGAGGGAAGTTAGCTATGAATCATAGAGACCAACTAAGAAATTCCTCTCCTTATGGGTATAAACAACCCCTCAAGGTTAATTTTTTTTTTTATATTAGTGACATTTACATTAAATTTATGTAATAATCTATTTCAAACAGCTGATACAAAAAACGTAAATATGACACACAGGCTGGGCTGGTTTGGTTTTCATTTCCATGTTTAAGGTCATTTTCTACTAACTCTGACATAATTGCACTACTGTGTTTAAGTATACTTATAGGGGGCTCTACGCTACAAAATATTTTTATCTAGGAGAACGGCCGTAGGATTAATTTCCATATTGATGTGATGGTTTAGAAATAACCACGGGGGAAGGATAAGCAAGCGTAGAGAACCACTACTTAGCGAAGTAATGGCTATCGGCTAGTTATTATACAGGGTGAAAAAAATATGGAAATGTTTTCACAACAACGTAATTTTTTCCATAGATAGTTTGACAATTTAATTTTTTTAATAATTGTGTTCCATAAATTATAATTTTTGATCAGAGTAATTTACTTAAAACCGTTAAATAGCGGAGAAATAAAATTCTTCAAATTAGTTACTTTTAAATTCAAATTACCGCTACTCTGGAAAAATTAAACCTTATGAAGTTCGATTTGCGGCAGTTAATTTCTCTTGAATAGACAATTTCACTTGATACCAAACTCGACCTAGGCTTATGTTGAAGATTTTTGTTCAACTCCTTGTGGGCCATCCCCCTGAAAAGATGAAATGTCGCTAATGGCATCAAAAAGTATGTTCTTTGTAACCATAATCATGTACAAGATTTCACTTTTACAAGTAAGTCATACAAAAGTTGTGAATGCGTTTTCGTATTTTTTTTTTTTTTTTTTTTGCACCCTGTATATACCCAATAATATTATAATAAAAATGTTCCATGGCGTACGGTTAAAATTAAAGTTGTTATGACCATCCTGGAAAAAATATATACATATTTTTAAATGAAACTACAGTGAACGCTCAGCACAGCAGACGAACAAAGCCATTATTAAATACCAGGTTTTCCTTTTACATCCTCCGAGACTCGCGTCAGAAATGAAACCTCTCATTTCAAAGCCGGTGAATAACACTCCAAGAAGATGTTTGTTCTAAAAATATAAATCTTCATAAACACGTTTTATGAAATTCATAACGCTTTAAAAGTTTTCCTCTGTGTCATTTATACTAGCTTTACTTGTTGGCTGTTGAAAAGTGCTCCAAATAATATGTATTACTAGATAAATGGACACTATAAATATAAGAAAAGGTTTTACGTTTTTATTTACTTTGGTAAAATATTTATTTATGATTTTTTAATCTTAGAATCAATAAGTTATCAAACTAACCTGTATTTACTAGGTTATTTTAAGTAGTTTTTTCCCTACGTAATTAACATTTGATTACGCAATTTAATAATATAAAATAATTTCTATTTCTAAGTGATAAATAAAACAACACTCAGATGAAACATAGGTTCCCAATAACAAATAAATGGTTCCAAAGAATTACTACAAACTTTCTCCCATATGAAACAATAAAAAATCAAGACCTTGAAAATTACCAGCTTGATTCCGAAATATGTTTTTTGTCATAATTAAAAAACTAGTCAAGCTAGAGACATGCGGTTCTTACTAAAATATTTTAAATTGTAATTCACATCTTTTATAGAAATTTAGTAAAAATCGTTAGTGCCTTTTTTGAGAACATTCCATTTTTGTATGTTTTGTGCCAACAAAAATTAAAAAACTAAAATTTCAAAAAGTGAAAAAATGGTCTGGATATATTTGATAAACGCACCTAAAATACCAAATTTCGTAAAAATGTATCCATTCGTTTGTTATCTAGCGAACTTTACATACACACAGACAGACACACATACGGGCATACATCAAAATATTGTTTAGAAAAAACCACTTTTTGGGTTCTGGGGACCCTAAAATAGAGTTTTAGACCAACTTTTAAAAAAATTTTTGGACAATCACAATACTTTCTCTATGCTATGGGAGAAAGTAAAATAACCATGAACAACATTGATGAAATTTTTAATGTTAATACTTTAGGACTAACCAGGTATATGCTAATATATATATATATATATATATACAGAGTGTCCAGCTTCGACTGTCACATATTTTTGAGGATTGTTTGTCAGGTCAATACGAGCAAATAACATGTGTCCTATTTCGATTCGTTTTCTGGCTATGTGACTAAATGTATTTTTTACAAAAATGATGATGTATAAAAACCATTTGACATACAATACTGGATGT
The DNA here is from genome assembly GCA_035578905.1 of Stictocephala bisonia. Lineage (NCBI taxonomy): Eukaryota > Metazoa > Arthropoda > Insecta > Hemiptera > Membracidae > Stictocephala > Stictocephala bisonia. The sequence goes on along the minus strand of JAQJVL010000206.1, from coordinate 182,490 downwards.
TGGTATTAATGCTGATCTTAAAAAGATAGATTTAGTGTAATAAAACGACTGTATGTAAAAGATTATCAGTTTCAAACTGGCGGCTGTTCAAAAATGAAAATGTCAAATAAAAAAATATACACATTTTACCAAAAAATTGTAAGACACACTATTTGTATGCCGACGCACTGTAGTATGCCGATTTAAAAGATTGGTTGATAAATAACAGAGAAACCGTATTTTTTGTGACTGAAAGCATTGTTATCTGAGTTAAGAGTACCCAAATAACAATGGTTTTAGTCACACAAAAAATGGTTTCTCTGTTATTAAATAGTTTTAAATCGGCATACCACTGAATTTATCGTTATATGTTCTACACATATTGTCTTACCATTATTCGGTAAAATGTGTTTTTTAATATATATAATATTATACTTAACATTGTTATACAGCCACCATATTTTGAAACTGATAATCTTAGACAAATATCCTTTTTACACGACATGTATCTTTTTAAAATCAGCTTTCATATGTCAAATTATAATATAGGGTATTAATCTTCGTATAAATCTGAAAGGTTCGTTCAAACTTATACAAAAGTTGTTTTTGTGTTTTGAGAATGAATTCTAAAAAAAAAAACCACTAAAATAAATCAAATTAAACTTTAGTAAATTAAACATATGTGTCTTTAAATTGTTACATAATTTTTTTTCCCCCACTCCAAACATTGTTATGAGATACTTGTTTATTTAAATGGCGTTGTAAAAACAACAAGCTACGACTATCCAACTGATTACGTACTCGCTCTCTGTGCATTGTAGTCTAATAATAGACAACTTGGGGACACACCTGCACGCTTCGCGTGCCAACCCCGACTCTTGCTGCGCTCGATTCACCTCGGCCATCGGCCATCGGCCTCGGCATGTGAGTTTGCCTACAAATAATAGTAGATTATCTGTATATCGTAAAATCACAGTATTACATTTATTTACAGTATTTCACTCACACTACTTGCGTTGCTACCTATTTACTAGTATAAATAACCAATGGTATTATTTAGCCTATTTCAAACGTGTTTATTTCGTTTGTTTTTGTTTAACAGCTGAAGATTAAACTCTTAATGCATCAATAGGGTAATGTCAAACATACAAAATAAAATTTTTTATTTATTTATAAAACAACTGTTATTGATTGCTAAAATCAACCCAATTTTATTCTTATGGAAAAAAGAAAATTTTGAGGGGCTGTTTGTACCCCTTAGGAATGGAGTTTTGGAAAATCCTTTCTTAGTGGGTCCTTTCAATACTAATGCTAACTTCCTTTAAAATGGCATGTAAATCCGTTCTGTGATTTATGATATTTGGTCAGTAATATTTGGCTTTTATATAGATAGTAGGGGAAAGTCATATGATACAGTTCAAATGAAAAAAAAAAATCCTTTTATGCTTATTAGATTATAACTCCGCTCGATACCTGTCCCAAGCCCGGCGTCTCATCTTCCCATAACCGATGAGGAGGAGGAGGGTAGGTCACCTTCCCACAGCTCTCAGTGTGATCCCGATGCTGAGAGCATTCCTATCCCATTAATTCCTTATCCTACCTAACCTCTCCAACCAAGCCAAGGCGGAACAGCGTGGGCCGAGGGCTGAATGGCTGGTGGTAGACCAGTCTATACCATGCAGACTCTGGACACCTGCCGAAATCCAGTTTCAAATAGGCTTACCCTGGCATGCGGGGCTCTGTCGGGGCCAGACCATTTATTTCCCTAGCTACTCGTGGGAATCCTATGGATCCTAATTCAAAAAAATTACCAAAACCTTCACCTAAGGACCGCATTGAGTCCTTAGGCAATGAACCGAGCATGGAAGCAGAGGGCAGCCACACCGGCCAGCCCTTGTTTTCCATTGCTCGGGCCAAATCGACGTCGGGGGGGGGGGGGACTCGTCTCTCTCCGATTCTGAATCAAACTTGGCTGAGGACCGCCCAGAGCCCTCAGACAAGGACCTTGGCACGGGAAACGAAGGCAGCCAAGCTGGCCAGCCTGAAGTCCCCGGCGCTCGGGTCAGGGGTTCAGTGGGGGGGGGGGCATGTCGCTCTCTGACCCCGATAAAATCCTTCCTCGGGGCCCAGGCTCTGATCAGCTGGATCGGACGGCTGAGGCCCTGAATAGAATGAAGATAGCCAGGAAAAAGATTCCTGGCAATCAGAGGAAAAAACTCCTTAGGGAGAGACTTGCTCGGCAGGCTGTACAGTGGGACCCTGCTAAGTATCGTCCCCTGAAGAAAGCCTCTTCGGCGACTTCTAAGGCGGAGGGTGAGAGCTCCAAAGGTGGCGCCAAAAGCGCACGCCCGCAGAGCTCGACCTCTTCACCTACGGAGGCCAGGAGGGGAGCGACTCCTAAGGCGAGGGGTGACGGTCCTAAAGGTGGCGCTAAACGCACACGCCCGCAGGGCTCGACCCCCTCTCCCTCGGAGGCTCAGAGGGATCTGAAGAGACAAAGGAAGGCCGAGGAAGGTTCCCAGGGAACCTCTTCTCAGACCTTCATGGAAGCTCTCAAGTCCATTAAGGTGGCGGTTGTGCCACCTAATTATCCGGAGAGCAAGCTCACTGAAGAGCAAGGCAACCTCATCCAGACTGCTCTGGTTGAGTCGATATGCCTGCTGGACAGTGGTGAGCTCCCCTTGTTCACCAACTCCTACATGGAGAGAGGTGCTCTTATTGTCTCCGTCGAAAACGAGGAGACAAAAACATGGATCACTGCAACTGTTCCTTCTCTCAAACTGTGGGAGGGGGCTCAGTTCAGGATCGGTGACCGAAAGGACATCCTACGGGCTACCAAGGTGCTTTTTAAGACGCCTAAGCAGCTCGGAAAGATGGACGAGTCCAGAATCCTGAAGCTTGTTGATGATCAAAACAAGGAACTGAATGTGAGAGAATGGACCATCATCAGTCGAAAGGCCGATCCGGAAGGAGCAAAGACTTTCGTCTGTCTGGTGGATGACCACGTTCTCTCAGCCATTAAGGCCAAGAGCTATAAGTTGAGGTTGGGGCTCTGGCAGGTCTCGGTGGTCGTTTTGGCTAGGGACAATGCCAAGGGTGATCCAAGCCAACCTGCACCACAGTAGGGCTTCGGCAGCCCTCTGTCAGTCTATGACTGCACACAACATCGACCTGGCCTTGATTCAAGAACCTTGGTTACACAAGGGCAGAATTGCAGGACTGGCCGATGCAAAAGGTAAGATAATTTCCTATTGTTCCACCAATAATGCTAGGACTTGTATCTTGGTACGCAATGGTATGGAAGTATTTCCCCTGTTTGATTTCTGTTCCAGGGACATCACGACAGTGAGAATTACACTGAGCACTGAGGAAGGGCATAGGGAGTTCATCGTCAGCTCTGTGTACCTTCCCTATGATGCTCAGGATCCACCTCCTTCCAGGGAACTAGAAGCCCTGGTTGAGAAACAATCCATTGGTGGGCGGCACCTTCTGGTCAGCTGCGATGCCAATGCACATCATGAAGTATGGGGATCATCTGACTCCAACAGGAGGGGTGAGTACCTATTAAACTTCATAGTAAATTATGATTTATTTATACTAAATCGGGGCAACGAACCCACATTTAGAAACAGAGTTAGAGCAGAAGTCATAGACCTGACCCTTTGCAATGCGGTCACTCTAGGCCTCATTGACAACTGGCGGGTCTCTGACGAACCTTCTCTTTCTGATCATCTGTACATTTGTTTTGATATCAAGGCTAAAATGTCAGCCCTTTCCTCTCCTCACCGAAATTCAAGGCGGACGGATTGGGAGTCCTATGCTGCGGAACTCTCGGCCATTGCGGGATTGGGTCCCGGGGGGGGGGGGGGTAGAGTACGAATAAGGTCTGTCGTGGAATTAGAGCAGGCGGCATCCTGTTTACAGGACGCGATCCTCGAAAGTTACCACGACAACTGTCCAATTTCAAACACACCGCCTAGACCAAAAATCGGGTGGTGGTCAAAATCCCTGGAAGCTAAGAAAAGGCGCGTTAGGATGCTTTCTAACCGCTCTAAGGTGGCCAATTGTCGGGAAGAGTATCGTTTAGCTCTTAACGACTACAATTCATCCATTCGTGATGCCAAGAAGGCTTCATGGCAAACCTTTTGTAGGGGCATTGACTCCATCAAAGAGGCAGCCAGAATCCAGAAAATCTTGGCTAGCGAACCTATCAACCCCATGGGCAGTCTTAGAACCAGCTCAGGGGAACTGACAACTTTACCTGGCGAAACGCTCAAGCTCCTTCTGGAGTGTCACTTCCCAGGGAATCTCGTTGACGATGCTCTGGAAGTATCTGGCCCTCGAGAGATTAGCCCTATACCTAGGGCAACTCGAGAGGACTGGAGGCAAGCTAGACGCATAGTCACCGTTTCCAAAGTTAAATGGGCAATCGACAAGTTCAGCCCATTTAAATCGCCAGGAGGCGACGACATCTTCCCCGCACTGTTGCAGAAGGGCCCACCGAACCTCCACTTTCTACTTTGCGAAATCTTCAGAGCGAGCCTTGCCTTCGGGTATATTCCTCAGTCCTGGAGAGTCAGCAAAGTAGTTTTTATTCCTAAGCGGGGTCGTGGCGACTACACAAACGCCAAATCCTTTAGGCCAATTAGTCTTTCCTCGTTTCTGGTGAAGACCATGGAGAGACTCGTAGAATTTTACATTCGAGAAGGGGCACTTAAAGACTCCCCTTTACATCGAAATCAACATGCATATCTCCCGGGGAAGTCTTGTGAGTCTGCCCTCCATTGTTTGGTCAGACAACTTGAACATTCCCTGGAGAATAAAGAAATCGCTCTAGGAGCCTTTTTGGATATTGAGGGGGCATTCAACAACACCTCATATCAGTCAATTATTCGTGCTCTGGGACAACGTGGTGTAGAGCCTACCATTTGTAGGTGGGTCGACCACATGTTACGGGGCAGAAGAATTCAATCAACCCTTCTAAGTGAGGTGGTGGAGATTTCTGCGAGCCGGGGATGCCCGCAGGGGGGAGTTCTTTCACCCCTCCTGTGGGACCTGGTGGTGGATGATCTCCTAGTCAGCCTCACGGAAAAGGGCATTTTCATACAGGGCTATGCGGATGATCTCGTCCTACTGGTCCGTGGCAAGTACCAGGGCACTGTTACGGACATCATGAACGACAGTCTGGTAGCAGTGAACTCCTGGTGCGCAAGAGGAGGGCTTGCAATAAACCCTTCCAAGACAGTAATAGTTCCCTTCACCAGGAAAAGGGTTCAGGGCTCCTTCAGAGGCCTGGCCCTTGGTGGGGTGTCTCTGCCTGTTTCATCGTCGGTTAAGTATCTGGGAGTAATCCTTGATCAGAAACTGACATGGAACTTGCATCTGGATAAAGTCATCCGCAGAGCTAAGTGGTCCTTTGTGACCACTAGGCGCTGCGTGGGCTCCACATGGGGCCTGTCACCCCATGTCTGCCACTGGCTTTACACAGCGGTCATCAGACCACAAATTACTTACGGGGCTTTGATCTGGTGGCCTAAGGTCAATCAGGTAACAGTCCGGGGTAGGCTTTCCAGCCTACAAAGACTTGCCTGCATGTGCATGACAGGGGCCTTTAGGTCGACCCCTTCTATTGCACTGGAGGTTCTTCTCAACCTGCCGCCCCTTGATCTCTTCATTATTGGGGAGGCTCGGGCGGCGGCTTATAGGCTTCAGCTAACTGGCCACTGGAGGGGGTCCTGCACAGGTCACTCCTCAGTGGCCAATCTAGTAAACGACGAGGTACTCTCAATGAAGTCTGACTTTGTTGGGACTAAGCTCCTTTTCACTAGACCCTATACTGTGGACTTCAGGTCGAGGGAGTACTGGGACGGTGTTAGTAGCCCGGTTTCTTCTCACGACCGAATTGTATGGTTCACAGATGGGTCTAGAATGGGCAACAGAGCTGGATTTGGCGTCTATACTGGCGACCCTAGGACCAACGCTAGCGCGAGCCTGGGAGCGTATGGCACCGTCTTCCAAGCTGAAGTCATCGCAATCCTTCATTGTGCCGCCCAGGCGGTCGAAAGAGGGGTTTGTGGGAAATATATCCGCATCCTCTCAGACAGTCAGGCGGCCCTAGGGGCTCTGGACTCCTGGCAGGTCTCGTCTGGTCTAGTCTGGGAATGCGTGGAGACCCTCAGTATCCTGGGATCAAGAAACCAGGTCTCGCTGGAATGGATCCCAGGACACAGGGGACTAGAAGGCAACGAGCAGGCCGATGCCTTGGCTAGGGAGGGGGCTCTCAAGCCCTTCATTGGTCCTGAGCCGGCCTGCGGCGTTTCGATTACAGCTGCCAAAGCAGCAATTAAAAACTGGGTCAGCGCCAGACATCTGGAAAGATGGCGGCGGTTTCCAGGGCAGAGACTCGGCAAGGTTCTTGTCAAGAATCCCTCCCAGAAGCTGACAAAGTCACTTCTTGGGTTAAGCAAATCGCACGTTAGGCTGGTGGTGGGACTCATCACCGGCCACGGCAAATTCCGGAGGCATTTAAGAACGGTGGGACTCTTTGCGGAGGATCCCATCTGTCGCCTCTGTGGGGAGGACGAAGAGTCAGCAGAACACATTGTCCTGGAGTGTGAGGCTCTTGGTGCCAGAAGAAGAGCACTCTTTGAAAGCTCACCTCTGGGACAGTTGGAAATTACCAATCTAGTGAAGAAGCTCCTTGACTTGGTCAAGGGCAGCCAGCTTTACGACGATTAGGCACCGGGATTGGCACAAAAAGCCTTAGGCTTCGTTGCAAGGGTTGGCTGGACCAACTATTTATCCCCTTTTAAACTAAACTAAACTAAACTATTAGATTATTGATTTGTATGATGATCCACATAAAATTATTCCTGAAAATAAATTTCAAAAGCAATTTCAGGTTTTAAATGGTAATTTTATTTTTTTTTATTTGTACAGTCTTTATTGTAGAATACGATTTACAGAAAGTTTGATCTCTTTGACAATGTAAAAGAATTTTGACATGATCAGACTATTATGTTTTCAGCACTTCTGGCTTTCTCGCTGTTCTGTATACAGTATATATATATGAATGAATACAACTAGCTGCTGGAAATCATTATACTTCCGTGACTTGATTCGCACCAAAAGACCCTAGTCGCAATACAGAAGAAGCAACAAACCTAAGAGGTTATCTAGATAACGTTTTTCGGGTTAAAATCCACTTTTCATTATGATGAAAACATATGAAGGGTATTTGGCCTTTGCTGATAAAATTGCCTTTAGAACAATGGATTATTTGTTATATGAAAGAGCCCGAAAATAATATACGATCACGTAACAACAGTGAAAGAAGATTTAATTGTTTAACTATAAAAAAATTAAAAGTTTAGTTTCAACCGAAATGAGATCAAAACTGTATCTTCAAACGTCCAATTTTTAACAACTGTAACACACGAAGTCAGGGCAATGCCAATGACTCGTGACGTCAATGCCAGAGATTCACATTTAACCGGGTGTATTCATAGACGTGATTCATCTGGGGACTATCCGCTAGTGGACGCCGCGTTCTACACTTCCAGCCTTCACACTTCTGGGACACGTGTTTCTGGTTGTAGAACAACTGTAACACACGAAGTCAGGGCAATGCCAATGACTCGTGACGTCACTGCCAGAGGTTTACATTTAACCGGGTGTATTCATAGACGTGATTCATCCGGGGACTATCCGCTAGTGGACGCCGCGTTCTACACCTCCAACCTTCACACTTCTGGGACACGTGTTTCTGGTTGTAGAACAACTGTAACACACGAAGTCAGGGCAATGCCAATGACTTGTGACGTCACTGCCAGAGGTTTACATTTAACCGGGTGTATTCATAGACGTGATTCATCTGGAGACTATCCGCTAGTGGACGCCGCGTTCTACACCTCCAACCTTCACACTTATGGGACACGTGTTTCTGGTTGTAGAACAACTGTAACACACGAAGTCAGGGCAATGCCAATGACTCGTGACGTCAATGCCAGAGGTTTACATTTAACCGAGTGTATTCATAGACGTGATTCATCTGGGGACTATCCGCTAGTGGACGCCGCGTTCTACACCTCCAACCTTCACACTTATGGGACACGTGTTTCTGGTTGTAGAACAACTGTAACACACGAAGTCAGGGCAATGCCAATGACTCGTGACGTCAATGCCAGAGATTCACATTTAACCGGGTGTATTCATAGACGTGATTCATCTGGGGACTATCCGCTAGTGGACGCCACGTTCTACACTTCCAGCCTTCACACTTCTGGGACACGTGTTTCTGGTTGTAGAACAACTGTAACACACGAAGTCAGGGCAATGCCAATGACTCGTGACGTCACTGCCAGAGGTTTACATTTAACCGGGTGTATTCATAGACGTGATTCATCCGGGGACTATCCGCTAGTGGACGCCGCGTTCTACACCTCCAACCTTCACACTTCTGGGACACGTGTTTCTGGTTGTAGAACAACTGTAACACACGAAGTCAGGGCAATGCCAATGACTTGTGACGTCACTGCCAGAGGTTTACATTTAACCGGGTGTATTCATAGACGTGATTCATCTGGAGACTATCCGCTAGTGGACGCCGCGTTCTACACCTCCAACCTTCACACTTATGGGACACGTGTTTCTGGTTGTAGAACAACTGTAACACACGAAGTCAGGGCAATGCCAATGACTCGTGACGTCAATGCCAGAGGTTTACATTTAACCGAGTGTATTCATAGACGTGATTCATCTGGGGACTATCCGCTAGTGGACGCCGCGTTCTACACCTCCAACCTTCACACTTATGGGACACGTGTTTCTGGTTGTAGAACAACTGTAACACACGAAGTCAGGGCAATGCCAATGACTTGTGACGTCACTGCCAGAGGTTTACATTTAACCGGGTGTATTCATAGACGTGATTCATCCGGGGACTATCCGCTAGTGGACGCCGCGTTCTACACCTCCAACCTTCACACTTCTGGGACACGTGTTTCTGGTTGTAGAACAACTGTAACACACGAAGTCAGGGCAATGCCAATGACTCGTGACGTCAATGCCAGAGGTTTACATTTAACCGAGTGTATTCATAGACGTGATTCATCTGGGGACTATCCGCTAGTGGACGCCGCGTTCTACACCTCCAACCTTCACACTTATGGGACACGTGTTTCTGGTTGTAGAACAACTGTAACACACGAAGTCAGGGCAATGCCAATGACTCGTGACGTCAATGCCAGAGGTTTACATTTAACCGAGTGTATTCATAGACGTGATTCATCTGGGGACTATCCGCTAGTGGACGCCGCGTTCTACACCTCCAACCTTCACACTTATGGGACACGTGTTTCTGGTTGTAGAACAACTGTAACACACGAAGTCAGGGCAATGCCAATGACTCATGACGTCAATGCCAGAGGTTTACATTTAACCGAGTGTATTCATAGACGTGATTCATCTGGGGACTATCCGCTAGTGGACGCCGCGTTCTACACCTCCAACCTTCACACTTATGGGACACGTGTTTCTGGTTGTAGAACAACTGTAACACACGAAGTCAGGGCAATGCCAATGACTCGTGACGTCAATGCCAGAGGTTTACATTTAACCGAGTGTATTCATAGACGTGATTCATCTGGGGACTATCCGCTAGTGGACGCCGCGTTCTACACCTCCAACCTTCACACTTATGGGACACGTGTTTCTGGTTGTAGAACAACTGTAACACACGAAGTCAGGGCAATGCCAATGACTCGTGACGTCAATGCCAGAGGTTTACATTTAACCGAGTGTATTCATAGACGTGATTCATCTGGGGACTATCCGCTAGTGGACGCCGCGTTCTACACCTCCAACCTTCACACTTATGGGACACGTGTTTCTGGTTGTAGAACAACTGTAACACACGAAGTCAGGGCAATGCCAATGACTCATGACGTCAATGCCAGAGGTTTACATTTAACCGAGTGTATTCATAGACGTGATTCATCTGGGGACTATCCGCTAGTGGACGCCGCGTTCTACACCTCCAACCTTCACACTTATGGGACACGTGTTTCTGGTTGTAGAACAACTGTAACACACGAAGTCAGGGCAATGCCAATGACTCGTGACGTCAATGCCAGAGGTTTACATTTAACCGAGTGTATTCATAGACGTGATTCATCTGGAGACTATCCGCTAGTGGACGCTGCGTTCTACACCTCCAACCTTCACACTTGTGGGAAATGTTGGCTTTACACTATTGTCTCATGGTTGAAAACCTGTTATTATTTAACATTAAACATCTGTTTTTTGTAAGTTATTATTCTAGTTACTCGTTGTAAAAATTCAATTTATAAAATTGAAAATCTAAATTATAATGTATGTTCTTTTAAGTATTATTAAAAATAGGATGGTAAGTTGTGTATGAAATGAAGAGTGAAAGTACCTTTCTAAAGTACTGTCTCATTTCTAGTGTCCAATTACTAGTTTTTCAGAATATAATGCATTACAACAAAATTGTGATTAGTATAAACAGGAAAATACAGTTTCTAGTTGTTGGAACAATTTTCTTCTGACTGTTTGTGGGCCATCCGTAAAATGGAAGTTACTTAAAAATTATATTAATAGGTGCAATAATGATGTAGACTACCAAATTGTATTGCTTTATCTGTAATCGTTCAACAATTATTCATCTGTTTCGGGATTTTTCATCCACACTGTTTATAGATAAAACTTTAATTTTACAGTTCAAAAGATAACCACAGATGTGAGGTAGAAGTTAAACCCTATACGTCTGTAATAAAGAATTGAAAATATCTTCTGATAATAAAAAAATATTATGCATTCTGGATAGATTATTTAAGGGAGAATAATATCCCTCTCAAAAGGGAAAAAAATCCATCTCAAACTGAAGTGAGATAAATCAACCAGTTTCCTGAAGAGTCCACAATCCCAGCACACCGTAGTGTTCAAATAAAATGCAAGCTTCTGTTAAAAGCATTTTATTTTACTCTGTTGACGATTTCCGGTCGCGTCGTTGGGAATCACGAAAACGAATCAACTATAAATCTGACATTGATTAAAATGTTTAAGGATAGAATAAGAGTTAGATTTAAGGAGGCTTTATCTGTGTACAGAATTGAGTATTGAGTTAAATTATCCAATTAAATAAAGATATATTATTATTGTTTTACTAATACTTTAACTAATTCAAAAAAGAGCTATAAAGAGTACCAGAAAAATATTATGTTAATTTAAAACTGAATTTCAAACTTGCAGACAGTAGTAAAAAGGATATGAAATAAATGAAATGAAATAAATGATTTATTCAGTCACTATAAACAAACATAAAACAAAATATCAACTCTGAATATCAACTGCCACAATCTCAAGTAACGTGGCAGTGCTACAACAATATTTACACAAAGAAAACTAGAGTCCAGCTTGTACTTTCAACTGATAAGAGAGTCGCTCCTTGTGTCGTCTTATCTATTAAACTGGAAGTATAATTATGTAATTGTATATTATGACTAATTAACAAGTTTAAATTTTAAGCTATTACTTTATGAATTATTAAAATGATAGTGACTTACATTTCTAAAATATTATTTACATAAAATATTTAAAAAAATATATTTTTGGTAACGATGAATAACAAAGAAACTAATACATAAAACTAAACCTGATTTCATTTATGTATTTAATAAGCAGTAAGTGTTCATTTTACTGATATACAAATAATATATATAAATTTAATAACATGATTTAAATTAACACATTATTTAGAAAAGTGATATCTTCATAACTGAAAAGCCATAGTTTTATTTTCTTTGAATAAAGCTTCACATTATTAATACTTTTAATGTCGGATGGTAAACTATTAAAATACTTTGGGCCTAAATAATTAAAGGAATGTCTAAAAAGTGATTTTTTTTACCTTAGGTAAACGAAAAATCTTGCTACTAAAACTTCTAGTGTTATAAAACAAATTATTTGTCTGAGTATTTCCACTCATAATAAAAAATAAACGTAACACTTTAAACACAAATATAGAAGTATACATTTTGACATAAGAAAACTAAAACTCCTTATGCTTAGAAGATAAATCCTACACGCGCGTAATGAATTATTGAAAATATATAGTTATAATGAAGAAATACTATGCAATCTAGATATATTATTTAAGGGAGAAAAATGCCCCGCGAAATTAACGGGCATATTCCATTCACATTGAAATCCATCAACTAATTGTAGCCTCACAGATAAAAAATTAAATGTATCATAACCCATTAAAATTACGCATACATAACTGATTTTACTGTTGTATTTGGTTTTTCAATTTATTACTTAAGTCATTATTGACGATTCGTTGGTTCTATTTACATTGGAAACGTGGGTTTTTTTTTTCAAAGTTAAATGTGACCTTAAGAATTAGTAATGCTATGAGACGAGAGGCAGAGAGAACAACCGAACTGCAAGACACAGAACGGTGGCTCATAAACGTTTACCTTCACAGACAGTTCTTCGTCAATAGACTGCCAAACTCGATTAAAAATGCTCCGACGAGTATGTCAATTAAACTCGGTTGAAAACAATTGTAATGAAAGAAGCCTTTTACAACTATGACGAGATTATGGCAGAGGCTAGGGAGAAAATGTGAATAAGTAAGGAAAAAGTGAATGTGACAATTCTGTATGTATGAATGTGACCTTTATGTGTGACTGTGACTGTTAAATTGTAACCACCCAACATTGATTGACGAGTGCAATACAAAAGTGGCACATTAACTTAACATCGGAAATTACAATTAATTGTAATATCGTAAGTAAGCAATTACAAAATTATCGCAGATATCAACAAATGTTTATCACTAAATGTTGGTTACTTTAAAATCATGGATTATTGTCAGTGTGCTATTATTAAAGTAATTTTACAGTAGTCATAATAATATTGTTATAAGAATGTTACAACTACAAATGATTCAGCTACTGTTAAATTGCTAATTAGGGCTACAATTTAAGAAACAAAACAGACTAAAATAACTATAAATCTACTATTCAAATGTATCCTAACATTGAAGGCACATTTTCTTGGACTTTTCTGATAAACTCGCACATTATATGGAGTGCTACAGTAACTATCATATAAAAGTTAACCTGAAGAGTACTTTTTCTTAAAACTTCACTCACCAGTTCACACGGGCCTGTGCTTGAACTTAATTCAAAAAGTTAAGTATCGACTTTTAGTTCAATTGAGCATTCGACAATTTGACTTTTTTATTAATATTAAAAAACGAGATGCCGATTTCCTTATTTTCCTTACTCTGCCTACGCAATGCTCCTTAGAATGATCTATCTGCTATGTTTATTTTTCAAGAGATGAACGTTTATGGCCTCAAAACTACCCATACACGTACTGTGGTAATGACCCACCCGCCCACCTATACACGTAATGTGGTAATGACCTACTCATACACGTACTGTGGTAATTACCCACCCGCCCACCCATACACGTACTGTGGTAATGACCCACCCGCCCACCTATACACGTAATGTGGTAATGACCTACTCATACACGTACTGTGGTAATGACCCACCCGCCCACCTATACACGTAATGTGGTAATGACCTACCCATACACGTACTGTGGTAATGACCCATCCGCCCACCCATACACGTACTGTGGTAATGACCTACCTATACACGTAATGTGGTAATGACCTACTCATACACGTACTGTGGTAATGACCCACCCGCCCACCTATACACGTAATGTGGTAATGACCTACCCATATACGTACTGTGGTAATGACCCATCCGCCCACCCATACACGTACTGTGGTAATGACCTACCTATACACGTAATGTGGTAATGACCTACCCATACACGTACTGTGGTAATGACCCACCCGCCCACTCATACACGTACTGTGGTAATTACCCACCCGCCCACCCATACACGTACTGTGGTAATGACCCACCCGCCTGACCATACACGTACTGTGGTAATGACCTACCCATACACGTACTGTGGTAATGACCCACCCGCCCACCCATACATGTACTGTGGTAATGACCTACCTATACACGTAATGTGGTAATGACCTACCCATACACGTACTGTGGTAATGACCCACCCGCCCACTCATACACGTACTGTGGTAATTACCCACCCGCCCACCCATACACGTACTGTGGTAATGACCCACCCGCTCACCCATACACGTACTGTGGTAATGATTGTTATTTACCTTGCCCATAGATAGACAGAGTAAGAAGGCGAAGTAGTACAGTCGAAGGCAGGGGCGTACTCAGGAGGGACCTAGGGCCCCCAACCTGAGTACACACATTTTGTAAAAAAACAATCGGAAGCATCACTCAACAATAACTGTAATGGGCGATAGCTGAAAATAGTTACTTCATGATTATAGAGGGTAGCACTTTCTTTAATCTTATTTGTAGGCTTAACTATAATTATACATAATATACAAATAAAGATAATTTTAGTTATATTTTTACTTTTAATGGCGTTTTATACATGTGTCAGTTGGCCCCCTTCAAACACTAACCCTGGGTACACTCCTGTTCGAAGGTGATACATTATGTTGAGTTGTTAGTTTAATTGTCAAGTCCATAATTGTAACTAACACGTGGTAAGTCTTTGAGATGTGTCCAATTAGAGAGAAAGGGTGCACAATTATAAACACACAACAGGGGTTTTAAGGAGACAACAACACCGAGACGATGCAAAATCATGTTCTTCTACGAATACTGTTTTGCCAGTTACCTTTTGTAGTGCGCAATTGAAGTATTACGTCCTTTTCATGTTCCAGTTGAATAAATCAACAACAATGCCAGTGCTGCCTTTTTATACAGCAAAATAGATAAAAATATGTTTGTACGTGTATTCTGTGTTCCAAGGATTCTTACTTTTTAAAGTAGGCCAGTCCTATTATTTATACTTTTAGGTACTGTGGGCTTACAATTAAAATTAATTAAGCATAAACATAATGAGGATTGACAGTTAAAAATAAGTAATTTTTACATGGTAAAGAAGCATTATATCATTATGTTTATTCGTATATAGTTATACATTTTTTACTATTTATTTTCATATATTTAATTTAAACTATAATTTACTATTTTTTAAGGTTTTATATATTATATTATTATTACGTATACATTATAATAGCGTAAAGTTACCTAATACAAGTAAACTGTTTATAATTAATCAGTTTTAAAATACATTTCATGTCTTTTTCTCCCTTTTGTAAACACATTAGGTTTTAACTACATGAAGAAGATTTCCTGGAAATAATTTTTAGTAATAACTAGCCGACCCGTGCGAAGCATTCGCACTGTATTCTCTTTAAATCCCTCTTAATTAAAGTGCACACAGTATAGTTAGTAACGCATAGTTAGAGTGCAATTTAACCTAATGTAAATATGGATTAAAGAAGAAATAAAATATGTGAGTTTAAATTTAATATAATTTATTTTATAAATGTTAGGTTGTTATTTACAAATTAAAAGCATATTTACAAATTCAAAGTACCTCTTTAAACACTATGTTTGATGTGATTATGTGGTCATCGGTAATTGTTTGTTGGTGGGTTTCTTTGACACATATATAGATGTCACTGAAAGAGCGCACCCTGGATAACGCCACATACAATTGACCATGTGAAAAAACAGAGTCTGGCAAGAACAATCCTGCCTTTGTTAGAGTCCTGTCCCTGTGCCTTATTAATAGTCATGGCGAATGCAACTTTGATGGGATATTGCCTCCGAGTCAGTTTGAAAGGCACAATAGGATAAGAAGGTGTTAGGTTAATGCGTGGTATAACGACAGTTTGACCAAAATCGCTCAATTTTGCTGTGATAGTGTGGTTGCCCAAGTGAGTTACAACCAATCTTGCGCCATTAATTAAGCCCTGCTTAGCGTTTAGATTTCTAATCAACATGATGATGGCGTTCTTTTTTATTATCAGTTTATGTGGTGGCAACCCTGAAGGGCTTAATTAATTCAAACATTCCAACGGATACACCTGAGCATTTTCCGTTACTTCGCAGAGAACAGAATCAGAACTTAGATAAACTTTTTCATCTCCAGGTAACATATTTGAAACAACATAATCATTGATTGTGGTACAATTGTCATTTTTTGGACATAATATGGCTGATGAATATAATTGGTTGACATTGGATTCATTGATTTCGTTGACATCAAAAACTTTGGAAATGAGCCTGTTGTAGTCAATGTGGCAATGTTTTGGAATTGCGATTGCTTGGTTGGGGTACTCTGGAACAAATTCTAAATCACCATTCCCTAATTTTAGTAACCATTCTGTGAAAACTTGGTCGTCATTTGCTCTCATGTTTTTCGATAATTTACGAGTTTTTACATGAGCCCACAATGGAGACCGTTTAACTGAACGTTCGACAATGGCTGTTCTAGCGCCGTGTCTAAGTACTGGCAAAACTTGTCGGAAGTCGCCTCCAAAGACAATAATTTTTCCTCCATAAGGTAGGTCGTTATTCATTATGTCTCGTATGAGTCTATCAACTACGCCGAGTGTCTCTTTCGGAACCATGAACACCTCATTCCAGATGATGAGGTCTGCTTGACGCAGAAGTTGCGCGTCCTTGGTGTGAGTGCGCATTGATGAGACAGACGTGTCTAAAATGGGTACTGGTAGTTTGAAGAGAGAATGTGAGGTTTGTCCACCTGGTAGAAGCTGTGCAGCAATTCCTGTCCACGCTACTGGGAGTACAACTTTGCTCTCTCCGCGCAAAATATGGCATAGCGTTTTGAAGACGAAGGTTTTACCAGAACCTCCAGGACCGTCAATGAAGTAAGAATTTGGAATTTTGTTTCGTACTGAATGAAGTACCTCATCAGTAATGGCCTTTTGTTCATCATTCAGATTTCCGTAAGCTGTTGTTCCGTTTGCTTGCTCTTCTTGTATGTTTTAGAGGGTTTTTGTAATTTGTTCCAAGGTAACAACTGGCATCGGCAGATGAAAACCTTCTCAGTTTCTACCATGCTGAGTAAACATTTCTTCTAGCTGCTGCAGCGTCAGGTTGTAAGCTTGTATGGGCATGTGTTGCATTAGGAAATCTTCGCTAAGTGCGTCTTTAAAAGTCTCCAAGAGCTCCGGTATGTTAGCTGGAGAGCAGAAAATGCATATTGTTGCAAAAAGCCATCTCGATTGAGTTGGCATCTGGTGACCGGCAGCTTCAAGCAGACAATCTTTCCACTCAGCGTCGTTGACCACCAGGTGGAGTTTTTCTGCAGCTTCTTGAAAGGAATTGCATAGATTTCCATCTACCGTCCGAATGTCCTCAAACGACAGTGGGCCTCTAATGTGGAGAAGTAGTACTCGCAGATAATAGCGTTCAATATCAGAGGGACTTACGGTGAAAATTCGTCCAATGCATTTGGTCTTATTCTTGCGGACGTTCCATTGGCCGTTGGTCCACACGAAGTGTTCAGGAATCTCGTGGTAAAGGTATGCGCGTGCAGCAATATTGGTTTGACACAATATAAAAAACCCCATAAGTTTGGAGGTACGCTCAAAGTTGACGTCATTTTCTTCTCCAGCTTGAAAGAAGAGTAATTGTCCCTCCGGTAAATGGATAGAGAGTCGCTCGATGGTGTGAGATCGATGGAAAAGCTTCCGTTCAAGTATGCGCCACATCGCCTCGGGGGGGCTCACATATCGGCAACTCAAGAAGTTATCGATTTCGTCAAAGTTGATGCATTGTTGCCCTTCATCATTGGAGGTCACATGTAACGCAGCACAGTCATAACCCTTGTACACATATTTATAAAGATATTTGACAGATTTAATTGAAGCGCAATGTTCCACATTAATGTGAGCATCGTATTTCCTACTAGGCAATCTGTTGTAGGGCACAATCCATCGATTATCAATATCAAGCGATCGTAGTCATTGTAATGCCGTCATCACGTCTCCTATAAATTGGATAGCCATTGACGTTTATATTTGTTTCACTTTGAAAATCTTTAGGTACAGGTTCCCTCTTTCATGCAAGGGCTATTCTGGTTGATATAATCGCATGGTCCGTGTACCATACTTTCTTGAATGACTTTAAAAAGGCCGGGGTCGGTGTCTTTATCGGGAATTTCAGCACAGATCAAAGCGTCTACATCTTCTGGAGAATGCAATTTATCTGCATCAGCCAAAATAAGCAAGATGTGACAATGAGGAAGGCCCCGTTTTTGAAACTCAAAAACCGCGACATAGGCAATGACTACGCCAAACACGTGTTTTTTCAATAGATCATCAAAGATTGCTTGTAATTTTAGGTGAAAACCTCTTGTTACCAAGTCAGGTCTATGTTTAACTTGTTTTGATTTATTTAATTCACATGTTAGAGCTGATCGAATAATGTAAATAAACATTTCAAGTTTAAATTACTTGCAGAATGATATAATAGGTCGTTTTTCCAAAACAAATATTGGAAAATGAGGGATTTGTATATTTTCATCAAGTAGTGGGTTAAAAAAGCTTTAAAATGACACCTCATTTATGAAAATTGGTGAAGAATTAAGGAACTTATGGCGTACCGACAAAAAAAATTACTTTAGAAATTATAATATATATAGATGCGTACTGTAACAGAAACAGGCAGACAAGATCATGTTTAAAATGGAGGGCAAGGAAAGGCCTAATAAATACAGTATATCTTTTTGACCTAATCGGACTTACATCTATGATTGATTAATGAGTTTTAGGACCACAAATCGTATAGCTTACAGAAAAATAGATATAGAGCTTGATAAAAATACAGCTCTGATTATGGATGTTGAAATATTATAGCTTTTTTAATTAGCATCACAGGTGCTAGCACATTTACAGCACAAGTAAACGTCACACAACACAAATTTACCACAATATAAGCACAAAATGCACAAATATACTACAATAAAAGTACAAAATGCACAAATATTATGGTCAGCGTGGTTCACCGAAATCGATCACCATAATATTTGTGCATTTTGTACTTGTATTGTAGTATATTTGTGCATTTTGTGCTTATATTGTGGTAAATTTGTGTTGTGTGACGTTTACTTGTGCTGTAGATGTGAAATAATATGTATCAAGTGTCTTGACACAAGTATTGAAAATGAACAGAGAAATCACATATTATATTAAGGGTGTCTCGATATAAATATTGATAACATACGGAGAAATAACATTTATTATGGGTGTCTTGATATAAATATTGATAAATTACTGAGACATAATATTTATTAAAGATGTTTCTATATAAATATTAATAAAGGACAACATAATAATTATTTAAGGTGTCTCGATATAACTATTGATGAATTACAGGGAAATCACATTTATTGATGGTTTCTCGATATTAATATTGATAAAGGGCAGAAGCATCTCATTTATTAAAGGCATCTCGATATAAATATTGATAAAATACGGAGAAATCACATTTATTGAGGGTGTCTCGACATAAATATTAATAAAGGTCACAGAAATCACATTTATTGAGGGTGTCTCGACATAAATATTAATAAAGGTCACAGAAATCAAATTTATTGAGGGTGTCTCGATATAAATATTGATAAAGGAAAGAGAAATCACATTTATTAAAGGTGTATCGATATAAATATTGATAAAGGATAGAGGACTCACAATTTATTAAGGGTATATTGATATAGTGATAAAGGACAGATAAAACACATTTATTAAGAGTGTCTTGATATAAATACTAATAAAGGACAGAGCAATCACAATGTATTAAGGGCGTCTTGATATAAATATTGATAATATACATATAAATTGCATTTATTGAAGGTGTCTCGATATAAATATTGATAAAGGATAGAGAAATTACATTTATTAAGTGTGTATGGAAATAAATATTGATAAAAATATAAATTTTATTTATTTGAGGATGTCTAGATATAAACATAAATAAAGAACATAGAAATCAAATTTATTAAGCGTGCCTTAGTAAAAATATTGTAAAGAACGATACACTTATATTTATTCCAGATGAGATATAAATTTCGATAAAAGACATAGATACCACATATAATTAAGAGTTTATTCAAATAAATATTTGTAATAGATATAGTAATATCTTTTTTAAATGACGCAACGATGAGTTACTGAATAATCATAAGAAAAAGATAAACGTAAGGTAAACTATATGATTTTTATTGTATAGACCTCGATAAAATAACATTTTAATCGTGAAATATTTTAAATAAAAATATACTAAAGGAATTTAATTATTAGCCTAATATTCATATATTGAGGATCTCTCCATGTTTATCGTGGTTTGAAACACAAAAATGTTGTTTACATTTCGAAAACATAGAACATGTAAAAACACCGATGGAATAAATCACACGCATATCATTTTCCTCGTCACATTGTTATATTTTACCAAGTTATACATTTTTCCTTGCCTTCTGGGAACTGAAATGTTTATGTTTTCCAAACCAATCACCGTAAAAAACACTGATGTTACTTTAACGAAAGGGGCAAATGTTTTTATTGGAAAAATTATTGCGTGAAAATGGTGTAGTCATTTAAAATGAAACTTTAGTAATGACTGATGAAATATAAAAAACTTACCTGATTTGCAATTTAACTAACCTCAAAACTTCAACTTGCACATTTTACGAAATGGTGCAGTGCTGCTGGTTATTCCTCTTCTCACGACAAAAATATTGCTCTAGATCTTAAAAACTGAATTAAAAAAAAATATAATATATCGGTAAGAATCTGTTTCACTTTTCAAACTTGATTTAAAGAATTACAAACTTGACATGGCATTTGAGTGAAGCTCTGACGCACAGTGTTGCCAATAGTACCGCACTTGACACATAGAGCACCCGTACTCTTCGTTTTGACATACGACAGACAACAATTAATTACTTGTTGAGTTATGAATCCGCTTTAATATGCATTTTTAATTTGTTCAAACAATCAGGGCCTATGGACGTAAGCTGCAGGGGGCGTACGGCCGAGAGAAAAAAAAAATATTTAAGAAAATGCCTAGAAATAAAACAAATAGTCGTAACCTAACATTTATTGAATCGATTAAAAAATCAGGCTAATAAAGAATACTGATTTTGAAGTTCATAATAATTGTTGTTATAAATAATTGTTGTTGAAGTTAAACTATTTTTCAAGGTTATGCATCAACTTCGTTACTACATTGATTTCAAACACGGTATAGGGTTTTTCAAGTAGACATAATAATATTATTATATTATTATGTCTATAGGGATGCCGTCGAGCGGTACGCATCGTATTGCCACTGCCAGCTCTACGCAACTCCCATGTTCCTCGTACAGAGGAGGGTGACCGTCTTAGTTTCCTTAATTTCAATTTATGTCGTAAGTGTGATTTTAATTTATATTATTCATTTTCATAGCTTTTACACACTTGTTTGTATTATTTTAGATAGGCAATCTCGTAATTGAACGGAAAAATGTATTTTTTATACAATTACAATTTACTATTTGTACATACAATCTGTCTAGTTTTACTTTAAAATTCATTTTTTGTGTCACATTATCAAAATACTTCACGTAAGCTGTGTTTTTGAAACTAAACCTATTTTATAATGTATTACAGAGTTTTTTTTTATTTTTATTTATATGCCAAAATGAATAATGTGAATAAAACCAAAGTATGAGAAGTAAAAACAGTAATATCACAGTACAGTGACGACTCCTCGTTTATTGGTGACAAGCCAGACGGGGTCCTAGCGGCCAGCCAGCAGCAGAGCGTGTCTCTGCACTGTTTACATCGACATCTGTGATTAGTAATATCACAGTGAGTACAGTGACGACTCCTCGTTTATTGGTGACAAGCCAGACGGGGTCCTAGCGGCCAGCCAGCAGCAGAGCGTGTCTCTGCACTGTTTACATCGACATCTGTGATTAGTAATATCACAGTAAGTACAGTGACGACTCCTCGTTTATTGGTGACATGCCAGACGGGGTCCTAGCGGCCAGCCAGCAGCAGAGCGTGTCTCTGCACTGTTTACATCGACATCTGTGATTAGTAATATCACAGTGAGCACAGTGACGACTCCTCGTTTATTGGTGACAAGCCAGATGGGGTCCTAGCAGCCAGCCAGCAGCAGAGCGTGTCTCTGCACTGTTTACATCGACATCTGTGATTAGTAATATCACAGTGAGTACAGTGACGACTCCTCGTTTATTGGTGACAAGCCAGACGGGGTCCTAGCGGCCAGCCAGCAGCAGAGCGTGTCTCTGCACTGTTTACATCGACATCTGTGATTAGTAATATCACAGTGAGTACAGTGACGACTCCTCGTTTATTGGTGACAAGCCAGACGGGGTCCTAGCGGCCAGCCAGCAGCAGAGCGTGTCTCTGCACTGTTTACATCGACATCTGTGATTAGTAATATCACAGTGAGTACAGTGACGACTCCTCGTTTATTGGTGACAAGCCAGACGGGGTCCTAGCGGCCAGCCAGCAGCAGAGCGTGTCTCTGCACTGTTTATATCGACATCTGTGATTAGTAATATCACAGTACAGTGACGACTCCTCGTTTATTGGTGACAAGCCAGACGGGGTCCTAGCGGCCAGCCAGCAGCAGAGCGTGTCTCTGCACTGTTTACATCGACATCTGTGATTAGTAACTGTCAAATGACAATGATTAATAATTGACCATAAAACTTATTATATTGTTATTATTCCACTTCTTTGCAAGATACAATGGAATTAAACTGTAATGTAGAGGAGTTGTGCTGTCAGGCTACCTAGAGCGCCAGCTAAGTAACACTCCAATACAAGTATCGTGACTGTCTGTTATTTAAGGTGGTGCAACCGGTTTTCGGTGAGTTAATTATTTTCCAATTTTATAGTAAAAATTAGTTAATGTACCTTCCCTTGAGACAGGAAAAATATATAAAACATATTTTTAACCACTACATTCCAACTTGTAGCCTTTTAAAGAGGTAAATTTAGCTGATTTTAAATCAGCATTAAGACAAAACCGTTCGAAGTACAAATTAAATTTTTTATAGCTACGTTTTATAACACATAACTGAAGGGATTACGACGATTTAAATTTTTTTAAATGTAAAAATATTTATAATTTTAAAGGTGGAAAAATGCTCCTTTTAAACTTTACAATTATAAATATTCTTACATTTTTTAAATGAAAAACATCTTAATCCCTTCAGTTATGTGTAAAAAACGTAGTTATAAAAATTAAATTTGTGCTTCGAATGGTTTTGTCTTAATGCTGATTTAAAGCTAAATTTATCTCTTCAAAAGGCCACAAGTTCTAATGTAGTAGTTAAAAAAATTTGTGGTGTATTTTTCCTGTCTCAAGGGAAGGTACATTATCTAATTTTGATTACAAATTTGGGAAATAATTAATTCACCGAAAACCGATTGCACCACCTTAACATGCGAATCAACCAATCTTTTGTTAATGCAATAACGGTATTTTGTTAAGGCCAGAACCAAGTAAATTCCTCAAAAACCTTACAATGATAAACTTTCATCGTGGAGTGGTGTTTACTGGTTAATAAAAGTAATTAATTTTAACCAGACTAGGGGGCGGAAAACAATATCGGTCCTAGAGGAGCCAAAATGCTAAATCCGACCCTGCAAACAATAATATAACAGAATAATATATAAATAAAAGGCAATATAAACAATACAAAGTTTCGCGTTATGTTGATCGTTTTAATTCATTTTAATTCGTAATGAATTCATTTTAAGTTTGATACTGTCATCTGTACGTCATGTATGTTTTTATGACAATAAATGATTTGAATTGGAATTTAAATCGTGGATTGATTATGTTCGTGTAAATTCGTGAATATTGAACATGTTCCACACTTTTTTCACTTATATTAACAACAAATAATATTGTATATTGTTATAGACATATAATAAATGCTCAATTTTTACAATGATAAATAAAAATATACAAACTGATGGTGATCAATATGTATTTTTCTCTTTAAAGCATTAACGCCAGTAATGAATTGAATAAATATAAATACAAATCAATATAAACATCAATCTATAAATAAAAAAATATAACAATATAAATGTAAATTATAAACAGTGACACTATGAAAGTGTTGGGCTTGCAAGTAAGTACGAATCTGTGCTACTTTACTTGCAGGAGAAAGTCTCATTAGAAAGAATTTATTAGAAGACTTACAAATTCAAAATGCACCAGCACATTTTTGTAACATTGCGCGTGACAACCTCAATACTACCTGCTGCTCCTGTTCGTTGAAGAAAAAGAAGAATTGACCCACCCTTACACGTACAGTGGTATTGACCCACCCACCCACCCATACACATACAGTGGTATTGACCCACCCATACACTTACAATGGTAATGACCCACCCACCCATCCATACACATACAGTGGTATTAACCCACCCATACACGTACAGTGGTAATGACTCACCCACCCACTCATACACGTACAGTGGTATTATAAAAAAATATAGCATTATAAAAAAATAAAATAGCATAAAATATTCAATATAACATCTACAGTAACAAAACATAATCTATATACTGTAGAGCGTGCCTTAAAAGCCCCTCCGACTACTAACTTTCTTAAGAATAGAGATGAAGTGATTTTCTTCAGGGCATGTTTATATGACCAACTGAGGAGTTTTTTATGTATGAAAATGTTTGAACCCCCATCGGGTAGTTTGGGGTTAAAACAAAGTTTTTAAACAGGAACCCCTAGCAAGTGACGCCTCATCTTAAAGGTATTATAAAAAGAAGAATAACGGCACAAACTAGAGGTCTCTAATGTTATTAGAGGTCTCTAATGTTACTAGAGGTCTCTAATGTTACTAGAGGTCTCTAATGTCACTAGAGGTCTCTAATGTTACTAGAGGTCTCTAATGTTACTAGAGGTCTCTAATGTTACTAGAGGTCTCTAATGTTACTAGAGGTCTCTAATGTTACTAGAGGTCTCTAATGTCACTAGAGGTCTCTAATGTTATTAGAGGTCTCTAATGTTACTAGAGGTCTCTAATGTCACTAGAGGTCTCTAATGTTACTAGAGGTCTCTAATGTCACTAGAGGTCTCTAATGTTATTAGAGGTCTCTAATGTTACTAGAGGTCTCTAATGTTACTAGAGGTCTCTAATGTCACTAGAGGTCTCTAATGTTATTAGAGGTCTCTAATGTTACTAGAGGTCTCTAATGTTACTAGAGGTCTCTAATGTTATTAGAGGTCTCTAATGTCACTAGAGGTCTCTAATGTCACTAGAGGTCTCTAATGTTATTAGAGGTCTCTAATGTTACTAGAGGTCTCTAATGTCACTAGAGGTCTCTAATGTCACTAGAGGTCTCTAATGTTACTAGAGGTCTCTAATGTTACTAGAGGTCTCTAATGTTATTAGAGGTCTCTAATGTTACTAGAGGTCTCTAATGTCACTAGAGGTCTCTAATGTTACTCTATAAAATTTGGCGGCTAATTTAATTTGGAATTGTTTCATAACACCTTCTCACTTGTATATAATTTTGTAACGGAAAAAATTTTAAAAATCTTGAAATCTTGCCTCAATTTCACTCAGATGAGATGCTCACTCTCAAATTCATAATATCAAACAGATAGGTTATAAAACACAAGCTTTTAAGGAACTGAAACGTGGCAGCAGCGCAAGACGCAAAGGTGTTCTGTTGGCTTACATCATCACGCCATTGGTCGTAACACGTCTCGTAGTTCCTGCATTTGTTGTAAGAGCGCTCTGAAGTCAAGTCGGGTCATTCAATAAATAAACAATATTGACATGTTAAGATTAATGTACGCTGGTAAAGTAAATTAAATTTCCTTTCAAATAAACCAGTACTAAAAATGACACTTTCAATCAGTCTATTAAGCTGCAGATAAATAGCGATTGTTATTTAACTAAGCTCAATCATATAATTCATTTTAAGTGGGTGGTTAGAACGAAATAATAACTTAAAATGATGCATACTTATCACTTATTATACGATAGATTGTTATTTAAGATCAAAGGGGAAAAATAGAGCAGATAAAACAAGAAAATAATCTATGATTTGGAATTGGACTTTGTTATTCTTTTTCGGCGTTTCTTATTAAGACGCACGCGTTAAAGAATTCATAAACCTAAAAGCGAAAGCGGTGATAATTTTACGTTAATTCACACAAGAATGCTGAAAAGGACATACTGAACAGTTCTCAAAAGCTTTCGTTGTTAGCCACGACAAAGGACTATTTTACATATGTTCGCTCGTGCTACGATGGGCATCCTCTATGGTCAAAGATGGGACTTACACTTTTACCCACACGATTTGTTCCTTGAGGTGGAATTTCATTTTATAATATAAATAACTAATTTAAAATGCTCAACAAAAAAGTAGTGTGTAATCTTAAAAACGTGACATATTTTTAAAACAATATTTCTTAAACTTACATCTTCCTTCTGGCGTTCCTTGGGCTTTGACTGGGCAGCATAAACTGAGGTTTTATTCAGAGAAGATCCTGATTTTCTCGGGAAACTGTCGAACTCGCGTAGAATGGAACTGCGAAGCGCACTCGTATCGAAATCGATGTTTCTAGGGCTGAAATCGATCTTGATCGCGTCAATTCCGTAGTCAGATCGCTCAGTGGAATCCAGAGAGACGCGGGTTCGCGCACGTCTGCTGCTCAGGCGGCTGGACGTGTTGAAGAAGTCGTCGTCCAAGCCGAGCCAGGAGGATCCCATGCTGATCTGGTGCTGACGCTAACGACACTGGTGTCAATGACGGAACGGGTTAGAGCGCCAGACACGCGGACGAGAATAACTACGGACTGAGAGGGAGGTGCAGACAGAGGCCACCCCTGCTCGCCAAACGTGACGTCAAGGCTATTTTGTTGGCGAAATACTACTGACCACACATTCTATGAATGTTTATAATGATGTATTATGAAGTTGAAATATTATTACAAGCCCAAACTATCACGATAAGTTGATTCAAGTTGAAACACTAGGTGATCTTACTTACAACAGTTTTTTATGGCTCTAATCGTTTGAGCCTAAGGAAAGTTATAAGTCGACAACTAACTCGACCTACGACACTCCTTCTCAGCTGTCCATTACTCAGAAACTACTTGGACATAGGAAGTAAGTATTGGCCTTAGAACATCACATGCTTCTTTGATTACTCAAATCAATTGAGTCTGAAGAAAGCTATGAGTGGATAAACATCTCAATCCCCAGGACTGCCCATTCCTCCAAAAAATTCACAGCTATTCCCCCAATTTTGAATAGAAGGTTAATTTTATTCCCTGTACACTTTTTCAACAAATATAAAATTCTAACCATAAAAGGGTTTGTTTTAATTTTTAAGCGATAGTGAGAGGTAAGTTTATATTCATATTCAACTTTTCTGGTTTATGATTGATATTTGGGAATAATCATTTTCATAATAGTTTTCGAATTCGTATTTCACATAAAGCTGTGGGTTCCTTAATTGCCCTGGCTGTTGGTATATTAATAAATGTTTATAAGGATCAGTCACTCTTAGTTAGTAACAATGAATACATTCGATCATCTTTACTCATCGCACTTATTCTCCCCTCATATTCACCATATCTCTCTCTTAATGATGAAAAATGAAAAAAGTGAAAAAGATTCCCAAACACAACGATGTCAACCTTAAACAAATAAGTCAAACAAAAATTGTTTTTACTTGTTATTTAAAATTGCAGAAATAAATATTTTTTTATTTCAAACGAGCCGACAGCCTTAGTTTCGTTGCATGGTAGAAGGTCTACGCTTCTTTACTCTTCCTCCGTAGTTCTCTCTCAGTCATCAAATTAACATAAAACCTCAATCTGCTGCCATTCTCCGAGATAACAACGTTTTACTGTCTATAAAACTCAATAAGTCTACTTTAGGGAGGTGCAAAGTAGTGCAATCATGTTAGAGTTTGTAGAAATTATATTAAACATTTCTCAATGAAACTCGAATTAGCCAAGATTTTGTGACAGGTGTATATATATTTTATGAGCTGTTTAAAATAAGTTATTCAATAAAATAAATGCAAATGTTCCGCTCCAATACACCTAAAAGATAAAATAAATTTCTCACTAAATAACAGCTGTTTATATAATTGTACTGGTGTAAACATTAAGGATTTTTAGTATAGATTGATAAGCCACAATTAATTGATGTATGATATTTTACATCATAAATAAAGCTGTAAAGCTAAAACAATACTAAATTTGTTTCCCTGATAGTTTTAATAATCGTACATTTCATTTTATCTATTAATGTTAACGTTATTACAGGCTGTGGCTGTGTCACGAGCGCAGCGAGTGAGATTCGCTACCAACCGAGGTCGGGTCGAGGTGGCACCAGCATATAGCAATTGGTGGGGTTGGCGGGTAGGAGGAACCCTACTCGTAGTTTCAATTAATTTGCTTAGCTCAAGAACACACGAGGGCAACAAGGTGAATGACACTAGACCTTTTAAAAAACATCAGCATTCTCACATATCATCATCCAGTTTGTATAAACCGCACAATGTTTGTGGTAAAGACGCCCATCTCCACCTTCCGACCACATCAAAGAAGGCAATTCTATACGCACACCAAGCTCCAAACTGATAGTACAGATACTGTAACTAATCATTATAAAATGACTGCTCGCTTTGTGAGGGAAAGTGCGTAACTTTGTTCACCTGAATAGGCACTATATCGACAGGTCCGTACACGTGATATTGCCATAATGAATGAGAAAGTGACAGGAGTGAGATAACTATTTATTTACGAGTATGGGCACATTGTGGACTGGCGCGGTCTGACAACGCCGCTCAGTCCACAGACACTCGACGCGCTGCAGAGTGGACAGTCAACAAATTACAAACAATAGCGTAACATCGTTAAGCATAATGATGAGTGGTCTGTATATTATTAGTTTATCTGTGGTTCAACCGTTAGGAAACAAAGAAATAAAGCGATGTTCACATACTCGTAGTAGTAAAAAATAAATATGCAATAGTATGCCAGTCAACAAGGTTCTAGAAGAGTGGACACTAGTAAGAATATTTTGATTAAGAACCAATTAAATACTTGGAAAATAAGTGTCTTCTATTCATTTACAAAATAACAAAAGAAAGAGAGAAAGAATTAATTTATTTTTCATATAAATGATATATATATATATATATATATATATATAAATGATATAAGTATAATTACACTTTTCCACATACATATACTCATTTCTACTTACATCCATACTTACATTTTTTACGTTTTACGTCATTAGACTAGATTCGTTTCATTACTAAACACAGCTTGATATATTGATATTTTTCGAGTTTACCAGATTAAAAATCAATCTATAATGGTTATTCATTACTATTATTATTTATTAATAAGACGCCGATCGTCAAGATATGGACGAATATGAGAGGAAAATGAGCGTTAAGTGTAGATGAACGAGTGTAGTCATTGTTACTTACCAAGGTTGAGTGTTTCCTCAGAAAGAGCTATTTATTAATAGTCCAAAAGCAAGGGCAACTAAGGGACCTACAGCTTTACGGGGAATCTGAACCACATAGTGTTGGTCTGATTTTCAGCTAATTGACAAGCCTGGCATTCAGTTCTCTTCTCTACACAACATCTGAACCTTGGCTACCATCCAACATGGACACCCTAAACTTCTCTAGTAGTGTCTACGTCGATGGAAACCGTTTAGCGGATGCTGTATTGGTATTAAAAGGACCGAGCAAAGAACCTATCGTTTCCAATCTCCTCAACACTTTGTCCTCAAGTAGACGGGTTGCAGCACTGCACCACTAGTGTCGACTAGTGGTATTCATATAATACTCGCAGAATTATTAACACAATAGTTAATTATATGATATATGGAGTACAAAACAAATATTACTTTAAGAGAAAATACAGAGCCTCGCAGGCAGAGGCCTGGGTTGAGGTCCTATTACATATTATCTAAAATTCGAGCGTTCAGGGGAAAAAAAGAAAAAAACAACAGAATCTTATTTGCACTTTCGTAAAACAACAGAATCTTATTTGCACTTTCGTACATCTTATGCTACGCTATCGTAAGTAAAAATAATTGAACTATAATCTTAATAACTATACATAATCCAAAAGTAAAAAGTCACATTAAACGTTACTTAAATTAATTATTTGTTTTTGTTTATACACA
Organism: Stictocephala bisonia; assembly: GCA_035578905.1. Taxonomy (NCBI): domain Eukaryota; kingdom Metazoa; phylum Arthropoda; class Insecta; order Hemiptera; family Membracidae; genus Stictocephala; species Stictocephala bisonia. Next base: position 152,303 of record JAQJVL010000206.1, on the reverse strand, counting down.
ACTCAGTTATTGTACAATATTTGAATATTGTAGACATACTGAAAGTAACACTATAAAAAAGGTTTTTAACTTGAAGAGAACAAGCTAATTTCAGCTGTGTATAAAGTAGTTGATTCTGTTGCACTTTTCTCGGTAATAATTAATTATATTGCAGTGTCGTTCAGCAATAATAACGTTAGCTTTCATTTTATTTATGTCAGCGCATCGTACAATTTTTTATTACAGTAACTTAGAATTTTATGGTGTATATTTTATTAATTTGTTTCTATTTTTGTTATTTTATTAATTTAGGGCTTAGAAAATACAATATGATATGTAGAATTATATTTATTAACTTCACAGCCAAAACTATTTATGGTGGCAAGGGCCCGGATGTTGGGAAGGGAACTGAGTGACAGGCTTCTCATTTAGCTGAAAATCAGACCAATACTACATGGTTCAGATTCTACTTAAAAATTAGATACCTTACTTTCCTGACTATGGGCCTTACAAAGCATCAAATCATTTACTGCACATGTTAAGGTGCAGGTACAAGGGATAATACCACTGCACGTAAGGGTATCCACCCGGAGGGTTACCACTGTTCATAAATAGGTGGGTGGGTAGCTTTTGCAAATAACAAAGATATGATCCTCTCTTAATAAATTCAACGATGATTAGGGATAATGCCTTCTTATTCTCTATTTAGGGAAATTAAAGAATTTAATGTCAAAAATCATATTTTGGATTTATCTTAAAGGCTGTAATTATTTAATCCTGTTTTACATCTCAATATGTATAGCACACTTTAGTATGGAACTAAAAGTTTTCCTTTCATCTCATATCTAGTTCATATTCAGACTTACAAACCAGAATTCATATACAAATTTCATTCCCTCATCAATATTCCCACTACTACGGCAGACTCAATCTCCTGATGGGTGGTCAGGGAGTCATACTCAATGGACCTATTGATTCAATCCTTTAGACAGTAAACAGCATTTTTAACGAGTTTTACACGCTTTGTGCGTTGGGGCATTCTTTATTGAATTTGACAACTTGTTGATAAAATGAACACCTTCCTGTAAGGGCATGTGTTCATAAACAACCGTTTTGAGTCTACCGCTTTGATTGTTAGATACAAATGGATGTTTTGGCCACTTGTCAATTGTGGCCAATGCACATAGACACAGCCAACAATGTTATTTCTAAAACACAGGGCGTGAATAAGTATAGCATCACCTTCAGTTCTTTTGAATGGGTCTAGATAAAAATTTGAGATTTATTATGTGACTGACGACTGTAGAACATTTTCTTCTGTGTAGAATGTAATTTTTTTCATCCTAGGGAAGAGGGCCTGTAGAGGATTATCATAAAAAGTTTTAATGAAAGGCTATGTTAGAATGCCCTTTATTTAAAAGAATTTTTGTTGAGTAAGACGTATTCATTGGTGAGACAACACTGTAAGTTTCAAGTTAAAAATATCACCTTATCAGAGATGGTGGCTGGTTAACTTTTCTAAGCAGTGATATTTGAGTTTGAATTCAACATGTTGTAAAAGCTAGTTATAAAGTTGGTACTTGATTAAAGAAATGGAAAGTTATCTGAATAAGATATTATTGATAGAAGAACATTTTTTACTGCAATATAATAGATGTCAATTTTTCATCTAAACCTAGGACCCATTCAAAAGTAATTAAGATGGTTGTATACTTTTTTATAAAGGTTAGATACAGTCAACAGTTGCAGTGTTTTCAACTGCATTAGTCACAAGTGTGGCTAATCAAACTGCACAAGTCAAACTGCATTAGCAATATGACTATAAAGGTCATGCAACTCATGAAATCATTTATATTTGCCATAAAATATGCACATGCTGTGTTGTCATTTCAAATCTGAATCTAATAAACATAAATCAATTGATAGGAAACAGTTCCAGCAGATTACTATAGCCGCCTCAACTAAATCTATAGGCTCCGTAACTAATTAATTCTATTAACTATTGCCCAGAGCGGTTAGAGCATTCATTGACCTTCAAACTGACCTTCGACAATGCCTCTTACATCACTGAAACACCACCTGAATGTGAATTGCTGGAAAGGAAATAAGATTGTTATTATTAAAGTTATATTTGTTTTCTTACTGTTCACTTCATTTTATGCCTGATTTTCTTGATAATAATTAATTTAGGTTCAATTGAAATAATTTTATTATTCATTCATTATTTAGTAGCTAGCTAGCTCTGAATATGTAAAACCCAAAAACGATGTACTCACTCATCATGAAATATTCGGGACTACTGAATAGATTTTGATGAAATTTGGAGGGAAGTTACCTTAGGTATCCTAGACACAATAAAAAAGTATTTCTTAAAATTCAATTCCTAAATGGACAAAATAATCCGTTAACATTTCCTTTTTTATAAGAATAACATTGCAATTAATTTAACAATTTATTTCAAACGATTAATTCAAAAACGTACATGACACAAAAGCTTGGCAATTTGACCTCAATTGTGAAATATTTAAGGTCATTTCTACTATCTCTGACATATTTGTACAGCTTCACATCCTCCCAAAGTAGACTTGTAGGGAGTAGACTTACAGTGGTATTGACCAACCAGCACACCACCCACTCAACCATAGAGGTGTAGTGGTAATGGCCCACCCACTCATCCATACACGTACAGTGGTATTAACCCACCTGTCCACCCATTCTTGCTTGGTGTTATTGAAGAAAAAAAATAATAAAACTAGAAGCATATAACCAAACAGTAAATTTTGTTGATGCATAGGTGGAGAGATATACTGCTAAAGCTAGTTTGTAGTCCAAATACCTTTTAAAAAATTGCACTATCTCGTCGTAAGAGCCTGTTATTATTTGCAAAGATAGCAAGCTTCCTTTATATACAAAATTAAGGATAGATACAGTCAAATTAAAAATCAACTAAATGGTGAAGTAATTGTCAAAACATTCAATTTGATCATTTTTGATCAAATTATGAATTTTGATTATTCTGAAAAACAAAATTATCTGTATGTTACAGTTTTTTACTTCGGAATTAATAATTATGCCTTCAGTTGGTATAGCTGTATTTATTAAGTGACTTAAATTTACATGTTTTTAATATTTATATTTCACTTATTTTCAAAGTAACTTAATCTACTGTCTGCCAATCTGGTTTGAAACATCAATGACAAATGAGTTAAACATTAATAAAAAAAAACATTCAGAATAATTAATAATGTACCTTTTAGTGAATCATGTTATCCAAAATTTTCAGGTATCCGTGTTGAGTGGTGGTCAAGAACCAAATGTTAACCCTTACCTACATGCACCTTTCTCATTCCTTAATACAACATGCTAGTGGCACCAAGGTGGCGTATATTGTAATTCTGGTTTTTTGTCATTATTAAGAAATACATTACTTAAATTACATTTGTTTTTGTAATTTTGGGTTAAAAATAAAAGAAAACAAATTTAACACTTATTTTAATAATGATGTTTTATTACTAAACAACAAAATACCTCAAAGCCAACTAACACATGAAACAAATAGTTACTTACGATTTTTTAATAAAAATTAAGACTTTTAATTAGTTATAATTTTATGAATATATTATTATTAAGACTTATAATTACTTCGAAAAAAATTTAAACAGTCCCCACTGGCATTACCTTCTTCTTACGATAGTTCCTGGAGAACTCCTGATACCTAATCAGATGTAAAAAACTGCCATGACCTGAAAAATGAAACATATATCAACAAATTAGAAATACTTCTCATGTTATGTTCACATAAACACAGTGAATAATAAAATATTCACACTTTTCAAAACCTATAAATGGATCATGGATGTTGGTTCCATGCATCCATAAATGGAAATAATAATATAAATTATAATAATATGTATTTCAATTTTATTGAATCTCCTATTAGATCTAAACGTGTATATTTTAATAAAGGAATTTAATTACTGTATTAAAAATTAAATAATAATGTTATAATTAACAAAAATATACTTACATTTTATACACGGTAGCGGTACGGAGTCGCAAACGTGAGACTGCTTACATTCAAGGTCTGGTGCTCTTTGAAGAAACGTTGAAAAGACCTCCCACCACTTCCGCTGAATCATTGATAGACAAGAAAGGAATACTTGAAGTGTCAGTTGAAACTGCTATTGCTTTATTTAGTAGATAGTTAATATAACCAGAAAGCGGTAAGCAATTAAGAGTTTAGTATGGAAGAAAACTTAGGATCGTAATATAGTTGGAGTAGAATCACCCTTCTACACTTTTAATAACTCTTCCTCCCAGTCCTTGAGAATTATTTTTCTGTCACCATTTGATTAAGCCCTGTTTCAACTACTACAAAGTTGTCCCAAAACAATTTGCACAACATGTTCCGGCACAAATTGCCATATGGAAACGGACTGCAATGTCGCGGGACAAGTTCCGGAGACAAAAATGTGCCACAACTACATGACTTTCATGTCACTTGTCACGTTACTTGTGCTTGGGAATTGTATGAATGGAAACGAAGCTTTAGTGTCTTTTTAAAATCTATTTTCTTGTTTATCAGTGTTTTAACATTATATTTTTCATTCAAATATAAGTGTCTTTGAAGATAATTCTTCGCTTCAGTTAAAACTTTCTTCTGGAACCATAAACTTTTAAAGTAATATAGAATAATGTTTTATAATTTGCACAAATTAAACCTCAATAATGTGTTCTTTGTTGCTGGATATATTTGCACGATGTTCCCTGGACATTCTAACAGTTTTGAATTGAAATTCTTAGTGGTTCTTGCAGGTGAGGATAAAATGAATTAATATTTATTTTATAGATGCCATGAAAAAAGTGCTTATTTGTTCTGCATATTGTGGATGATTTTGCATTAATGGGATTGTACATGTAAATGTACAAAGAAATGCACGCTAATTTACTTGAATCCCACATTAAACTTAAGGTTGAAAAGTTCAATAATGAAGAAAAGAAACTCTTGCATAAGTTTAAATATAAAGGTTAAGGTACAATTAATATTGCATTATTTTTTAAATATCAATATATTTCATTTTGTAAAACATTTGAATTTAAATTAATTTACAGCCACAAAATACGATAGTAACAAATAGGCATTAGAAACAATTTAATATGAATATTTAAGATTGTAAAATTGTTTTTAACTAAGATTACTGAATGTGATTAAAATTACAATATATATATATATATATATATATATATATATATATATATATATATATATATAGTATGGTAATAAATTCAATTACCAACTCCTTCCCTTAGACAAACAGCACTTAGCACTTTGGTTTCTTATATAAACATACATTAGAGTACAAGTTTAATTACATTTTTGTATAATCTAAAATTACTAAAAGATAAATAGACAAATAAAACTTACATTTAATTTTACTACTGTTAGATTACAAATATTTACATTCTTCCTTAGTTTGGTAAATAAATTCAAGGAATATACGCTATTGTAAACTTTTGCATATCTGAAACGTGATATTTTCCGTGGAATTAACTAAAACATTAATCTATGGAAGACTGAGGAAAGTAATTATTCAGAAAAAAGAATACCACTGTACGTGTATGGGTGGTCGGGTGGGACAATACTCACTGTACGTGTATGGGTGGTCGGGTGTGTCAATACTCACTGAACGTGTATGGGTGGTCGGCTGTGTCAATACTCACTGTACGTGTATGGGTGGGCGGGTGGGACTACACGCTGGTCTGGGTTACTAGTCCATTTTATAATATGATTCCAAAATTATCAATCAAAAGAGACCGTAAGTAGATATTTTAGTACTCTAATTTTACTAGTCAAATAGTTTGCAAAGACACTAAAATAGAAATGGAAATAGGCCTAGAGTTGGTGTCTAATATATATACTGTTAAATTGTAATGTCAAATGAATTTATTAAAAACACGTCAATGCCAATGTACGTGTATGGGTGGGCGGGTGGGTCAATACCACTGTACGTGTATGGGTGGGTGGGTGGGTCAGGACCACTATACGTCTATGGGTGAGAGGGTGGGTCAATACCACTGTATGTGTATGGTTGGGCGGGTGGGTAAATACCACAGTGCGTGTATGGGTGGGCGGGTGGGTCAATACCACAGTGCGTATATGGGTGGGCGGGTGGGTCAATACCACAGTGCGTGTATGGGTGGCCAGGTGAGTCAATACCACAGTGCGTATATATTTAATACAGTAGTACGGAAATATATGCATAGAACACATACCTATAACATTGGCAAATAGGTCCTTTGAAATGGTACTCCACTATTACATTGTTAATTTGCTTTCATAATTTGAACTTTTTGTTTTAATTTACACAGTATTCTAGAGTAAAATAATAGCTATCAATAAAGGTTTGTTACTTTTAATTTAGTTTATTTTCAATGATTCAATAAAACGTATAAAAACGTTATAAATAAAAAAAAATTGTTTCCAGAAGCTACAATATGACTTTTTAATTTATTGCATGGATGAGAAATAAATTGTAATATTGATAATGCAGGTTATGAATAGTTTATTTTTGAAAATAGTCTTTATATGGGTTGTAAAAACACTGTAGGAGATATGCCACTATCAACAAAAATAGTTAAACATTTTAAGTTAAAGATAGTCTTATTTTACCAGACAAAGTTAGGACTAAGAAGTCCTCTCTAACACTTAATATGGGGGTGGGTTGTTGGAAGAGCCAGTGGTCAAGCGATCTTTGGTGTAAGGTCTTTGAGTGATAGTGCAGATTCAAATCCTGGCCTGAATATATTTATTAGTAATATTTAGTATGTAATGGTTCTCTCCCTCACTCTGTCTGAATGAATTCCCTGCACAGATAAGTAGCCTAGGAGAGAATGAGCAGAGTAGGGTAGAAAAAGATCGGCCTCTCCTTTTTTAAAGAAAAAGTTATATATAAAACATTCTTAACGGTATTTCACATCACAATGTTAAATTTACACATAGTTTAAATTTTAACTTATAGCCTAATCTAACAGATAAAACGCAATACAGAAAAAACATTTAGTTTTTGAATATTTTTTACGGCCACATTGGACCATTTGGTCATTTATTTTAGACTTTACTTCGCCTCTATTTCTTAGTATTACATCTCCATGACACCCAATATTCCAATAATATCAGATCTTGCCTTTCTTTTAGCTTCTGAAAAATTTTCTAAGTTTGTTTTTCTTTGTTTTAAATTTTACCTTTTTGTCCTTCAGGTTTTCAACCTTATCTGTTTATTCTCTTTTAAATCCTTTTTTGTTAGATCTAAACCTTTCATGCCTTCTTCAATTTTTCTAATCCACATGGGCAATGTTTTTAATGTTCAGTTTTTCTATTATCTGTCTAGTTAATCTTTTTTTGGCATTCTCATTATGTGTCCAAAAAAGACTTTTTTTCATCACATCAATTACAGACTCTATCCCTCTAAAGGCAAGAAATCTACCGCAGTCAGACTAGCAATTATAGAGGCAAGAGAGGGCCAGTTACTTAGGGTATGTGTTTGGTGTTACGGGATTGGGACAGCCCTTAGTGATATCTATCAATTATAGAGGCAAGAGAGGGCCAGTTACTTAGGGTATGTGTTTGGTGTTACGGGATTGGGACAGCCCTTAGTGATATCTATCAATTATAGAGGCAAGAGAGGGCCAGTTACTTAGGGTATGTGTTTGGTGTTACGGGATTGGGACAGCCCTTAGTGATATCTATCAATTAATGTCTCTATCTATCTGTAGTATAAAATAATATTCAGCTTCTGATTTGGATATGAACAAATTCCTCACATAATTATTTTGAAAACGAAGAGCCATATGTATTGACAGAGGAGTGTTGATGTGTGTATAACCTTGTCATGATGGGTTATGTCGAGATTAAATCAAAGCATTCCTAAATACATAAACAGCTGAGTTCATTTTATTGAAAGCATATAACAGCGGATTGATGATCTAATTTGAATCAAGATAAATACCAAGCAATGCAGCCAGGCCGGATTATTTTGTAAACAAAGTTCTATTAGTCAAAATAAGTTTCACAATTAAGAATTTTATTAAATGAAACTAAAATATGATCACAATTTAAAAAAGTAATACTAGCCTATTTTATTCTTAGTTTAGATAAAATTAAGATTTACTTACCAAGGCAGTATACAATTTTATATTTTTTACTCTGTGGGAAAGTCTTAGTTGTAGAACACTATTAATACAATTAGTTATAAATAAACAAAGGTCAAGAGTACAGCTACACGCTTCCATATATAAAGGTTAAGGAAAATGTATTTCTCAAAATAATTGTAATAGGGAGAGAGAGTACCTTGTATGAAAAAAGTTCCATGGAAATATCACTTAAAAAAATCATATGTATGAATGGGTTTGCTTTGAATACATCAAAGTAACGGAGGTAGACACTTCACTTCTGAACTCTCTTCTGGAAACATTGTTTTGTTTGTTAATTTGAGAACCAGAACTGCAGAAAACTGACACTACTTGAAAAAATTTGATAATAATACTGTTAAAAATATACATACTAGTTAAATGATTTTAATTAATTTTAGGAATTACAACTACACACACACACAACATTATGTTGTATTCTATGTCATGAACAAAAATATCAATGATGTTTACTATATTTAATTTGGCAATAAAATACAAAAAAACTGTGAATAATTGTTACATTTGGTTAAATAGAATGCTGTCTTATTTCACCCAAGACAACACTCTAATCTTAATTAAAACTCAAGACTTCAACACACTTAAAACCTATAATTAACTATATTAACACACAGGTACGCTCATAATTTATAAACTATACAATATCAATTTGATTCCTTCAATCAAAATGCATGTCAAAAGACGGGTATTCTCTTAACAATATTTTTGTACAACAAATAATTAAAATATTTAATAAAAGAACGATAAATTATTCTGAACTTCCGTCTAATGTATTTATTTGTTAACCGTGCTATAATGGTACTGTACAACATATTTTATACCATTATACAAATAAGTTAACAATGCTTTCACTGGTTGGAGAGCAATCAACGAAACATTTAAACACAACATTCTAAACTTTAGAACCAATATAATTTCTAAAATGCTTAAAAGGTAAATAATTTAATTTCAAGTGAAATCTACCGAAGGAATCAATGAAATGGTGAACACATCTGTTTAGGGCTTTCGTGTAACAACTACCAGTTTGATTTAAGACAAACATTTATTTACTGTTTATAGAAAGTTATTTGTTAATAGTTCATATTAGAAAAGATCTCCAACATTTCGAGTGTTTAAAAAACAATACAAGGCCTTAATAAATATAAAACTTCTGTCGACTTCAGATGTTATTTACTACAGTAACTTAAATTTCAATAAAAACTAGATAAACAAGTAAAATGAAATTAGTATCAAAAACCCTCAAATAATCTGCAAAGTTGTGCCTTCTTACAAATGATTAAAATCACAAACAACCGAAACAACAAAACAAGTTAAGTTGGTCTTTAACGTTGGTCATAGTAGCACAAAATTGTGGCATTCATCACTTGGTTAAGTATCACAGTCTAGCAATATACAGGCACAGCATACGGCTAGACATTGCCGACAAGCATGACAAGTTCTTAACGGCCAACCAGTAGCAGTATCTACAGAATAGCTGTGGCTAGTTAATTTGAAATCACTGATGATCAATGTTTTTAAAGAATATTTTAATTTGGTTTCATGTATTTATTTGTATGCAAAACACTTTTAAAAATACAATACGGCTTAATATTTACTTACAGTAATAAAAAAAATTAATTAAAATTAAAATGTAACAATTTTCCTAATAACAGAAGTGGTTTTTTTATTTTTGTTTTTAAAGGATGAAATTTATAAATTAAATACGTAAACGAGTAAGACTAAGTATATTCACTCATTTATCGCATTACAATTCTCTCTATGAAACTGACAATCATTCCAGTTCTTTGCAACAAACAATGCAATGCAACGGTAACACAGCATAGTTGTGCTGGATGGCTTCTTAGCTAGCAATGCACTAGTAACACAGTATTGCAATGGAATTTTTGTGGATATATACAGGGCGTTTCAAAAAGAATCATCCGATTTTAAAAATTTATTGCTATTCATCTATAAGTCCGATTTGATAGAACAATGTACTGTCAGTAAGAGGAAGCTCTCAAGTTTCGAGTGTTTTCCGCTAGGTAGCAGTAGCGCGCTTCTGTCAACGCCCAGCTCAGTTATTGACAAAATGGCATCTAAACAACAGAAGGCTTTTTGTGTTATACGGTTTGCTAGATGTGAGTCTGTGATTACCGTGCAACGTGAATTTCGTACCACATATGGTGCTGATCCTCCTACAGCCCAGAGCATAAGAAGATGGTATAAGCAATTTACTGATACAGGCTGTCTCTGTAAAGCAAAATCATCGGGTCGTCCACGTGTGTCCAATGAAGACGTGGAGCGCATCCGCGACAGTTTCGCCCGTAGCCCGCAAAAATCCACTCGCCGTGCTGGTAGGGAACTTAACATTCCTTCAACATCAGTATGGCGTGTTTTACGCCGACGTTTACATTTGAAACCATACAGGATTCAATTACTACAAGCTTTGCATGAAGGTGATAAACAACAACGTGTTCAGTTTCGTGAGTTTATCCTAAGCCAGATGGCAGTTGACGATGATTTGGTAACACGCATGGTGTTTAGTGACGAGGCAACTTTCCATTTGAGTGGAAAAGTTAACCGTCACAATGTGAGAATATGGGGAACCGAGCAACCACATCACATCGTACAGCATGAGCGAGATTCCCCAAAACTTAATGTTTTCTGTGCAATCTCACGGAATAAAGTGTACGGTCCCTTTTTCTTTCAAGAGAACACTGTTACGGGATTGACATATCTCGATATGTTAGAAAACTATCTCTTCCCTCAGTTAGAAACAGATTCCAATGACTTCGTGTACCAGCAGGACGGTGCCCCACCACACTGGAATCTTCATGTGAGAGAGTTTTTAAATGGTAGGCTTCCTCAAAGATGGATCGGTCGTACTGGACCTAACGATTCCGCGTTACATCACTGGCCTCCAAGGTCACCGGACCTTACTGTTTGCGACTTCTTTTTGTGGGGATTTGTGAAAGACATTGTTTATATCCCTCCCCTTCCAACAACATTGTTTGAACTAAGGAACCGCATTAGAGCAGCCATCGAATCTATCACTCAAGAAATGCTAGCTAAGGTGTGGGACGAATTTGAGTATCGCATAGACATATGGCGTGCATCTCAAGGGGGCCATATTGAGCGCCTGTAAATGGTATGTAAAAAAAAACTTTATTTTAACTATGTAAAAAAACTTTATTAGTTATCCTTTAATATAAAATTAACCTCATGTCCATATTATTATTAGTATTGAAATTATAAACCTACAAAATCGGATGATTCTTTTTGAAACACCCTGTATTGTTAGACTGTACAGAACGGAGTTATCATTTATTTCTTCATACAAATATCATCTCAGTACACGAAAAAATGTGATTGGCCTTGTTTGAACCTTAATGGAATAAATACATTAACAGAATATCGGATCACCATAGTGATAGGTGCTTGAATGCTTTGAAATCATATACAGCGAAATTTGACATACTACGATAGGCTTCAACCTGGACAGTGAATTTGTACACATTACAACTGAATTTGGAAGAATCCTCTTGTAATTCAGTATGTCTTATTGTTTTGTGAGAAAGAATTTAAGTACAATCATTTGATACATTAATGTTCCTATTAAGTACACTAACGTGTATATTCCATGACAGTTAAAAAAACTAAAAAAATCAGTGCAAAAGTTGGAATGATTTATTTAAAATTCCTATTCTATGAATGAATGAACAAATTGATGAATAAATTAATGTTCTCATTCCAGAGTAGTCCTTTACTGAAGTGAAAAAATTCATTACTATATGTTCATTTACTATTTTTGCATAAATGTACAATTTAATTCACTATTGGCTGTAAAATAAAAATAGTAAGATAGTTCTTAACCGTCTCAATATTAACAATAGAACAATAACAATTGAAATCAAATTACCTATCCTAAATTCTTTCTTCAAATAATTATGGTTTAAATGGTCTATCCATTAAAATGATAAACATAATGTAACTGTAACCTATATTTCTACTGATATATGACTAGTTTGTTTATGTTAAGTACATGTTTACAGCTGTACAATACAGGTGAATGAGGTTAGGATTTCTTACTTAGCCTCCGAATTTCATCGCCCAATGTATCAATGTTTTCCTGGAAAAATACAAACAGTTGAAGATATGTAGAAAACAACGAATAAGATAATGCAATTTACTAACTATTTACAGTGAATAAAAATTTCTATAAGAAGAAGAGGCCTTATGGTGAAAAGTTAGCCTGTTTTCTTCATGTGGCAATTGGAGTTTAATAAGTTGCCAAGAGAGTGCTCTGCTCTGAATAAAGTCAGTGCAAGCGAGACTGAGATAGTCAACTCACTGTGCGACATAGTTGATGCGTTTTATCTCACACACAGTGATTTGATGGTAAAGACGCTCTACCAGCTACTGATCGAACTAGTGTTTTCAAGCTCTGCGCCAGACTGAATTTTTAACTGGGGGTCTGCATTTGTTATAGAGATTTATATTCATTGCTATTTACTTGTTATTTTGTATTGTATAATTCCACCATGTTCATTTAGAAAATATGTTGGTCGGTAGCTTAGTTGGTTAAATCCCAGCTTCATAAGCTAAAGGTTCTCAGTTTAGAATGGGGGGTGTCCATTCGTAAGGGACAGAATGAGAGGTTTAATAATTATTGCCGACCCACACTTTGTCCACCTGTACCTAGTTGAGTGGTAAACCAATTGAACAACTGAAATAACCAATTTTCAGCCAGGATTCCCTATAAATTATTTAACAATATTCATAAACACATTAAAATTGTATACTACTGTAAAACATACAGGGTTTCCGGCTTTGACTGTCGCATATTTTAGAGGATCAGCTCAGGTCAAAACAAGCAAATAATGCCATATAACATGTGTCCATGCACGTACAATGGCACTTCTTCTTCTCAGTTTTGTATATACGTAACCCACCCGCTCACACTTACACGTAAAGTGGTATTGACCCACCCGCCCATCCTTACACGTACAGTGGTATTGACTCACCCGCCCATCCTTACACGTACAGTGGGATTGACCCACCCGCCCATCCTTACACGCGCAGTGGTATTGACCCACTCGCCCAACCTTACACGTACAGTGGTATTGACCCAGCCGCCCACCCTTACACGTGCAGTAGTATTGACCCACCCGCCCACCCTTACAAGTACAGTGGCATTGACCCACCATCCCACCCTTACACGTACAGTGGTACTGACCCACCTGCCCACCCTTACACGTACAGTGGTATTGGAGAGGGTCTGACTAGTCTATCTTGGGCTCCCATATGCGTACAGTGGTACTGACCCACCCACACTCCCATATGCTTACAGTGGTATTTACCCACCCACCCTCCCATACACGGACAGTGGTATTGATCCCAATCAGAGTCATAACACATTTTGAAAGGGATCAGCTGATAATCACCAGCTGTTCATTTGTCATTGGGCTATTAATTAATGACACCTTCTAAGGAATAGTCGACCTTAGTTTGTAACAATGACTACATTCGCTCATTTACACTCATCACACTCATTCGAAATCCATATTCGCCCATATCTTGACGATCGGCGTCTTAAGAATAAATACAATTAAATATAAGACTAGTATGAAGATATTTACAACATTCTCTTTAAACTAGTACTGAAAAAAAATAGAAGAACTTGCTGTAGACATTATAGGAGAACACTAGGCTGGATTCAAGGCCAGAAGATCAACAAAAGACCAAATATTAATTTTAAAAGAAGTATACATATTGATAATAGATTTTGCAAAAGTATATGATAGTATTGCTAAACCAAAAATGTGGTATTTAGTGAGGAAACAACATATTCCCGAAAAACTAATAAACCTAATAAGAATGTGCACAGTAAAGACCAAAGCAACAGTTATATATAAAAAAAAAAGAATACTCTGAGAGTTTTAATACTAATATAGGGTTAAGACAGGAAGATGCACTCTCTCTCTCTTACTATTTAATCTAGTCATAGAACAGCAACTAAGAACCATAGGCAGTCTCCAAGGGGGGGGGGGGTGGCTAAAATAGGTGCCAAGCTAAATGTTCTTGCATTTGCAGATGATTTAGCACTCATCGCTGAAAATAAAAAAATATCAAATAACTAACAGAAAAGCTAATTACTTACAACAAGAAACTAGGACTACAGGTAAATGAAGAAAAGACCAAATTCATGAAAATAATCGGAAGACCTGATAACCAACCAAATTTAGAAGTGCTAAATTTTAAGTTAGCAAAAACAAACTCCTTTAAAAATCTGGGTGTCACAAAAACAAGAAAAATTAAACAAAATGATGAAATTCTAGGCAGACTGATATCAGCTCAAAGATGATACTGGAGTATATCAAAGCTCTTTGGAAGCAGGCTGTACCGGGTCTTGGACCGGTACAGTTTCGTTTTTTTCGTCGGTGTCTGCCAGGCTGCCTGAGATTCGCTTTTGCCCAGCGATTTGCGTACTTTGGTAGCCGTTGGCCCAGTTCCGTTTCGTTCCGTGTTCCAGCAGCTTCGGTCAGGTTGGCCTGTCTGTTCAGTCTAGATTGTTCTAGAAGAGTTCTACTCGGCCGAACCTCCTTACCATGTTTGGCTAGACCAACTAAAACGTAAGTGTTCATTTTGTAAGTTTTAATATCGAATCACCCTTTTGGTGAGAATATTTTGTTTCCATCATATTAATCGTTCTTGCTTGTGTTTTAGGGTTTTGTTAAATTTGTATTTTCTTTGTCTAGTTTAGTTAACCTATGTTTGAGCCATGTGCTCCAGGTTACAGGTTTACCAGTAATTGCTTTATTATATCTTGTTTTATTTTCAATTGTAATTCTGTAGGATGTTTATTGAGCCTTTTTACAGTTGTAGTTACCGATTTACCATCTTTTTTTTGTTCATTGACAATAACCTAGCCTATCTTTAGCTTTTCATGTTAATTCCTATTGCTCATGTTCCATAGCCTGGTTTTCAGTTTGTCTTTTTAGTTCATATACGCAATTTATTCTTTGGTAATTTGTTAACTTGTAATTGGTTAAATTGTAAGTTGTTAAATATTCCATAGCCTAAAGTTAAGTTTTCACTGTCTTGTTGCTCCAATCATGTATAAGTTTGTCTCTTCATGTTAAGTTTGGCGAAATCATGCACACTTATATTTAAGGGTTATGTGTAATATTTTGTTGTGATGGCTGGACTGTATTTGATGTGCTGTGTGTTGTGCCTTACAGTCCAGGGTCCTTGAGTGGGACTTTCAGCCCTCAGCCCGCCGTCCGGGGGAACTTCGATATTCTCCACTGCTAGCCTGGCCTGAGGACCATGTTGGAGCCTGGAGTTGCCCGCTACCCGCCCTACATCTTTGGGGGTAGAAGTCTTCAGTCCTCAGGTCAGTTCTTTCCATCTTTTCCCGGCGGCTGAGCTGGGGGTGATTTATAAAAAAAACAAAAAAAAAATATATATAAAAAAAAAAGAAGAAAAAAGTTTGCGGAACTTTTGGTGTGGCCTAGGCCTAAAACTAAAAACCTGGACAGTGAATTATGAAACAGCCATGGGGACTTAATTATTTTTTATTAAAGAGGGAAAAGCTTTTAAAATACCCAAGATTTTTTTTGATGTTAATATTTATTTTTATTTATATTTATTGTTATTTATTTTTAATTAGTTTATATTCCTTGCTATTAATTAATTAGTTTTATTTGTTGTTATATCTTTTTAGATTTTATAGTTGTTAGGTCCCTATGGTTAAGTTATGTTATTTATTTATATGTTTAGGCCTAGTGATTGTTATTTATATTTTTCGTTCATTGTATTATGGAGGTCGTGAAGTGCATTTTTACTCGAACGGTACCGTGTTAGATTTTCTTTTAAATTATTTAATTTTTAAACTTTCACCAAAAGGGGATTATTGTGCTTTGATTTAATTCTTAATTCGGAGCTGCCCCGGGATTCCGGCTTACTCCCGGGCCTCGGTGGAATCAAGGGATGTGGGCCAAATTGCCGGCTTAATTGATGATACCAAAATTTTTGTTTCCAGAAGTTTTCTAAATTTTTCACTTTTATTTTGGGGTTATCTAAATTTGTTTCTTAATGGTCATTTTTAAATTGTTAATATTTTGTCTTACGTTTTGGGAGTCTCAGGCCAAACTGCAGATAGGCCATACAGTTGATTAATTGTTAAATTTTGGTAATTGTAGAGTTTGTGGTATTTATAGCGTTTGTTATTATTGTGTAGTATCTTGGTAATTTTAGTGTGTTGTTATTTATTTAATTGCAGATTTTATATTGTGGCCTTCTGCCTTTTATGTTGTGGCCCTCTGCCGTTTTTGCTTTATTTAAATTTTGTTTGCCTTGATAATAAAATTAGTTTTGCTCAGCTGCCGAGTGTTATTTTGACCCTCCAACTGCCACCCGTGATCCCATCGCTCGACTTGTTTTGAGCCATCCCCCGGTTGGCACGCTTCCCAGCTTTGGTGGGGGGGGATGGGTCTCAAGGCTAATGACGAGGAGGACTAAACTCCAGATGTAAAGGTAAATCATACAACCAGTACTCTTTATAAGAAGCAGAGGTATGAACACTCACCAAACAGAATGAGAGAAAACAGGATTCTACATAGTGTTTGGTCCGATTGAAAAAAATGGGTCGTGGGGAATGAGAAAGAATAGTGAGTTGAGAGAATCATATAAAGCTCCGGACATAGTAGTACTAGTAAAAAGTAGAGGATTGAGATGGCTGGGACACATACAAAGAAGAGGTGAGAGCCAGATATTGAAAAGAGTGTGGACTGGACGACCCCCAGGAAGAAGACCGCTAGGAAGACCATAGATGCAGTGACCAAGTAAAGAAAGACCTCAGAACACCAGGAGCAGATCTGGACAAGACAGAAGACTGACGGCATTGGAGGCAAATTGTTGGTGAGGCTAAAAATAACTTGGGATTTGTGTGGCTACAGAAGTAAGTATAAAAATACCTATAATTCCTGGAAAGTATTACCATTAGCAAAAATTATGAATTAAATGTTTAAAAATTAAGAAAAAAGAAGATTCACACTTTTTGTAGGTTAGCCCATATTAGGTAATTGCATACAAATGATATAAGATTTTTTCACAATAAACCAAATGCCTGAATTGTTTAGGTTCCCAATAACTAAGTATCATATATTCAGATAATAAAAATTGTCCTAAACAGCTTATTTTGTTGGGACTGGTTGATTGGCATCTTAAAGCCTACAGCATCTTTTCATCAAGTGGACAACAAATAAGTGGGTTTAAGATCCCCTGAGGCCAAACCATAACTGTAATGTATACATAAGTTCTTCTGACGAAGAAATAATCCTGGTAGAGGACTCTATGCTGTGAATTTAGGAAAGGCTCAGTGTATAAAAAAGATCCTATCTCAAAGACTTACAACTATTTTGTACTGAAGATGCAAGGAGTGCCTGAAAGAGAATCGACCAATGAGTTGAGACTTAGGTCTTTTTCTGATGATTCCACTTCTGAGACACCAGAACATAATTTAACCCATTAGGAGAAGAAACAAAAGCTAAAGTAAATTTTTGTGAAATTTGTTTTAAATAAAGATCTGAAGACCTATGAACAAGCTGCTAAGGCTGGTTGAAGCTCTCTTCAGAACTTCCCTGAAGAAAACTTGAAGAAAGAAAAATGTGGATAGAAAATAGAGCTTATATAATCAATATCATATAGGGTGCAACAGCAGAAGAAATTTATGAAGTATCTGTGCTTGTCAGTTACATGAACTGAAACTCAGGATGTAATCTGTCCAAAAATCTAGAAATAATCAACCGAAGAGGAAACACAATTGCCGAAACAAAGGAACTGAGCAAACAGGCTACTTTGATCAAAAGCAGTAGCTCTGAAATGGTGACCAAAGTGATTAGATGACCTTGCCCTATGGGTACACTTCCATTACCATAGTGCGCATATGGGTAGGTTGAAAAACCATCACCACTGTACATGCATGTATGGATAGGAGGGCTATATTACCACTTTGTGTGTGTATGGGTGGGTAGAAGGATTATTAACATTGTACGTACCCTACCTTGGTGGGAAATCTTTCAGAAAGCTGACTTGACTACCAGGTTTATCAGTTTCTAAAATTAACTCTGTTTCCAAGAATTTCTGAAAGTACTACACATATTATAGCAGTAAGTTTGTTGTACTTTAAATGCAACAATGTGCTACAGAATTTTGAATTAATTTTTTAAAGAAATTCTCGGAAATGAAGTTAGTTTCAGAAACTGTTAAACCATGGTTGTCGAGTCAGTTTTCTAAAATTATCTAATTTGTGATTTTTTTTGTGTTTTTTTAACAAAAGATAGATAGTTTCTCATGCTGGTTTTATTGCTGAGTTAAGGCGGATTATAACACTCTAAACATTATAGACTTATAAACTAAACATAACTTATTGGAAGTTTAGATGAAAAATAAAATTGCACGCAATATATTATTGACTAATATACGAGGGTCATTTTTAAAGTAAAAAACGATTGCGCATCGTGCCCACACATCTGGTCACGTGACGTCTGATTACGTTTCACGTCTCTGCCGATGCTGGTTGTGTGGTTATACTGCTTTGTTTGTCGCAATGTCCATCAATAATTACGCCGACTGTGAAATACGCTCAGTTATTCGGTTTTTAAACACAAAAAATGTTCGTCCTGCTGAAATTCACCGACAGCTTCTTGAAGTTTAGGGTGAGGGTGTTATGAATGATGGAAATTTGCGAAAATGGTGTAGGCTTTTTAATGAAGGAAGGACGAGTGTTCATGACGACGAACAACGACCTGGACGGCCTACTGTCATCAATGAAGAGTTGAAACA
Source organism: Stictocephala bisonia (assembly GCA_035578905.1). Classification (NCBI taxonomy): domain Eukaryota; kingdom Metazoa; phylum Arthropoda; class Insecta; order Hemiptera; family Membracidae; genus Stictocephala; species Stictocephala bisonia. The sequence goes on along the minus strand of JAQJVL010000206.1, from coordinate 133,289 downwards.
AAAAGTTGACGAGGAAATTTGACAAAATCGGTGAACAATAAATGCTGAAAGATATTGCAAAACATTATTGAAGCTTAGGCGCGCAATTCAAAACCGCCGGCGGGGCCTGCTCTCTAGTGACGTCATTCTGCTTCACGACAACGCTCGGCCTCACGTTGCGGCTAGGACACCGACGCAACTGGACAAGTTTCGTTGGGAAATACTGGATCATCCACCATACAGTCCTGACTTAGCACCATAGGATTTTCTTGGTGGAAAGCGCTTGGAAAATGATGACATGTTGAAAGAAACAGTTACGAACTGGTTTAACAGTCAGGCAGGAGAGTTCTTTGATGTTGTAATCCAAAAGCTGGTACAATGACTTCAAAAATGTGTCAAAGTTAATGGTGACTACATAGAAAAGTGAATAAATATTCATATTTTAGTTTGTGATATCATTTATATCCATAAATAAAGTTTCTCTTACGCTATTTGAAAACGGTTTTTACTTTAAAAATGACCCTCGTATAAACAAGATTCTAAAGAAAACTAGGTTAACACATCACATATTTTTTTAACAAAATCAAACTAAACAGTAAATCAATAAAAAAAATAAATATCTATATAAATATCATAACCAATACAGTAACAGATGTAATTGTTTACCTTCAATGTAATATTTTTAAGTAGTGTATCTTCAAGAACAGCTTGCAGTTTCCGGTTGATCTCAAGGCTTAGCTCTAGCGTCATTGAGTCATCTGCCGGTTTGGTTGTGTATACAGATGCCATAATACCTCCATGCTTCGACAACTCTGCCTACATAAAAAACTATTTGTTACTATAATTCTATCCATAGTGTTTAATCCTGAAGTAATACGTTCCCTTTGATTCTTATTTTAAATTACAGTCAACTCTTGATCATCCACAGGTGGTTAACCTGAGATGCGGTTTATCCACAGCAGCTCAGAGAATATATAAATTTACAAAATGCTAATAATTAAGCATACAAAAATCGATATTAAATTTATTATATACTTACACAGATATAAACCGCAAAACAATACAGTGGTTATCCATTTAATATAATGAATAACAGGTTAAAATTAAGTTTCAATGTATGGTGATCAGGTGTACATTTTTCATCATAAGGTAGAAGAAAGTGAAACATCAGTGCGCCTGGGAATTGCTCGCTCTTTGTAAGAGAGAGGGGGGAGCAAGTCATTGTAATTAGTCATCAGTCCAACTATCACCATTTTGCACCTAATAAAAGTTTGTTTTTTTAAAAAAAATGTATCACAAATTTAACAAATCTTATGCTTAAAAAAACCAATTGCAAGAAACAAACTATTTTAAAAAAGTTTAAATTTTAAAAGGACTAACTACATTATTTATCATTCAAACAACACTGAAAATTTGATTTTATATCCTTATGACTACGTTTTCCGTCAAACTAATCGATACCACTCAAAAGTCGGTTAAATTTTGAATCGATTGTTATCGGTATCGATAATACTATCCATTTGACAACCAGATGGAGAGAAGAAGAATCCATTGTTTACTATTTCATTTATCCTTTTCTTTAGTTGGCATCTGTCAGTGTGTATTTACATTCTGGTTAGGAGTACTTCATGCGACGTTTTATTAGAATTGTTAGAGAAATAACTTGAAGATAATGTGAAATGTAGTTGAAGCATAGTCACTGTAAATAAAGTGTTATTTTGTTCTTAGTGACTTTGTTTAGAGAATTATAATTTGACACAGGCTTGTCGTGTTTTGTAAGTATTTTGTCAGTTATAAATAGCGTATAATAATTGAACATATATATATTTTAGACAATGTACAGGGGCTATTTAGAACGTTTTAGTGATATTAGAGAAATGTTACATAGTGAACATTATAATAACAAGCTGAGAAATTTATGAATACACAATTATAACATGTTACCATAGTAACAACAATTTGGGTAAAATGCATTATCGTTAGTTTTATCATTATAAATTAAAAGATTTCCCATTATAAACCCTATAAACTATACATTTTCTGAAACTTTATAAAATTTGGAAAAACTTGTATACCTTGGAATTGTGAATTGGCTAATGTGTATTACATTTCCAGGTAAGGTCCCCCCCAAAAAAATTGTTGGTAAACTTTTTTTGGTTACGAAAGGAAAAAAAGTAAACAAGTGTTTATATTTATTTTAATTTAAAACACAGAATCTTACAAGTAAAATGATATAAAAAATACTAAATCTAAGTATATCAGAAGTATTTTTAATTATTTTTTAAAAATATCCTTGCAAAACTAGGAAAAATGGGCTGCCAATAGAGGGTTTTAGTTGCCAGTAGTTGGGTTAAACCAAATTTAATGGTATAATAGGTTTTTACATCAAATAACAAATAAGTGAATTTGTCCGACTGCACATATCCTAAGTTTCTGGAGAATAAGGTAAATACACAACAATGGACCAAATAACAAGTAAACAATTATTTTCATGTGTTAGTTTATTTACTATAAATCTGTGATGTTTCAAGTATTATTTTACAAACACTTCTTTCATTTACAAGAATAATGTATTATTAAAAATAAACAAACAATTGAAACTTCTAAACCATAAGCCACTTCAATTTTTTTAAAAACTCTGAATACATATAATAAGTGATTTATTTTATTAATAAATTCTAAGATTTGAGGTAGTTTCAAATAATAAAATCATTGAGCTGTTAGCTGATCTTGGAGAAATTCAAGAATGCAATAATTTTGTCCTTTGTTGATATAAAAAGTTAATATACCATTAAATTTTCTTTAAAACTGTCTAAAAGAGTCACTTTAAAAACGTATATATAAAATAAATACTTTTTAAGCTTTTTAATTTAAATATCTTAAATGTCCGCCATTTTTAAATTAATAAGGCTAACTCAACACAAATCTTTTCATTAACAGAAATAATTATAATAAAAGATTTGGTAACATTTGATTGCGTTTTTGACATTAAAAAAAAAAAAAAAAAAAAACTGAAAGACATGAAAAGGCAGAGAGAGAGTTAAAAAAATATATATAGACCATTGCTTACAACTAGTTTTTGGCTCCTTTTGGTGAATGGAACAGTACATAAAAAAATTGCAGCGAGAGTTTTGAAACAAACTGTACAATTCTTTCTACACAACCACATACTAGATGACTAGCCTTGCATACTTGGACTAATCATGCTGCTCATCAAAACACATATGGATGTAGGGTGGTTGGGACAGCTACTTGGATTTGCCTGTCATTGCGATGTGAAGGCCATAAAGAGATTTTAGTTTAAACGCTTTTCTTCAAAATACTTATTAATGTTTTTTTTTTTTGATAGTGAAAATTCAATTTTTGATTTTGCTTTAGTTTTGCGTGGACTTATAAAAACGGTTAAGTCTGATTTTACTGTAAAATCTTCAAAACATTTAAAACAATATTCTGTTAACCTTTGAAGCAGAAAATGCTAAAATACAAACAAATGACACATAATAAATGGCACAAGCTGACAAGGAATCACGGATCACTTTAATTTGTTGAACACAACACATACTTTGAAAGGAAGTATATGCACACAGGAAAAAGTTCTTTAATATATTAGAGAAGCAAATAACTACGTAATAATGATTAAATAAAGGAATAGCCAACAAGTATTAAAACATAAAGAGATACATGGTTCTAGAAGCTAAGACTAGTAAGTTTACATTTTTGAACTAAGGTAACAACAAAATTCAATTATGAGAAAACTAAAGATTTGTTTCTTATTCAAAAGACAGCATTAAATAAAGGTTTAGTTAACTGATCCTTTTTAAAAAATAAAAAAAATTAATATATATATACATATTGTATATAAATAAACAGAATTATAAGAGCTTAAGCACAGTGTTATTTTAATCTGAAGTATAGCATTTCTTCAAAAGTAAATAAAGGATAATAAACTAAATAGAGTTAAATATTATTAGAGGACAAAAAAGAAAAAAGAAACATGCATTATCAAAGAAATTTTAATTTCAGGCACGAGTAAAATTAATTCACACAGTAACTCCAGTGTGGCGGCTTAATGCCTAAGATTTCAGACTGCGGAGTTAAAGATCTAAGGTTCAAATCCCCATTGATCTGATGGTTGGTGTTTCACTTGTTGAATATTGTTCAAGCACATGCCTGCAACCCATGTGAACCAGAGGATGAAGGTACAAAACTTTGCACATTGCTACTAGTCATAAAAAGCTATTTTACCATGTATTCAGTGATCCACTACTTTCGTAGCGGGATTACCCACTGGGAGTTGGAAAAAATCTTATATGTTAGTAAAGCATGGTTTGATGTGCATACCATTTTGAAGGTAACTAGTAGAACATCATGCCACAAATTATACCTCAAAAGGGTAATCAAAATCCTAAATAATCCTAAACAAATGGCAGCGCTTGTAGGTTTTAATACCGATCTTATGGCAAGTTCAAGAATGGCTTAATTTTATTGTAACCATATCAAATGAAGCTACAAAATTTCACACATGACTACTGTACACAACACCTACTTTAAGATATATTCAGTGTCCTGCTATTCTTCTATGGAAATGGTCCATGAGAAGTCAGTAGAAAAGTTTTAATGTAAGCATAGGTTGATATATACATCACTTGAAAGAGCTGATCAAGCATAGAAAAATGCTGCAAACCACACTTCAAAAGCTTTGTCCATCACAAAATGGTGGCGGTTTATAATCTTGCACATAAGATCAGTATTGAAACTTTCGAGCACAGCCACTTTGTTTAGAATTAGCCTTTTGAGGTCTTATTTGGACATGAAAACCTATTACTTAAGACCTACTATTTAAGACATTTAAATTGGTATGCACATCTACCTATGCTTACATTACGATTTTCGTCCGACTCCCAGTAGGCTATCCCCATATGAAGGTAGTGGGTTACTGAATACATGGTAAACTAGTTTTTTATGTCCAGCTGCAATATGCCAAGTTTTGTGCCTTCATCTGTTAATGATCCTAACAATATTTAACCATTCCGGGACTTTTAAGACACAATGTATATACTGGCCATGTCGTTATTAAAAATACTAATCATAAATAAAAACAGTCATTAATTATTTATTTGGGCTTACCTTTGTTTTTAATTTTGCCCACTGTATTATGGCAGGCTTGGAACAAATTAACATCCTTAATGAAGCATGTTATTAAATGTTAAAAGTTACGTGTGTATAAAGTAATAGTAAATGCACTAGCGTTCCAAAATCTTCTTGTATAAAACTTACATCAATAACCAGTGAATTCTGGTCTATAGGACATGACTGGAGGAAATTGAAAGCTGAAATGGAACTTTGAGAGGGAAGCTGCATATACAACTTTCAAAACCAACCTCTCGTTCATAAGTCATGTATGATAAATTGTTATGAATTAATAAGTGGGCTACATAAGTAGGAATAAAAATGCTAAGCTTATTACAGTTTTTACACAAATAAAATAAATTGTTCGCTTACTACAAAATACACTACCCTTACAAAAAAAATGAGTGAAAATTGGGTTTTGTTTGGCACTGTTAGCAAGTTAATTCACTTATCAACAACATTGTGCAAATGTCATAAATACAGGCATTCAAAATGTTTAATGTTATACATTTAAAACTAGATGTCAAAGCAATACTCGACACTAACCTCAGAAAAATTATTGCTTGAGAAAAGCAAGCACATATATACTATATATATGCCAAATAACACTAACTGATCACGATTTCTCAAAAACCACAAAACCTAGTAATGTGTATTAGCATAATTATTCTTCGTGTTTCTTAGTCTCACAATAAGATTATATTTTGAAAAATTCTTCGTAGTTCTGAGATTGCTACAGTTTTAGTGCGGATTTGAAATATCAAAAATATTGTTTTTCTTTTTAGCCTTTATCTGCAATACGAATTAGATTAGTGAAATCACAGGAGTGGTTTCCAGGTATCTTGTAGGTTAAGGAGGTAGTAGAGCTGGTAAATCTCCAGCAATCTAATTTATCAACTCCAATGCCAGCACTGTCCTGCCCAATGTATCTGCCTTACCAGTGAAACCCTTCGAAAACGCATGAATGGCCATAGACATGATTGCAAAGTCCAAAATCCTGAAAAACTTGTCTCTGCCCATACTCTTCTCCATAACCAAAATTTAGATCAGTGTTACATCACTAAAGTAATCAGATCCCTTCCTTCCCATGCCAACAGTTCCCAACTCCGAAGGATGGAATTAGCACACCTATTGATAACAAAATCCTGTGATCCACCAAATATGAACATAAGATAGACAACTTCCCCTCAACCCCTTCCCCATCAGCAAACTTCATATATACTAACTGAACATCATTACCTGAGTGTTGCTCTATGGATGTACAACCCCCACCACTAAACAACCCCACCACAGCCACCTATCCAGCAATAGTGAAAGCCATGTCAGTCTCTCTCTCTCTCTCTCTTTACTCACCTGAAGAAAATTCCAGTAGTGTTGAAAATTTGTGTGATTAAATATTTATTTTCTGTATGTTACTATTACTCTGGTGTTAGTGAACTTGTCTTTTAAGGTAAGTTTGTTGATGTCCTATCTCTCCAATAAACTAATTCCTGGTCTAGTGCCCTTTAACCTAACTATTTAATAACTAACTAATAAATAATTTTCTCTTTTTGTAATAATAAACAATAAAATAATAATTGTTTAAAAAGATGTTTCTAAAAAGAGAGGAATGCTGGTGGCGTCCCTTACTTGATAAGTCAAGGTCGTTGTGAGCAAAAAACTGAAAACAATATTTGAGAATAACTCAATGCCAGCAAGCGATTCTATATAATTTAATTATATATTTTATTTGGAATTTGTATTTATTCACATAAGTAGTGATCTTGTTTTTTTTGTTGAAAAATTAATCATTTTGTTTGATAAATATCCTTCGTTCACAGTATTATGGTTAATTATTAGATAATATAAATATAAGGTTATATTTTACTAATTACTACCAATGCCAAAGAAAAGAACGTAAAATTTGTTAATAAAATATTTCCTTTCACCAAGAATAAGGTGCATCTTCTAGTTACATAAATAATCACTCAGGGTCGTGTAATCCTACTGTTTTTATACATGATTATACAAATTACATTCTCGAATTTTTAATATAGAAGAAAAATATTAAATCAAGGGATATGTTTATGTTTTATTCAAGTTTATTTGACCAAGATTACTGATGACCACTAATTCATTGATAGATGCAAATGTCAATTTTAGTATGCACTTATACTTTTTATTCTTTATTACCTAACCTGACCTAATTCCGATAACCTGCCTGACTTACTAGCAGAAGCTGTCGGACTGTACCGGACTGAAAAAATAACCAATATTTCTGTTTGTTGCAGACGTATACATCACAGACTATCTTGGATTACAAACAAATGATGTGTTTTAAAATAATAGCATTTTCTATGATCAGTTATTACAAACAATACGCTCTCCAGAGGCAGCCATTATCAATCAATGATAACGTAACTGAATTTAAGTTATCATTACTCAAACACGATGTACCCATCCGATCGTAATTGGAAAGCAGGAGTGGAGGGATGAGTAGTTCAGGGACAATCAAGCCAAATGAACTAGTCAGCTTAGTGAACGAGTGAAGAAGTTCGTTCATTATGATTTGAACTCGTTCAATTCAAAGTAAACATCAGAACTGGGAAGGACCACTGACAAAATCATTAAATAATGTAATTATTTATTTTTTATCAATATTAGTAATAAAATTTGAAGAAGGTTGGTTGAACAAATTTACAAGTATAAATAATAAACATGTATCTATGAAACAAAACTCATAACAAAACTATAAATCACTCCAACTGTTGCTTGTACAAGTTGTTGTTCGTTACGTCATTTTGACATAGCTCATACACCTAGTTCATTACAGTGAACGATTCGGTCGTGTAGTAGTCTTGCAAATGAACTACTGTATCTTCACCCATCTCTAGGGTGGCATAGTTTGGTTAGGGTTTATGCGAACTTGTGCATGCGTTGAAGGTGACCGGCACCCGACTGTCATCTGACCACAGTTAGCTGTTGTTCATTTTGTAAAATTGCAAATGCCATCTGTCATTCTGAATCAGTCAGTACATAGTTTGTTATTAAGTTGCACTACAGATACGGTTTCTAATTAATTGTTTATATACAAAACCAGATATCGTTCTGTAGAAATTAATGTTGTAATTTTGCAGCACGGTAAAATAGTTTCTAAATTAGACGATTTCTTTCTGCAGCCATCTCTTTCGTTCTGCGACACTGTCGCCCTGTCGTTATTCTGCTTGTGGGGATGGACCAGGATTTGACGGAGGTTTTAGTTTTGTCTGAAAATGACAGTAGATTTTGCTAGTATATCTTTGGTAAGAGGGGATGCTTTTAAGATGTTGAAGCCATCTTTCAGGATGTGGTTGAGTTTCTATAGGCCATGATGGTAATTAGTGACAAGGAGTAAGCTTTGGGAACTACTTCTGGTTTGAGGTTAGTTTTGGGCTGGGCTAAGCGGACTTGGTTTTTAGTAAGATTAGAGGGATAAACTCTCTTTAGGAAGGTACTGACCAGTTGGTTATTGTATAGGTCATATGGAATTAAATATCTGTAAACATTAAAGTATTTATAATAAAAATTGTTTGTACACTTTCTAAAGCATTTTTACCAATATCTCAAGAAGGGCTCCATACGGCAATCTAAGAAAGAATTGCTACAATACAATATACAATAAGTTTCTTGTCTAAGCTGAATCTATAATACTAACGATTATTGGTTAAGAAAAATAAATTATGATAATATACTTCAGACAACTAAGTTCCGGATAAATGTGTCCCAAGTGTGTACCTTGTTGAAGTCCATGAACCCAGAAGTAAGAGTGCCAGACTCTTCTCTAAGAATGTAGCTCTGTAAAACTCTTGTCTTTTTCTGTAGCTCAGCCATGAGTTGCTTTGAGTGCTCTTCCAAAAAATCCATTTTTTCTCTCAAACGAATGTTTTCTCTTTGTAACCTCAAAATACGATCAACCATCGTCTGCTTATCTGGTTCGGTCTGCAAAACACAAATACAAAAAAATAGCAATACAAACATTTTTTGTATATCGCTATTCTCTTTACCACAGAATAGAATAAAATTTAAAATCATTATTAGTAATAAGACTAATACAATTATTGAAAATGTCCAAATACAGTCAAATTAAATAGGAAGCCAAATTTGAAATAATTTTCCATGAAATAATGTTATTTTAAAAATAAAAATAACACAACAAAAGTACACATTTTTTAAAATATAATTTATTTACCTAAAGTAATTTTTAGAAAATAACTCATCCATTTACAAATTAAAGCTATTATTATTTTAGGTTGTTTTATCATATTAGTTTTCTTTAATATGAGGTTTCAAACATAATCAGCAAATTAGGGTTTCTTCATTTCTGACCTGTAAATTAAATACTTGCATTCGTTAAAAAATAACAATTAATTCAAGCTATAAGGCAATCTGCAAGTATGGTATATTCTTGTTTTATGATATATAATATCAGCAAGTCTTTGTTAATTTGATATTCATCAATGTTATGGATTTGTGTTATATTGCTTTATAAATAAAATAATTATCATTTCATTGATACACAAAATACATAGCTCACAAATTCTCTGTGCTACCAGCACATTCTCCAAGCTACAGAAAGACTCTAAGCTAAACTAAACTGTGGAAAGTCTCTTTCAATACACCCATTTTAACGTTCAACTCATACATGTTTTTTTCGTTTATATGTTAATGTTGAACAAAAAATTACAAAAACATTTCCGCAGTTGTTTAATGACCACCATTAATGATAGTGTTGTGATAGAGACCTCTAAGTTGCCCTATTCATTTTATCTTGGACATTCAAAAGAGGGTTGCGTTTAAAATTTTGAGTTGCCCCAAAATATCAAATTTTAGTTTTTTGTGTCCAATTGCCCTATGCATAAAAAAGAACATTATTGTGCTCTAAAAACATGTAATGAATTTGGTGAAGAAACACAATAAATAGTAAACAAGAAGAGGTGTCGACTTTTGACAAATTCTGGATAGATATTGGAGTTATAAATTGAAATTTCATCTTCTTATATCCACTATTTTACATTCTATTTATAGATAATTCCCTTGTTTCACTGACTTCATTATTTTTATTGATATTTATGAGAAAGTTCCTATTTTGTAATTATGATGGAATTTATTAAATTAAAGTCACTTGCAGATACATCTCTATTTACAGTAAAATTTCTATGCAAATACTGATTAATTAATAAATAACCCAGAAACTTATAATAAATAAACACAATATCATAAAAAGTACATACAAACAAGTGCCAGACTTGACAGAAAAGATGACAAGACTTGAAAATAAATTGTTAATTCAGTTACCTAAACAACGGAAAACAATATTTCACTGTTCTCTGAAATTGTTACTTATCCACAGACCTAAAACCTCTCATACCAACCAGTGTGAAATAGCATTTATGATACTGCAATCAGCCCAGCTTTCACAAACAATTATCACTTGTGACTAACTCAATGAATTGGTTGTATTGATATAAATTGTTTTCTCAATCGAAGTGATAATCATTTAAACCTTTTAAGATAAAACAAAAATAATCAAACTAAAAATTAAAAAGAACACACATATAACATTTTGTTTAAAGACAGCTTATTGTCTATAGGTTAAACATAATTCTTTATCTACATTTATTTATTTTTTATTTGTTAATAAGAACAAAATTAATAAAATAAGTAAGTGATACAACTTAAAAATACAAATTCACTGCCATTCCTACATATTTTACTTATATGAAGTAAGTTTTCCTGATTTTGTGTAATATACCACAAAAACCTAAATTTCTTCTACTCTAAATAGAAAAACAACTTTGGCGAGTGTGAATGGTTTAGGATTGTGGTTAGGCATCTTCTGTTTTAGCCCCTATGTTATTTTCTTGCACTGGTGATGAACTGAGCAATTAGAGGGTGCATCAGAATAAGTGGATGTTTTTTATTGTAAATTCCATTTTGTTTAGCGTTTTTCTTAATTACAAATTTATTTTCAAGCAATGTACCGATTATTATTTGTTACTTTTAGTTGCTTTTCCCTCAATATTTTATTTTTTATTATTGCAATTGTATTGATATATTTAACTGTAGTCTTTAATGTCTATAACGTTCTTTTTTTTGTTATGGGTAAGAGAGGACTCGATTATACAGTATTTATATAGAACAGGGGCCTTTTAGGTTTACAGGCTGAAAATCTTTTTCATATTAGATACCTAAACAAGAAACAAGACTATGATTGTTTTTTTTTTTCAGCGGAAAAGCCGGAACAGTTAGGAAATGAGAAAAAAACAGCAAAATATTTATTGTTGTAAATATAGCAATGTTGGTACTCCAATTGTCAGAATTTTGCCCTGATCAGAAATATAACAAAGTCTTTGCAATCAAACCATTATTAAGCACGTTAGTGGTGGAATGTGCCTGTTTCAATAAGGTTATGTTTTGTTAGGATAAGGCTACGTTGGGTTTGATAGGTAGGATATGTTAAGTTTTTTAGAAAGTTAGGTTATGTTAGGTTTGATTAGGTTATGTTTAGGTTTAGTTAGGTTATGTTAGGTGTGTTTATATTGTTTAGTTTATTTGGTTGTTAGGTTTGGTTAGGTTATGGTATGTAGGTATCTACCTACAATTCAAATCTAACTTAACCTAACAAAATTTGACCAAACTTTACCTATCAATACCCAACCTAGCCTTATCCTAACAAAACATAACCTTACTCAATCCGGCACATTTACAGCGCTAACGTCCTTAATAATGGTTCAATTGTAAAAGTCTTGTCATATTCGTAATCAGAACAATATTCCGTACAATTTGATGCTATCCCAAATGTACCATCGACACCCAATTATTTCTTTTCCCATAAAATTGAATTATCAGAAACCTTCCAGGCTATTACATCATTAAATAATAGCTATTACAAGGACATATTTGAGATTTCATCATCCTTAATCAAAGAGTTCCCTATGGAATTCGCCCCTACACTGACTAAACTCTTCAACTTTTCTTTGTCTGAGGGAGTTTTTCCTGAATACCATAAAATCACAAAAATCATCCTTTTATTAAAAACAAACTCTAAAAGAACAGACCGCAATTCTTTCAGACCGATATCCATTACACCTATTTTTTCAAAAATATTTGAAAAAATTTTAAACAACAGACTTTTTAACTTCTTAGAAATAAACAATATTTTGTCTTCCTGTCAATTTGGCTTTAGGCCCAACAAAAACACTGAATCTGCAACTGCTTTTGCGTTGAAGAAAATTCTTTCCTCTTTGAATTCCGGCGAGCACACTCTAGGTTTATTTTGTGATATAAGTAAAGCATTTGATGTGGTCGATATTTTTCATGAAAGCTTGAAATATATGGAATTCGTGGTGTAGGACTTACCTGACTTCAGTTTATCATACTGGCCAAGTTCAGTGCGTCCAAATTATCAACAATGACAAGGTGTATATGTCAAATTTTTCAACAGTCATGAAGAGGGTACCTCAGGGCTCAGTTTTGGGATCTATATTATTCTTTTTATATATTAATGATCTTCCTGATTTCCTTAGCAGTGAACAAAATAGACTTACTCTTACTGTTTCACTTTTTGCTGATGATACCTGTTTGATTTTTAATCACAACAACTATCAAACACTCAGCAATTTCTTACGACATCAATCGACTTCTGGAATGATTCACTGCTAATAAATTACATCTAAATCTATCAAAAACAGAACTTATCGAATTTCAATCAGAGAAAAGACAAAATGTCCCGAATCATTTCCTTCTCAATAATAATACTTTAAATAGCGCACTATCTACAAAGTTTTTAGGTGTCCAAATAGATTTTAGTCTAAAATGGGACACTCACATAAATTATCTTGTAAAACAGCTTAATTCAACAACATTCGCCCTGAAGTGCCTCTCGTCATTTGCCTTCCGGGAAACTCTCAAGTTGGGTTGCAGTGGTTTGTTTGAGTCTAGGATGAGCCATGGAATAATCTTCTGGAGTTTTTGCAGTGCCCATTCTTTTGAAAGAATATTCCGTCTCCAGAAGAGGGCTCTAAGGGTTGTCTGGGGATTGCAACAATCCCAGAGCTGTAGGGAGGTCTTCCGATCAAGTGCTACTCTCACCTTAGCATGCCCTTTAATGTATCATTCAGCAATTTTTATTTTTTTAAATAAGAGTGACTTTCCTGTCTTAGAACACTCTAACAGCACAAGACACAAACATAATCTGGTTATCAATAAATTTAGATAGTCATTGTTTAAAAACTCTTTATTCTGCCTTGAACCAAAAATATTTAACTCTCTTCCTATACATATAAAAACACAAATTAGCTTGAAATCATTTTAAATTCTTTTAAAAGACGACTTGATTGGGAGAGCTTATTACAGTCTTCAAGAAGCTCCTGAAGCGGCCCCATTTTGAGGCCAGATGGGTCACAATATCATCATGATATAAATCAGTTTAGTATTATTATTATTATTGTTATCTTTTTCCTGATTGTGATTTTTAAATTTATTTTTTATGATTATGTATCTTTGTATTATATATGAATGAAAGACATACACAGAAAACTATAATTTGTTCTATTGTGTCAATAAAGAATCTGAATTGAATTGAGTAGTACCCACATTGCTATATTTATAGAAAAAAATTTTTCCGTTTTCCTCATTTTTACATTTTTTCCTGCTTTTTAGCTGAAAAATCATTTTCCTGTTTCTTAGCTATATGCCTACTATAAAAAAATATTCAGCCAAAATATCGACAAGGCCCCCTGTTTCATATAATTACCAACTGTCCCAACCTCACCATTTGTATCATGTTTAAAATGAGTAATAAATACATTTTATTTAAAAAAACACTAATTCCATAATATGAAACTATCATTAAGTCAGTAATATCAAAATATAACTATTACAATGTTTTATATATAAAAAAATATAGAAACACACTGCAGCACAACATTAGAATAGCTTCCAAATGCTAATAAAAAACTTCAAGTTGGAAATAAAGATTTCACCGTAACCAATGGCCAACATTTTATGTTCTGGAGGCTTTTGAATCAGTAAAATGAACTAAGCGGCCAGTAAAATAAAAACATTACATTAGAACGTCGATTTACCGAACGTCAGTCATCCGAATCGTCAGTTAACCGAAACAAACCTGAAAAAAATATTTTTTTTTATATACGCAAAATACACGTTGTAAATTTATGTTCCAACACTTATATTTAATATTTTTTATTTTTCAATAAACGTACCATACTACAGTAACTGTATACAGTACATATAGTGCATATTTTATCACGAAAAAGATATTATAGTTAGCGCACAGCCCGCGCGGCGTACCGCTTCTGCCAGACTCGGTGCCTGCGCCGTAACGTCAGGCCTTCCAGGAAACGACGAAAATAAACAACGGGCGCGCCGTGCACCTACCACTGTCTAGTCTGAGCTTCGCTTTCAAATGTCAAGCGTTTGTACTACAGTAATTGACATTGAATGTGCACAGTCGCTTGTTAATCGTCATTCACTTGTGTAGTGCAGCGCTGAAACTTTGTAAAGTTGTTTGTTTTCTTTAAGCTAGTGTTGAATAGTATTAGACTCTAGTTTCAGGAACATTAGTCCAGTAAGTTTTAACTGGACTACGTAACACAAAATTAAAGTATTATGTGGATACAGTACTTAAATGTGTTATGTTTTTAATTTCAATATGCCCAATCCATTACATTAACTTATCAATAAGCGTCTATAATGGCATGGTTAAAATATGTTTGATTATCCGAACATGTCGTAATCCGAACACCCTGAGGTCCCAATTAGTTCGGATAGTCGACTCTCTTACTGTATGTCACAACTTATATATACATAGTGTAGCTCACAGCGATCCTACCACTTTTCAACTAGATTGCATTATAGCTGACAATACACTGTAAGACATTATTTATTTATTCTACCTGGGTTAAACCTATTATTTATTCTACCTTTACCATATTTATTACATGTATTTTTTTATAAACTATATTGAATATTTCCCAAATTAAATTCCTTAAATTATAGATTAACAGCCACTATATATTAAATTATACATTGTCAAGTTGTTCACCTGCAGCTTAGCAGGTGGTAAGATAGTAGGTGGAGGGAGAGATGAGTCTGCAAGTGAAGTACAAGAGCTGGCCCTAGATCCCTGGCACAGCAAGTTGCTGCCGCTGCTACTCTCAGGCTGTTCTAGGCGCCGTCGAAACTGTGCCACTTCACGGTTTAATTCCTAAGATATTTAAGCATAATCAGTTCACTACAAATAAAAAATGAAAATAGTAAAAACATGAGAATGACAGTTTAAATTTGTTTTATACAAATATAAGCCTCAAATTCTTACTTATTTATTTATTAATAAAATATTCCCCCATTCCGTTACATGTTTTAAAGAAAAAGGTGCACTAATCATTCTTCTACAAGATGTGCTCGTTCTTACTAAATTATTATTTTGCACATCGGAATAATTCTGAGACATCGATACTGGTGATGCATTGTAGTACTACCTTTTCATTATGATAATTTCGATGCATTGACATTTCTACTAGTTCTGCACTGGATCATTGAGTCAATCCATCAAATCAAGCTGTATCGATTTTACGAAGTATCGCTCGTCTCTAAAACTAATACACTTTATCTTATCCATATTCAAAAAATAGCTGATAAGATTCTCACTGATCCAGGCCGGTTAAAGCTTTAATTAAAATGGTATCATGCCTTCTCCCCACATGAATTAAAGAAGAAAGCCCAATCAACTGTTTATCAATAATAAATAATTATTTTCATTGTTTAAAATTTGTTTAATAACAACTAGTTTATTTTAACTAGTTTTATTTTTAAAAACTTCTTTAAGGTTTCTTCTAAGTACATATAACAGATATTTTATTCACCTGACATGAGATAGAACTGTAATTTGCACTGTTTATTATACAGCTTGGAAGAAAAGTCCCGGAACAGATTTTTAGATTTTTAATTTCTGAAAAATTACAGATAAAGTAATAAAACTTGGCACATCAATACTGCACCTATTAATCTACTTTTTGATGTAACTACCGTTTTTCTGTCATATTAGGGGAATGGCCCGCAAGGAGTCAGAAGAAAATCTTAAATAAGAGCATAGGTCAAGTAGTACATCAAATTAAAGGTCTATAGTAGTAAAAACATAAATCCACAAATCCGACCTCAAAAAGTCCGTTCCTTACAAAATGGCGCTGGTTTAAAGTTTCAAAAAGATGCATTGAAAGTCCTCTTTAAGTCGGTTTATTAGCCTTTTCTTAGCTCAGCTTGGGTAAGTTAGACTTTGTAAATGCCTACTGGACTTGAAATAGTTTTTAGGGTAGTTGGTGACTTTTCACTTCCAATGGATGATGGTCCACAAGGAAGCCGACAAAAATATTAAAACCAGCATAGGTCAAGATGTACATAATTTTAAAGGGATTGTCTAGCACAGGTGAATACCACAAACAGCACATAAAAAGTTGATCCAGTACAAAATGGCAGATGTTCAAAGATTTGAATGGAATTAAGTTATATTTACCAAATATTTTTAGAATAATTGTTTGAATTGCTAACTCTTTTTCATGATTCACTTCATAATATACATTTGTACAACAGGCATAATGCATGTAGTAGCATTTTTTTTTCTTTAATTTAGTAGTGCACTTGAATAGTGGCTACTAATGCTGTGTGTTACTACAACCAAGAAAATCTTCGAACATCTGCCATTTTGTACTGGATCAACCTTTTTAAGTGCTGTTTGTGGTATTCATCTTTGCTAGACAGTCCCTTTAAAATTATGTACTTCTTGATCTATGCTGGTTTTAATATTTTTGTTGACCTCCTTGTCGACCATCATCCATTGTAAGTGAAGTCACCAACTACCCTAAAAAACTATTTAAGTCCAGTTGGCATTTACAAAGTCTAACTTACCCAAGCTAAGCTAGGAAGAGACTAATAAACCGACTAAAACAGGACTTTTATTGTATCTTTTTAAAACTTCAAACCTGCGCCATGTTTTAAGGAGCGTACCTTTTGAAATCGGATTTGTGCGTTTATGTTCTACTACTATAGACCTTTAGTTTGATGTACTACTTGACCTATGCTCTCATTTAAGATTTTCTTCTGACTCCTTGCGGGCCATCCTCCTGATATGACAGAAAAACAATAGTTAAATAAAAAAAAAAAGATTAATAGGTACAGTATTGATGTGCCAAGTTTTATTGCTTTATCTGTAATCGTTCAGAAACTAGAAATCTATTCCGGAACTTTTCTTCCACGCTGTATGTTTTTTGTCATAGATACCTTTCAAAAGAAGTCTACCTCATCTTTAATTTTACATTTACAAAAATTGAGGGTTATTTTAAATTGTGATAGCAATCTAACAGAGCATTTTATACAACACAAATTTATATAAGCATTGACTATAGAAACGAGAGGATTGTCCACTTTTATGGATCCCGTGAACTGGGTTCTCTGTTAGGTGAAATTAGTTTGTTAGGTGTTTCATAGGTAGCTCCAGTGGTATCCCTCTCTCTCTCTCTCTCCCTGGCTTTCTCCAGCACACACTTAACTGATAGCTGAGCTAATAGTACACCAAATAGTCGTCCAAGCGTTTAGTTAAAACAGATCTCCATTAGATAGCAGCATGTGCATGCATCTAGAGCAAATGCGCAGATGTCTAAGGCTAGTGCAGTGTATTTGTTTCTACAGTCAATGATACTTGTTGGGATGAAGCCTTTAAAAAGTGAATATGGGGTATCCATACAT
The DNA here is from genome assembly GCA_035578905.1 of Stictocephala bisonia. Taxonomy (NCBI): domain Eukaryota; kingdom Metazoa; phylum Arthropoda; class Insecta; order Hemiptera; family Membracidae; genus Stictocephala; species Stictocephala bisonia. The sequence goes on along the minus strand of JAQJVL010000206.1, from coordinate 115,400 downwards.
TTCACTAACTCAGTAAAAAAGTATGACATTAATTAAATCAAGTGAATCAATTTTTGAAATTCCTAATGATCATTTCACTGGATGAAAACTAATTAAAATACAAATTTAAGGAAAATGTATTGAGTACGCAAAATAAAAGGTAATTTACTCTTATAGCAGTAGCATGCTTAGTTCTCATGACTTGATTTTCCCCCTTCATGTCCTCCAGTTCACGAGTCAAACTCTCCACTTTAGCAGTTTTCTCAGCCAAGTGCCTTGCAACTAACTTCTTCTCTTCATTTCTCTCCTGTCTCTCTTTATTCAACTCTTTCTGGAGCTCTTCTACTTTTTTCAAGAGCTCGTTCACTTTTCGCTGCAATGGCTCTTCTTCACACTCCAACTGCCTTGCCTGAACATAAATAAATACATTTTAGTGGCAATGAAGACATTCTACAAGAACATTATGTCGTAAAGGGATTTGAGAAAATTGCCTTCTTTAGTCCATCACTGAACCTTATTATATTATAGGTCTCTGACATAAGTAGTTAAAAAAACATCAAACCATATTCCAGACAAAACATTCAGTTTACAACCGAATTGCATCATATAAGATAGTTTGTCAGTGGCAACAAGCTAAAATAGTTCCTAAACAGTCTCCACTGGGCCTTCGACCCTCTACCTGGTGTTGACTTTGGAACTACTTGTAACTCGGGTCGACTATCAGAAGAACGGTTGTCGTCTGTGCGTCCATCCCCAAACCATTGTGTGATTTGAACAATTTGACAGCTGTCTCTCTTCCCCGCTTGCCTACCAGGCAGTGCATTTATTAGTAGCTGATGCCCGCGTTTTGAGTTGAACATTACTTCACTTGAATATGTTACCTTCTTACATTTTTTTACTTATGTATTTAAAATTGTTACATGCTTTATAGGATAAGAGGAACTAGTACCTCCCGAGATTAGATTTGTTTCAACTGGTTTTGGTTTATTAAAAATAAAATTAAATAAGAACAATAGTTATTTGGATATAAAAATTACTCTACGGATAAAATTAAAATCTGATCTGAAAGGGTACTAGACAATTATGTTCTCTTTGAAAAAAGATCAAATTTAAAATTGTATGTTCATGAATAAAACTGTAAGTGTTTCAAAAATTAATATTGGCCTTGTGGAGAATCAAATCAAGATGTAGCAGACTCTTAATGCAGAAGCCAGTGAAAGATTTACCACTAAGCAGACTAGGCAGCTGGCAAAAGAGGGACCACAAAGAGGCCGCAAATATTGCACTAATGCTCTAAGTAAAGGGTTCCCACGATTTTCCTACACTGATACCTGCTAGATTTTATAAAATACATTTATCACACTCCTTATAGGTTGTAGAAATTCACCACGTACACAGACATTACAAAATAACTAAGTCGAAATAAGTATTGTTGAGAATGAAGGTGTATTTGGTGTGGTGAGCATGGTGCCCGCGATTGTGTGTCTACAGAGTGATTTACTGAAGCAAATGTGAATCATTAACATCGTTATTTCCAAACATGGATACCATTTTCTGGACATTACTGACCATGATGACGTCCAATGCCTATGGAGAGAGATCACTTAGTGTGTTGAAGAGTTAAGAACTACTTAAGAAACTGTGCCAGATTTATGTGTGTCAAGTTTAGCAAGTTTTTGGGCTAATACTGAACTATTTAAAACTTAAGCATTTTTTATGATTTATTAGTACAATTTTCTGTTGAGAAATCAAGAAAAGTTCATATTTATTAACACTGCAAAAATTAGAGACAGTCTATAACAGTCTTACTTGTCTTAGGTGATACCGATTAACTTATATTTTTTAATAGTTTTTGGAAGTGGTTATGAACATATTTTGTTTATTGTACTTTGTTTAAATAAAAATTCAATATTACCTATTCTAAATGACAATTGATAATCAACTAAGCAATGATGTAATATGCCCTGTAAAGAATTCTTACAATTCTTACATATGAGACGCCGACACAACGTTGTTGGTATTTTAAGGCGAATATGAATTTATATGAGTGTAGGATGAGTGTGGATGAGTGTAGTATGGTCACTAACTGAGTTCCACTGTTCCTCAGAAAGGGCAATTTATTAATAGCCCAACAGCCAGGGCAACTAAGAGACCTAAAGCTTTACGTGGAATCCAAACCACGTAGTGCTGGTCTGATTTTCAGCTAATCTACAAGCCTGATACTCAGTTATCTCCCCCACACAACATCTGCACAATGACTACCATCCAACATAGATACCCCAGACTTCTCTAGTAGTGTCCACACCGATAGCAACCACTGAGCGGACGCCATGTCGGTATTGAGAGGACCGAGCATCCAACCTATCGCCTACAATCTCCCAAACACTTTGTCCCCAAGTAGCTAGGTTACAGCACTGCGCCACCAGTGCCATTTCAACACTTATTAAAATTAGAATTAACACTTATACTAAGATTATCCAAGAATATTTTTATAACAAACTTTTTCAATATATATTATATTGTATTGTAACGGAAAGTTTAAAGTGTAAAATAAAGAATATATTAGGAAACACTTTGTTTGAACACAAATAAAAGTTAACTAAATACTAACCTATAATGCACTATTATTTACCACACTAGCTTAAGATATGAACATCTGAATATTTTTCATCACTGGTGGAGGAGGGGAGGGGGGCAAAAAGAATTACCTAGGACTGCTAAAGGTCTAAATCCGTCACTGCAGAGGCAGAGTCTGTGGACAATGTTTAATACTAAACAAATATTAATTTCATTTTTATAGTGGGTACTTTTTACTTGGTGTACAACATTTTTTTATCAGCTATCACAATTGTTACTGTCACATTTCTACTATCAAAATATGGTATATTAGATCATAATTTACCATGGTTTACCATAATTTACCAACAACATTGTGTCGGCGTCTCATATATAAGAATAAGAATGGTGAAAACATAACTAAGAACATGGCTAAATATTAACATCACCTTGCATTAATTTTACTTTCTCTAATATGCGTTAGCATAGAGAAACTATTGTGATTATCCAAAAAAATTCAAACAAGTTGGTCTAAAAATCCATTTTAGGGCACCCTGAACCCAAAAAGTGTTTTTTTTTATTTTGGTGTCTGTACGTATGTGTGTCTGTCTGTGTGTATGTACACTTCGCTGGAGACCAAACGGATGGATACATTTTTATGAAATTTGATATGTAGTTGTATTTAGTCAAAATCTCCAGTTTGTTATTTCACTTTTTAAAATTTTATTTTTTTATATTTTTTTTGTGCAAAAATTATACAAAAATGTAATTTTCTGAAAAACGGCACTAACAATTTTGATTACATTTTCAGGAAATAGGTAAATTACAATTTAAAACATTTTATTAAAAACCGCATGTCCATAACTTAAATAATTTTTAAGTTATAACATTTTTGTATAGGCAAAAACATTAAAAATGCAATTTTTTCAAGCTTTATTTGAACAATTTTGATTAAATTTTCAGTAAATATGCAAATTATAATTTAAAATATTTAACTTACCACCCCACTAAGTTGGGGCTGGAGGCAGAAGGCTAGAAGCCATAATTCAAGTCATTAAAGGTTGTTTACATAACATCTGGCTATGTGATTAATTGAATAGCTGTTTTTGAAGATTGTTTTGTTCCATACTTTTATTTAGTTAAAATAAGTGTTTCGTTTGTACATTCCTTAGAAATGTTTTTATTTAGGTGTGTTTTAACAATCTTTAATTTTCATTTTTTAAACAATCTGACATAACAAATAGAAAGGGAGAAAGTTTGTTCCAGTTACCTGGTACCATTTATTTTAAGTTAAACTAGCTTCGCTCCTTGGTGGATATGTCTCCAAACCTCAATATGTTCAAGATAGTCATCGGAAACTTTGCCTTCTTCAAAAGAAAAAGATGGATTCTTCAGCAGTTCTAACCACAAAACCAAAAAATGTTAAACTAAAAGACCTAAATAGAGTATTCTTCCCTTGATTCCTTGGCTCCTGAGTTCTTCAGCAGATTATACATAGTCCTCAATTCTTGGCAAACAATGGACGATTGAGTGGGGAAAATTAATATCTCAGGACTCGCTAACTCAGGACATGTATTTAAATTTACTTTAAAACCATATCTTAAAATTTGGGTCGTAGTTCACGTAATAGAGGAAATTTGTATTGGGTATTGATCATGTCCTTACATCCCAACCACCCAGACACGTTAAGTGGTGATGACTCAACTGCTCACCCATATACGTACAGCGGTGATGATGACCCACCCGTACAGGTACAGTGGTCATTTCCACTCAATAGGAAGAAGAATCAAACCAATTCTATAACCAAGTCAAACTACTGTGGCACTGACCCACCCGGGCGGGCGCCCATACACATAAGTTGGCATTGATCCACTCACCCACCTATACATGCACAGACGTATTAACCCACCCATAACTCATACACAATGGTATTGACTGAATTTAAAATGAGTGATGATGCAGAATTGATTGACTGCACATACCTTTCCTCATACTACACTGATTTGGGTGATCAAAAGTTTCATGAAGAGCTTGATTCACCTAGTGTGAAGTCTATATCAACACAGTATGATAATTAAGGCCTGTGATAGTGGTGTTCAACTTCATAAAACTTGTTTTTCACAATTATTTAAAATATATAGATTGTGAAATATAGTACAGTACACATATTTTAGTGGTTGATTTTAGTAGAACATGTTCTCAATTTCAGACCAAAGGGTTTCAAAAAGGTAATCAATATTCATATCTGGGCATGTTAATCCTAGTTAACCAAAAATGGTCAACATATGTATTAACTTGTAGTTATACTGTAATAAACTTGTGATATATATGACATCCCACTAGTTTATTATACAGATATATGATAGTAACAAATTATGTTGAATAATTAGTATATAATTTAAAAGAAACATAGTTGAAACTTGTAAACAACCAGTTACCAAAATGTTAACCAAAGTAAAACCTGGTCGATACTTTGACAATCCTAAAACTTCAATACCGGCCATGGCAACACGAGGTGTCTAAATTCTTTCTGTTGGCACACATCAAGGAAATAACAGTGTAAAGTGAATAACAGTAAAATATTACCCATTTTTTGGACATTAAGGTACTGTACTATCTTACTTTGGTAACTGCTATTGTAACTTTGTACCAATGAGGTAGGGCATACACTGTTTCACTGCTATAAGCTTGATTTTAGTTTTGTTATATTTTAAATTATTTGTGAAAAAAATACACTTAATTCCTTTATAAAATCGTTTTTTCATGTTTACAATACATTTTTTTAGTTGAACATTTTCATGGTCCACAAAGTTTCAAAGTACTGAGGTTTTACTGTATTTGTATTGTGAGAAGATTAAAAAATAATATGACAAATTAACAAAACCTATATCTAAAGTGATTTTTAACATGACTACATTTGCTCTGCAGCTTTCATTTGACTAATAATACAAATATTTAAATGAACAAATGAATCGGTAAATAAATTACACCTTTGCCTCGATGCAGGAGTACTCAGACTGCAGCCTTACATTCTTCGCTGTGACTTTCTGTGTGAATTCAAGCATGTCAGCTTCCCTCTCTCGGCAACCTACCATGTCGTTCAATAGCTCCTCGTTAGCTGTCTTCAGCTCTGCTACTTCTGATTGTAACACTGCTACCCGCTCTTGCTCTCTATGAATAAGACACTTACATTTTACTGCTCATATTTCCAAGTGCCAGTATACAACAAAAACAAATTATAATAATACAAACCAGAAAATAGAAAATATAATAATGAGGTATATAAGTCTCAAATATAATATAGACTCATATATAATAAGAAAACAAGTAGCAAATCAAAATATTGTGGTTATCTTTATTCTAAACAAAGAAGTCACAAGTTTGGAAATATGTATTTATTACTTTGTTTATATGAATGTTCCCAAGAGCGTATGTTTGTGTGTACTTGCAAACTTGCATGTGTCAAGTGGAGTTTTCTTTCTTAGTCAATATGCTGTTTTTTCTCAATCTTCTTATATGAGTAATAACTTGTTACTTAATATATAATAATAACATTAAATAATTGTTGTCTAAACATCCAAATTAAGTACTTGCTTTGGAAAATGTATCCATATACGGATTAGTGACATATCTTAAGATGATGCACACGTGATTGTAACTGGATGATTTTAAGTAAGTTACTTAAACTGATAATTTTTCACATGTTAGCGAGAGGGAGTAACATGTATTGTGTTAACACATTCAGTGCTACTAATGTCTCTGTAAAGTCGGCCACATTTATATATTATTTTCTCCGTTTTATTAATTTATAGAGAAATAAATATTGTTTTGTTATTCTGGGTTGCACCCAAAAATTAATTGTCTTTACTTTAAATCAGCTGAGAGCGCGAGATAAAGACAGCACATTTGTTTGTATTATGAACCTAAAACCAATACTCTGATTGATCATGCTTTAAATGCCTCCCACGTTGACGACGCTGACCAGTGTACAAGCTTGTTCTGTCTCTTCGTGCCTTTATTAGTACTCTTATGATTCACCGGCTCCCGCGACTCGGTATATTTTATTTCATGCAACAATACAGGCATAAACCTATTACATTTTAACATTTTTAACCCAACAAATATTTCATTGAACCAGCCAGTCTACACACTATTAAACAAACTAATAAACAAGTACTACATATTTACAAGTTATAAGGCCCAAGAACTTGATAAATATTTTATAAATATACAGTAAATAGTTATAAATAAATATGCAATAAATAGGCAACAAATATAACAAATAATAATCAATATGATAAATAGGCAACAAATATAACAAATATGTAACAAATAATAATCAATATGAACTAAATAATTAACAAATATACAGTAAATTGTTAATAAATATGCAATAAATAGGTAACAAATATAATAATAAATATAAAATAAATAGTTGACAAATGTACAATGAATAGTTAATAAACATAAATAGGTAATAAATTATAGAACATAATTTAAATAAATTGGCAATACATTTTTAAAATTAAAAACAACTCAACATGAACAATAATATTAATTAAGGATTTATATAACAGAATTGGGAAAGAAAAATTTAAAAACATAATTCCATCGTAAATAGTGACTCGTTGCGAATAAAAAATTAAAGTGTCTATTTTCATAAAAATTCTGTTTTCAGGTACATTTCACATTTTTCTTTAAACACATTAATGGAATCATAAAAAATATCCATTTTCACTTAACCCGAAAGCATCAGATTATAAGTTCTCATCATCCGGAGCAAAGGCGAGGATGCATGCGCTAACGTTCGTACCTGTGGCAGAACAAACAGATATTTGCCCCTGCTGTTAAAATTGGGGACCCTAAAGCAGATACACTCCAAACAGGCAGAACTGTCCATCTGCCCCTGCACCAAGCCCTGCAGATACACCTGTTCCATCACAGCCCTCCTCAGGCAAAGACTCTTAAATCCAAAGAGACCCATCAGCTCATTGTAAGGAACTAAGTAAGTATAAATATTAAAACACTTAAAATAAAGGTACCTTAAAATCTTTTTTTAATTCTTTCTATGGTGTCTTTGTAAACAGCATGAGTTAGATTCCACACAATTCCTGCACTTTCCAAACTCGACCTGACCAACACCCTATGCAATGTAATTAACATTTTTATGTGAGGGGAATCGTGTGGGCTGGTACCAATCTCAGCTACTGGGGCGTTAACGGATAAATGGTGTCATTTAATCAGAGGCCGTGTAGTAATTTGTAAGATTAAATCAGCCCGGTTTCCCGCTCAACTTAGAAGCGTGTGGGTTAAGTCGAAACGTTGGCCGTGTGAGTGCTATTCGTCCGGTTTCCTAAAATCACAACCAGCTTTGATCAGCTCTAAATTAATATATTTGTAAAAAAGGTTAATGTAATTATTAATGGTGCAACAACTGATTGACTTCATTGTTAGCCTACATTAAATGGTGTTCCTAATTGACACTACCCCGCGATTCTACTCCCCGCCATTCCGATTTTTAGCCTGATGTAAACATTTAATAATGATTGCCCCAAATCTTATTCTAAGTGGCTGGCTACTCATCTGTCCGGGTCTGCCAAGGGTGACTACTAACCGTGGCGGTGCTGTCTTCTTTCTGCCGGCACGATGACGACTGCCCCGGCGCGTCAACCTCCATTCCCTCAGCTTTGCGCATGCGCGAGCGATAGTTACCCTTTTCGCCCCGTGGCTGTCTGCCACATTTACATTTTTAAAATTGATTCCCTGTCGAATTATGAATCCCACCATGCTGCTGGCTGATGAAATGCAATGGGTCACGTGGGTTTGAAAAGTTAAAACTACAATCCATGTAAACACCCAGGTCTTTAATCAATTCAACCTTAAAAATTAACTGACCATTTAAGTAATAGTTATTAGTAAATATATGTTTTTTAGATGGACTAAATGTCATAGCATGGCATTTAGAAATATTAAAATGCATTACTAACTCCCCATTCATACACCCTGTCTATATCATCCTGCAGTTTAATAGAATCAGACTGGCTTGAAGTGTACTGAAATATTTTAAGATCATCGGCGAATAGCAAACGTTTTGCAGAGACGACATATTGACATAAGTCATTAATCATAATCGTAAATAAACATGGCCCCAAGTTTGACCCTTAAGGTACTCCAGACTGCAGAGTAAAATTAAATGAAACATGACCTTTGTAGACTACATACTGCTTTCTGTTAGTTAGATATGGTGTAAAAAAATAAATAAATTTGTTTGACAATCCATAGTAGTGAAGTTTCTTTAGTAAAATAAGATAATCCACCTTGTCGAAGGCCTTAGGCAGGTCGAGAAATACAGCATCTGTCTGGGTCACTGAGTCCAAACCTGAGGAGAGATAATGTGTAAAAGACGTTAAATTGGTATTAACAGATCGACCAGGTACAAACCCATGCTGATTGAAAGAGATATTTCTAGAATGTTAAAAGATGTTTTTATGAATAATTATTTCGAAAACTTTTGCTGGGACAGATAAAATAGTCACAGGTCAATGATTTGACTTTCTTTTCCACTCTTAAATATAGGTGTTATTTTAGTTACTTTCAACTTTTCTGAAAAAATACCCGTTTTAAACTTAAATCAAATAGCAAAGTTGGTAGTTTAGTTAGAATATCAATGCATCCTTTAAACAAATACTGTGGTAAATAATCTGGACCTGTGGTTGGTTTTGACTTGAGTTTCCTGATGGCAAGATGGACATCCATCTCAGTGATCCGGTCCAAGGACAGATGTGACACTCCCGCCATGGAGGGCTCCTCCAGAGCTAGCTCTGCCTTAGGTTCTACCATATAACTAATTGTACACACTACTAAAATACTGTTCAAAGGCATTAGAAATATCTTTACCGTTACTTATCTGACTTCCATTATACTCCATCACTAACATATTATTTTTTACAGTATTTTTGCTTTTCAAAAATTTCCAAAATTGTTTACTGTCACAATTAATTTGGTTTTCAATATTGTGGACATATAGATTGGGGATTGCATTGTGTGCATGAACTTAGGTGCGGAAAGTGTGTTTGCGACCTCAAGAAAAGTGTGAATTAACAAGATTTGAGGAAGACCGCTTCCTGTCTCACCCACACCAGCTACAAGGACGCCTTAGCCATCAGATGCCAAAACGAACATGAGCCACATTTCTAAGATCTAAGGAAACTTGTTGCGTGAACTTTTCTTTATATTAAGGGCCTTTCGGAAAAGTCATTTAATAATTTTCCAATTTTGTTAATTATAACTAAAGACTAAGTTAGTTTTATTCACTTTTGTTGGTAAGTGTATGGGTGGGCGGTTAGGTTACTACCACCGTATGTGTATTGGTGGGTGGGTGGGTTAATGCCACTGTACGTGTATGGGAGGGGCGGGTGGGCCAGTACCACTGTACGTGTATGTAACTGTTCTCTCTCTCTCTCTTCATATCAATGACATAATTAGAGTAATTTTCAACTATAAATTTCACTTGTACGCATATGAATTGCAGATTAACGAGCACTTTTCAATTGCTGATCTGGTCAGGTGTGTATTTCTTATGAATTCCGACATACAAGTTATTAGGTCTTGGGCCATCCGCCATGAATTGAAAGCCAATGAAAATTTGTTATGTAATGTTTGTTTCAGACAATATAAACCTAAAATCTTGATTCTATATTTAAGAGGGAAAAGTATTTTTCCAATTTTCTTCACTTTCTCGTAATTTTCCCACCTTTTCCGCAGACAAAGTAAAATGATCATATTTTTGTTCCTTAGTTACTTAACTACTATGAACAAAAAAGACAGCCGAAAAAAAAAAAAATAAGGCCCCTGTTATACGAAATTACCCCAGTTTCATTACTATCCACTTAATCCATTATTATCCTTTGATGTAAATGAAGGTTAGTAAGGACGTAGCAATGTAAAGCCAATCTAATGCTCAAAATAGGAAGTAGTCACCGCTCAAGTGACAGACTTGCTCAACAAATCTCAATATTTAGAATACTAATTTGATCAGAGGCGTAATATACATTCGAGTAAAGAGACTAAAGCAGCATGAATATCAAATTGTATTTCTATCAAGGAAAATAGTAACTTACTGTTGCAACTGAAGGGAGAGGTTTTCCATGGTGGAGGTTTTCTCACAGAGTGTAGTTACTTCTTGAGAACTCTTATTTACAGATTCCTTGAGGCGGCCAATAGTCTCCATTTGTTCATTCCTCTCCTTCTCTAAGCTGGCAACCTGTAGTCAAATGAATTAGGCACCTCAAATTAACTTAAAAAAAGAGGATAATCCACTTCTTGATATACTTTGGTAATTTTCAACTGTCATTAATGTCAATAATGTTGCGTATAAATTAGTCAATATATTTGGCAAGCTAGTTAATGAAGTCGAGTAAAAGTTAATTGGTAGTTTCAGTGAGCGTTTCGACACTTGAACTACGGACGACCTCTACACCGACGAGTGGCCTCTGCTCAATTTGAAATGACATAGTAGTACCGTAATAGTAATGGCATTAGTAATAGTAGGATTCGATAACTAATTTATTTTTATTTTAAATTAGCCACTAGGCCTTGACTGAAGGGTCCGATGTTATCGCTAGGTAACGGTGCCAAGCAACACCGTCTAAGTGATCCCAACCTTCAATGCAGCCAGCCTACCCTGCCACTGGTACTAGTTTGGAAGTCACCCTTAGACTATAGGATCCCATGTTAAATGTTTTTAGCCCTAACTTTGCCTGGTAAAATGAGACATCCTTTAACTTTAATTTTTCTAGGCTGGGAATTGGTTTAACAGAGAGTTAGGGCATTAGCAATCTTACCTGAGAAGACCAACACTTTTACGTATCGGTCCATATTGATAGGAGGGTGAATGGGGGTGTAAGAAATAATACGCACAAGTAAAACTGAATTACTGCATTGGACACGGGAGCTGGTAGATATGGAGGCCAGGACTCGACTGAGGGGTGATTTGAGATATGCAAGGTTGGATGGCAAGGCAAGAGGTGATGTGATTCACGGTGTACAAGGGGGTGCGTTTATTAGACATCATGCCATGTTACGTCATATTGTACGATACACAATTTTAGAACTGGAGATAGAATAACAGAATACAGGATCAATATATGACAAATACAATATACAATATAACAAAGACAGTAGAGACAAAACAAAATACAACATTTCAATGCCACTGGCACCTTCTTCTTCAGGCCTTTCTCCTCACCTGAAGAAGGTGCTAGGGCACTGAAATGTTGTGTTGTGTTTTGTCTCTACTGTCTTTGTTATATTGTGTATTGTGTTGGTGGATTTGTCTTCTTAGGTAAGTTAATTGATGCTCTATATATCCTATAATATTAATTTATTATAATAAATTTAATATAATTTGGGTTAGGTTGGAGGGCACTAGGCTAGAAATATTATAATAGGAGAGAAAGGATATGAGCAACACATCAACATTAAATACAGCATATAAATAATACATATAACTTAATTTAACATATTGTTATGAAGTATTGCTATCTGTCAATCTTATCTTATTTATTGTTTGTCTCCCTCACAACAAGACCCTTCACAAACACTGCAAAGCTGCATGCCAAATATCATGATATTATACTAAACTGAACTCAAATTAATTTATTTTGTACTTAATATATTTTTAATTTGTTAACTAACCACAATTACTGGGAACAGTGGTTAGTTATACTCCATCATTGACCATGTTTTGTCAAACTGTATTATTTGTGAAGTAAACTTAGTACTTATAACTGCTAATCGTACATAATTAAATAATTGTAATGCTCGCTTTAACAAAACACATGCTAATGGAAATGATTATTCAAGAAGAAGCTCTTATTTTATATGAAAATTCGTTAAGGCTCCGTAGTAATAGGTTTTTGGAAAATCTTTCAAAATCAGTTGATAAGCTCAAAACACAAGATGGATTTACTAAAAAAAATACACTGATGACAAATTACTTATAACTTATCTTTTCAAACAGAATACTTTTTTATTACAGAAATTATAATTGAAATTAATAACAAACAATTCAACTTAGACTTAACAAAAACTACTAAAAAATCTGACCTGAACCCTGAAACAATTTAGTATTGTTACAAGTTATGGCATTACGATAATAATGCCATGAGTGAAGGAAAAGTGCGCAAGTGGGTTAGAGACTCCAAAGATGGCCATGTCAACATCCTTCACAAAGCCTCATCTGGTCATCTATCTCTACACACAGATGATTTGGTGGCTTCAGAGCCATCCTAAACCTATATGGACTCATATTTACACAGAGATTGGTCAAAACTAAGTCAATGATGCTCGGTAGGTGGTGAAGTTTTTTCTGAACTATTTTCAAATGGTCTAACACTTGATTCATCTAAAACTACCCTAAATAGCTACAATTAAATCTGCTCTAAATAAATTAGTTCATGAATATATATACATACAATATAAAAACATTGTCTAATTTTGTGACTTTAAATCAGCAACTAAAACTATTTGTAACTATACAACGATAGAATCAAAAGACTGACGGAATGTAGAAGACTTATTAAAAATTTGGATCATCAAAATAGAAATGTTATTTTCCAATGGATTCCTTCACATTGTAATATAAAAGGAAATTAATTAGCTGACAAACTAGCTAAACAAGGCGTATCAGACAATATACCTTATCAAATCAATAAAACTCCATTCTATCACGCAAAGAACAAAACTAAGAATTATATTTAAACTCATTTCCAAATTACCTGTCAAAATGAAATAAAAACAAATCACGGAAAGTTTAGAATGAAATTACAGGTTTCCTGTGAAAAAATGCTGTTGCTACGTTTGGTCTAAAAACAGGACATGATTGCCTTGGAAAACCTGTAATATGCATTGTACAATATTAAAAATAAATAATTTATACTGTTGATATTGGGAAGCTAGGTTACTTATGAATAAATGAATTTTATTCCAAATAAATTATAAAAGCTACAATTTACAAAGAAAGAACAAGCACGATTGTTAAGTTTGACAAGTAAGTAACCTAAAAAAAAAAAAGAAACTAGACTTAAAATCTTAAAGCTGATAAATATTAAATAGTTATGGTCCAAGGAATCAGCAGACAGACATAGGTACTTGCATCTGCTGAGTTGCAGTTAAAAATAAATATAACTGCATCATTTTGATTGTTTAAATAAAAGTGTTTTAATTTTGAACGAAAATAGATTAATTAATTATTGCAATCATTACTGAAAAGGACTACAACAAATGAATACATGAAGAAATTATAGTTGAAATTTATATAATAGTATTGAGATGGTAGTGACAGCAAGCATTATGAATCTTATCAGCTGAGAGAGGAGGGGATGGTGCAAGAGGGACAGTGCAAAGGTCAGGTCACACACGGTAATCTGCCGTGATGATAAGATCAGCCCCGTCCACACTTAACCTGAGTAACCAGTTTGTGACATTTCTTTTAAAGATATTTATTGATGGGGATTCAAACAAGTTTAATTCATTGAAATATTTACATACAGGGTTGGGCAAAAGTCTGGAATATACTTATCAATTTTAAAACCATTGAAAGAAATGTAATGAAACTTTGCAGTTATTTACATGTCCCTATACCAAACATTTATATATATTTTACTTGTTTTTCGCATAGCCAGGTGATGGCCCATGAAGGAAGTCTTAACATTATTAAATGTAAGTCTACCTCGAGTTATACCTCAAAAGGATAATGTATTCACAAAATACAGCGATTCGAAGAATTTAATGTCATATTACTGATTCTTCTCAGTTATAAGGCTATTTATTTAACAGTTTCAGGTCCCTATAGCTGATTATGTTGTTGATTGTTAACAATTGTAACAAACGACTACGTTATAAAAATAGCTATACCATTTAACTAAGATAAAAATAAGAAAACATTATTAAAACAATTTTGACAGTAGGTTTACCTCAAATAGTTTAAGAATATTATTATAATAATTTGTTACTTATTTTTTGTGAAATTTAATTTCTCATAGTTAGATAAATTATAGCTCTAAGCATCAATAGATAATAACTATCTTACCTTTGTCTTAAGCAGTATTAGTTAGTTGACATTAAATTCTTTGAGAGTCTATATTTTCTGACTGTGTCATCCTTTTGACCTCAGGTTTCCATTCTTGTGTTTTACAAACAAATATCTTTAAAATGAGGTATAACTAGAGGTAGGCTTAGTTTTAAAATTTTTTAGACTTCCTTCATGGGCCATCCCTTGGATATGCAAAAAACAAGTAAAATATGTCCATACGAGGTGTGATCAAAAAGTTCCAGGACTGAATTTTTATACATTTATTCATACAACATACAGGTTATTCAAATTTGTCTCCTTCAAAGTACTCCCCTTGGGAAGCTACACACTTTTCCCACCGTGTTTCCACTGATCAAAGGCCCCAGTAAAATCTTCTTTCGTAAAGGTTTTTAGCAGTTCCGTCGTTTTTTCTTTAACTGTCGTGTTGTCAACTGTTTGAAATCTTCGTCCTTTCAGGGGTCTCTTGAGCTTCGGGAAAAGAAAAAAGTCGGCTGGAGCCAGGTCAGGTGAGTAGGGGGGCTGAGGAATGAAAATCATTGCGTTTTTGACACAAAAGTCACGGATAACTAATGCAGAGTGAACAGGAGCATTGTCATGGTGAAGGACCCAATCACCACTTTGCCACAGCTCAGGTCTCTTTCTTCTCACAGCATTACACAATTTTCTGAGGGTTTCAAGATAAACAAAACGATTAATTGTTTGACCTTGTGGAAGGAATTCATAGTAGACAACACCTTTATAGTCAAAGAAAACCGTAAGCATGACCTTCACATTTGATTTGACTGACGTGCTTTCTTGGGTCTTGGAGAGCCTTTTGATGTCTATTGTGATGATTGTGCTTTTGTTTCCACATCGTAACAAAAAACCCATGTCTCGTCTCCCGTAATGACATGTTTCAAGAAGCTTTCATCGTCATTTGCCTTTTGAAGAAATTCCTCAGAAACATGAATTCGGTGTTGTTTTTGGTCTTCAGTCAACAGTTTTGGCACAAACTTTGCTGCAACACGACGCATTTGAAGTTTTTCAGTTAAAATTTCCTGACATGACCCAAATGAAATGTTACACTCTTCTGCCATTTCACGGATTGTTAGTCGACGGTCTGATCGTACGAGAGCGTTCACTTTAGCAACATTGTCATCATTGATTGACGTTGAAGGGCGTCCGGAACGAGCATAGTCGTCTGTGGATGTTCGGCCATCTTTAAACCTCTTGAACCACTGATGGCAACATGATCGGCTTAGACATTCTTCACCAAAAGCCTCTTGTAACATCAAAAAGGTTTCAGAAAATGTTTTGTTCAGTTTCACACAAAACTTCACACAAACACGTTGCTCTTCTTTCACATTAATTTTCATTAAACAAAAAAATACAGTTGACTCTTGATAATCCGACAGTCACGGGACCAGTAGGGTGTCGGATTACCAAAAACGTCGGATTACCAAATGTACCTCCCATCATGACTGAATTCGATGTTTAAACTTAAAACAATAACAAATACGATAGTTTTAAGCAATAGGTATGTACAGTACTGTATTAACAAACCTATTTCGTACTGTTTGTGAATATTTATGTGCATAAAATAAATACGTACTGTATTGACCAAAGGTCTAGGTTAAAAATAAAGTACAGTAATTAATGCGGATAATTTTAAGAAATTGACAAACTGTATTTACTACATTAAAAGTACAGGATTGTATGTATTATAGCAAAGTTTGTACTGTACTTACACACATATGAACAGATTGCAAAACAGTAAATAAACTAAACATGAAAAAAATCTGTCATTTTCTTCTGCTTCTTTGTACGCAAACCTTCGTTAATCGCTTTTTCTTGAATGTATTTCAAAACTAAAACGTTGTTGACGTCTAGGTCACGTTCCTCACACCAGCGAATTAAAGTGTTGGCAGCAGACAAAGCTTCATCACAGCTGATCACGTATTTCTTCTCCGTCTCCACGGCCTCTTCAATTGTGTCGTTTTGTGTTATGATTTCTTGCAGAATCTCTTCATCTGTTTGTTCTGCACCCAGGTTATCGTCTAACACCCATCTTATTAGTTCTTCCGATAATTCTTGTTGGACGTTAGTTTGATTACAAAGTAAAATGGTTTCTTCCACTACACGATTGTTATCTTGGGTGTTGTCGTCATCTTCCCGTTGGTTTTCATCATCTTTATTTTGGAGGAGGGGGTTATGTGGCCAAACATTTTTCCAGGATTTTATAAGTGTTGATGGCTGGACTTGTTGCTACGCAAAAGCTGCATTAAGAATAGCGTCATTAATGTCAAACTTTTTCAACAGTGTTGTAATGTCTGCATCTGGTTGGCAAACAATATCCATAAGTAGGCGTTTTTTGTAATGCGCCTTTAGAGTTTTGATAACATTCTGATCCATTGGCTGAATCAGAGCAGTTGTATTTTTCGGTAAATACATGATCGATGTATCCATCGGCTGTTTTTGCTTTTAATTCTTCTGATTTTGGATGCCCAGGAGCATTATCTAATAATAAAAGAGCCTTTAATGGCAGATTATTAGCCTTTAAATGCTGTTTTACTTCTTTGACAAAATGATTATTATATCAGTCTAGGAAGATTTCTTGGGTCACCCACGCTCGACTTTGGTTCATATAAACCATTGGAAGAGTTTCAAGATTGGTGTTTTTAAACGCCCTAGGTTTCTTACTTTTACCTACAGCTAACAGTTTTAACTTATGACTCCCGGCACCATTTGAACACACCATCAAAGTGATCCTTTCTTTTAAAAGTTTCCTGCCGGCAATATTCTGTTCATCCCTTGTTACAAACGTTTTGGTTGGAAGTTGCCGCCAATTAAGGCCGGTTTCATCGGCATTGTAAACTTGTTCGGCAGTTAGGCCCAATTCAGTAATTTTTGTGTCTAGGCGCGTGATGAAGTTGTCAATATATGTCTCATCGGCAGACAGTTTCTCTCCGCTCATCTGCAAAAACCGAATGCCATGCCGTTTTTTAAAATTTTCAAACCAGCCATCGCTTGCTCGAAAATCGTCTTTATTAGTTATTTCACGATAAAAGAACTTTGCTTTTTCTTTTAAAATATCCCCAGAAATTGGGGCATTTCTGTTTCTTTCTTGTCGAAACCACGCATGAAGAGCTTCTTCAACTTGAGGAAATTCACTCATTTTAAACGTTTTTCTGTTTGAATTATCCTCGGCAGATTTTATAGTTTTCAATTTTTTCCCGATTTTTTACAATGTCATAAACTGTAGGCCGGCCTATGCCAAACACTTGAGAAATTACCGTAGGGGTTTCGCCACGGTCATATCTCTTAATGATGTCCCACTTTTCTGAAATTGATAATGTTTTATGCTTACGTTTGGTTCCACTTGTGCTCGCCATCATATACCACACCAAATATACTGTACAGAACTCTTAACTACAGTATTTACACTTACATACAGTTACTTTGCACTTACATATACTTAAATACAATTACAGTTACATATTTACAATTACAATGCCACAGTACACAAAAACTGTTCAAATTTCACACACTAAATAAAAAGGAAGAAGCACTTGTACTGCACTATGCTACACGGAAATACCGATGCGTCAATCCTGTTGAGACAGGAAACGAAGGTTGTTGACTGCGTCGGACTACCGAGCGTGTCGGACTGTTAAGTGTCGGACTACCGCGAGTCAACTGTAGCCAAACTCTATAAAACTAACCTCAAACAATCTGTGCTAATGTTACTTTCAGTGATGTTATGATTAATCTGAAAACACAGCTGTGTTACTGTTGAGTCAGGGAATACAATGCTGCCAACCGCATCGCTGGGAGACATTGCATTCCCATAGTATGTAAATTCCTGGAACTTTTTGATCGTACCTCGTATGTTTGGTATAGGAACATGTACATAACTACAAAATTTGATTACTTTTCAGGCTTTTGCCCAACTCTGACATTAAATTCTTTGAGAGGCTGTATTTTCTTACTGGGTCATCTTTTTGACCTCAGGTTTGCACTCTTGTGTTTTACAAACAAACCCCTTTAAAATGAGGTATAACTCGAGGTAGGCTTACGTTTAAAATGTTTAAGACTTCCTTCATGGGCTATTCGAAAAACAAGTAAAATATTTCTAAATATTTGGTATAGGGACATGTACATAACTGCAAAGTTTCATTATATTTCTTTCAATTGTTTTGAAATTGATAAATATATTCCAGACTTTTGCCCAACCCTGTATATTATGGTAAATAATATGAGAAATATAATAAGAGCTTGTTGAGGAGAAAACATAAATTAATAAATTAATGGTGCTTACATTATAATAAATTAATGAGGAGAGAAAAAAATTAGTGATTCCAACTCAAGAAGAATAGAGAAGGAATGAGAAATTTCTTTTAAAATAGTATTGCAATTTATACATATATATTGATTAAAATGTGTTTAATATACAGCTGTCGTACAGTAAGTAACGAAGTTTCTTCAAATAGAGCATCAGTACGATATTGTCTATGTTTTCCATAACTTACTTTCAAAATTTGTTATTGAGTTACATTCAGAGGCTCAAGAATACTTTTATAACAACCCCCATGCTATAATTCCAAAAGATAATAACGATTGTACAAAAGCAAAGTAAGCCATTTTGATTTCTTTGATAGTTCCATTCCATTCATTTGTCTGAAAGCAAATGTATATTTCCTGATCTTGCTTTTAATATATTGAACATGATATGATCATTTTTGTCTACAATCAAAAATAACTCCTAAATATTTGTATGTGTCCACTTTCTCGATATTCTCACATACACAATTGTTATTTCGATAACCAGCACAAGTATGTATTACAAGATCATCTAAATTATAGTCTGCCCAGCTGCTTATATAAATTGGTAAGAGTCAATGACTTTTTGTCAAATACTCTGCTGTTTCACATAAAAAAAAAGATAAAAGCACATTTATCTAAGAAGAAAAATCCATTAACACGTTGCAGAAGTGAAGAAAGAAAGAGACAATCTTATGACAAAAAATGTTCAGTGCCACTAGCACCTTCTTCAGGTGACTATCCCCACCTGAAGAAGGTGCTAGTGGCACTGAACATTAGTGTTAGTGAACTTATTTTTTAGTTAAGTCTGTTTATGCCCTATTCCTCAAACTATCATGATAATGTATTATAATTTTAGGTTATTTTGAAGGGCACTAGGCCAGGAATTAGTATTTTAGGTTAGGTTGAACAGCAGTAGGCCAAGAACTATTATTTTAGGTTAAGCTGAAGGGCACTAGGCCAGGAATTAGTATTTTAGGTTAGGTTAGAGGGCACTAGGCAAAGTATTAGTATATTAAGGTAGATAGGGTATTAGCAAGCTTACCAGTACCATTGTACGTTTATGGGTGGGTGGGTGGGTCAATACCACTGTACGTGTAATGGGTGGGTGGGTGGGTCAATACCACTGTACGTGTATGGGTGGGTGGATGGGTCAGTACCAGTGTACGTGTATGGGTGGCGGTTGGGTCAATACCACTGTACGTGTATGGGTGGGCGGGTGGGTCCTTTAGACAGTGGAAGGATGGCCTACCTTCAGTGAATACCACTGTACGTGTGTGGGTGGGCGGGTGGGTCAATACCACTGTAAGTGTATGGGTGGGTGGGTCAAAACAACTGTACGTGTGTTGGTGGGCAGGTAGGTCAATACCACTTTTCTCAGGAGCAGTTTGATTGAACGATTTTACATTACTGACACAAACAAACATTAGAATATAGGCCCACTCAGTTTCCATTGATTATCATTCGGGTTTCGGTCAACAGTTCTGTCCCTCGGGTGAGCTAACCTTCTTCAGGATAGTACAAGACACTCTGGTGTTAGTAAACTTGTCTTTTTAAGTAAGTTTGCTATGATCCCTCCTAATATACTAATTTATTATAATGTAAGCACAGGATGAGACTTGAGATTTGTGAGTTTAAAAAGTATTTATATAAAACTATAAATCCACGTATTGACTTAGGTACCTTTAATTTAAGAGCGTTGTTTTCGTCCATTAGGAGTAGCTGTTTACTACGAAGAGCTTCCATTTCATGAGACATCAACTTATTGCTGTTTTCCTTATCTCCTAGGCTATGTCTTTCTAAAATAAGTTGGGCTTGTTGCTCTTTCAACTGCTGTTCTGTTAAAAATGGAAACAAAACATATTATTTCTAGGATTTTTATGTGTAGTAGTGAACAAATAATGGATAAACTATTTTAAGATTTAATCTGTTAATTTTCAAAGTACTTGTATAATCATTATACGAGTATTAGCTGATGATATATCAGGGCTTTTTTGAAATTAATAGCTGTTTGGAAATAAATACAAAACTGATTTTATTTTTGGAATCTACTTGATTTTCTCTGTTTTTCTTCTATTTCCAAGTTTTTTTAAAACACTTATCATACGGCACAATTGAACTTTGGAAACCCTCTTCATTAAAATTTGCCACCTGCTCCGATAAAAAAGAAAACACCATTTTCTCATTGTCGTCATCATCATAGCTGCTGCCGCAAGTGATGTTTGAGAGGGTGGAAGAGGTGAAAGTCGCTCGGCTGTAGAGTGGGTGGTTCATAAACTTCAAAGCCATTACAGCTTGGATCTGAGCAGCATTATGAGGCCTTGCATTATCGTGCAGAGGTAAAATGCCCTTTGTAAGCATGCCACTTCTCTTGTTTTGAATTGCTCTGCACAGCTTCCTCAATGTTTGGCAGTCGGCTTCTGCATTTATGGTCACTCCTTATTGCATGAAGTTGACCAGCAAAACACACCATGCATATCTCAATATATGGATGCCACGATCTTGCGCTAAGTCAAAGTCTGTTTGGCCTTTACCTTCATGTGAGATTGTGTGTCTCCATTTCATGCTTTGTTGCTTGTTGCCCACGTTTCATCTCCAGTTACGATCGCACTCAGCATGTCATCACCTTGTGCTTTATAACGAGTTTAACAATTCAAGGAACACTCACTTCATTTGTTTCTGTGTTCCTCTGTCAGAAGTTTCTTACCAAACATGAGCAGTTTCTTAAATAAACAGTTTTCAGAAATAATTTTGTAAATCACAAACTACAACACTTCGGGAAATTCGTCTGAGAGAGTAGTGATCGTGAAGCATCTGTTGACAGATGTTTTGCTTCAGCTGAAGCCACAAAATCATCTGTGAGTAGAGATGAACGACCAGATCAGGCTATGTCAAGGATGTTGTCACTGCCATCTTTGAAGTCTATAACCCACTTGCATACTTTTTCTTTTAATCATGGATTAGTATCTTAAACTTCAGAGATAAGCCGGTGAATTTCTGCAGCAGACATTAGTTGAAAATTGCAGACTAAAAACACTAAATGAACTTCACATGGAATGTTTCCACAAGGTGTTTTTTATCAGACAGGAAGTGATGAGAAAGGGTCACGATACAATAAACAAGGGAGGAGATAGAATAAACAAGGGAGGAGCTCAGCGTAAAGGCAGGGCCGCCCAGAGGGGGGGGGCAAAAGGGGCAAATTGCCCCGGGGCCACACAGACTTAGTTCATAGGGGGGCCACATTTCATGCAACAAAAAAGAAAATACTTAATAATCTACTAGATAAGAAAAGATTCAGGCCTGTATCAAAATATCAGTGATATTAGGCCAGATAAGTCTTCCAGTTTTAGTTTTAAAACGCTTAAACTAAACCATTGGTTTTATAGCAACCAGGGAGCCTTTTGGAGCAAGTTGTACACTGGTCTTTAAAGTTTGTCAGCGGTCGACATAATGGTGTGACAGCATACGCTCTGGTTGGTGCGTGACTGCAACTGTACCCCTCGCCAGTTGTCTTGTTTGCGAACAAGTGTAAAGGCATGCATCTTGTGAACACACCAAAATATAAATTCCAGTTTGCGAACATATAAATATACTTGAGTGGTGTGGACAGTGGGCCACCTCTATGAGATGTCCTGTTTTCGTACACTAGTTGTATAAAAACACGTCAAAAGACCCAATAACTTTACATTTGTATTACTCAAAACTCCGTTTTTGGACGTGTTTAATACAAGGTGGATAAGAACGTTTTTTTATGTTTTATTTTTTAACTTTAATTTCAAAAGTATATACTACTTCGAACAAAATTGTTATATTTGTCCTAAATTCAACTCTATCTTGGTTTTTAGTGGTAGGAAAATCAATCGCTTGGTCACGTTATTATCCTTACAAAAACATTAGTTATGATATATTACTATTATAAACTTAAGATAATACAGCAATTGCGAATTGACTTGTATTTGTAGTGGTTTGTTGATTAAGCTTTTATCCTTATTTTGTATTTTTTCACAAATTCTGTTTATGTAGATAAATAATCTTGATTTATTATTTCGAAAATCCCTTGACTCATCGTAGCAAAATAATAGATCTATATAATGTGAAAACGAGTGATCAGTAACCTGCAGCCTTAAGTATGCAAATTAATAAATTGTAATAAAAAAAGTGGAATCCTAAGAACAACAAAATTAAATAAGCAAACAAAATTACAGTAAAAACATTTTAAATCTGTCATTTTAAAAAGGTTGAAAAGTCTTTATGAGAAAAGGTTCTTACAAATTTGGTTTCAAATCCGGTAGTAGGCGGTGGCACTCCATTCGAACGTGGTAATGTTGCACTCTTTCCCGGCACTGATCAGCTAATTTTTCAATATATGCACTAAATTTAAGAAATATTAGCCATATTTCAGTAGTAACTGTGTTTTGCACCCAAAAATCCCGCAGGCAAAATATCCGATATTGTAAGAACGTGGCTGGAAGAGTTCAATTAATTGTTATGAACGGTAAATCGGGGAAATCTTCAATCATTAGTCTGTTTGTTTACTGTCGTCTAGTAAAGAAATATTTTGTTATTGTTGTAATTTATAGAGTGATATTTCTGTAATTTAATGCGTTCTTTTGGATTTCCTAGTAAACTACTATAATTAATTATTAATTAATTTAATTTGCTATAGTTCATATTCCATTTAAAGATTTTGACACAACAAAAAGCTAAAGTTTAGGTCCAGTAATTTATGGTAACGTTTTATTGAAATTGTAAAAATATACTATAAATGTTTCAATATAGTATTGTAATATACTGCAAAGTAAATTATATATTTTTACAGTATAAAAAGAATAAATTAAAGATGAAACCACTAAATTAAAGTAAGTTTCTAGGTACTTAAATCTGGTAAATATGCATACAACAACATCACCGCTCGCTTCCCGGATGTGCAACAATATGTGTGTATGATGCATTACATTTAACTTGCCCTACGCTATCGCGGGAGGAATTGCGTGGCATAATCTTGTCTAAAAATTATAATTTTGTTACGTTCTGTACCATCCGGATTCATCTCCCATCATATTTAACCGGTTAACCAGAGTTTACTGTACATGCAATTTTTTTTACTTTCTCTCTACTGTAGTGTTTCCTTTGACATTTTAAATTTACTAGTTATTATGACATGGATGTACGTAAAGACATTTTACCAATATATTATGACATAGGCCTTAATGAAGAGGAGCTCTTAAGTACACCGTTAATAGATAAAACAGCTTCATCATTGTTCAGATTTGTACAACTCCTTTTGAATAATATTTATTTTGTGACATTTAACTTGTTGTAACTCTTTTATTGTCTGGTTTAATTTACCCTGAAACTGTAACAGGAACAGGGGTGTATTCTCAACATATTCAGTAGAGTAGTTCTTGATTAAAAACCAATTATGCCCACGTACAGGTTGTTTCCAAACAAATATCATAATTGGTTAATGTTGTCATTCATTAACATAACAAATCTACGACCAATCAAAATAGTTTTCATAATTTTTTACTGTCACTGACGAACGAGTAAGCCATTTATATTTTTGACAATCATTAATACAGTATTTATTTATTGTTTGTTGCGTGATAAATGAAATTAACTAAGATTGAACCACTGTACGTGTATTGTTGAGCGGGAGGGTCAATACCACTGTTCGTGAATGGGTGTATCAATTCCACTGTCACTGTACGGACGTGTATACTGTGATGTACATAAATGATATAGTATCCAATTTGTCAGACATAAATTTAATTATGTTTTATGCTGAGAAAATTAAGTTGGTACAAAATGCATTTTATGCCTGAGAAATAAAAATTTAATAGTTATAAAGTTTAGCACAAAGACAAACTAAAATCACGAATATAAACTAGATGTTTTAATGACCAACATCGCTAAGCTACGTACCCAGTGGTCTACAACCTGTTTTGAAAACAATAACATAACCTCAACTCTCAGTTGACTGTTTTTAAAGCACTAGATGTTCGCGCTCCCCAAATTATTTTACTTCGTAAACATTCTGCCACTGCTCTTTAGCTAGCGAAGCGAAGTGGCCTATACAAATTTATTGGCCCCTCCCTCCCTCACCCACAGCTAATATCATTGGCGACGATCGCTCCTCAACTGGCAATCGAAGACCTGCTGCGCCCAACTATGCAACTGCCTATGCAACTGACTGTGGCATTAATTGGTTCGTTATTATTTATTTAATATTAAAGAATAACAGTTTTTATAAGAGATATGTTATTGTAGCGGTAATACCATTGATTTTACTATATAAAGAGATACTCCATCCATATGGGAGAGTTGTGGCGAGGCCCCAAAACTGTTTTGAGGCCCCACGCTGCGCTGCGCATAGCCCTATTTCCTCTCTCTCTCGCACGCTCTTCCGTCTCTCTCTCGCACGCTCTTCCGTCTCTCTCTCTCTCACTTCCCTCCTCTTAACCCACTCTCCCATTCTCCAGACAGCCGCCCCGCCCTCTCCTTCCTCAGGTCCCACACACAAACAACACGTCCTGCTTAGATAATTGTTTACGTTATTCCATATGGCCAACGTTTATCCGGGTTCTCTGTTTTTCTATTTGCTTGCATCTCTTTCGAATAATAAAGAATACTGTGTTGATACTATTACAGTAAAACTCAGTGTGACATTCATATTGAATAAAGAAATATTTATAACTGAATAAATTAAAACACCATATTGATTTATATGATTAACACACCATGTATCTGTAAATAGACACACTTGAATAGACCGCTAACTTATCGGCAATGCTGGCGATAATTACTGCTGATTTAAGTAAACATTTTCATATTATATAGCCCATCTGAAAAATCTTTATTTATTGCATTTTAACCATCGATTAGGTGATTAAATCGACTGTTGTACTCAATCATTAGTTTTTTCATATGCGGTAATTGATTAAAAAATAAATTGTTTTCAAATCCAATCAATGACTCTCCTTTCAATTATGAAATTAATCTGCAAATATTCCAGGAATATATAATAGCCTATAGTGAAATATTAAAAAATGTGACATTATTTATTTCTTTGACAAAATAAATATTGAAATAGGCCTATGATATTTATATAGAAAAATACTGGGCAAAATATAAAACCCAAATGAGATTCAAATTGCATGATAGGGTTAGAACAAATCATAACAAAACCACTAATTTACTTCTATACAAGATAAAAATAGCTTTCATCTTATGGCCTGATTCAGACAATCTGTGTATAGGCATTTAATTTAAAATAGGATTATTTTTAATTTTATTATATACATATGTTTTATTATTACTGTCTGTAACATTAACATACTATTTGGTTCCAAGTAATTGCATGATTGTTTGTAAAATATTTCATTGTTTGGTGAATGGTCAGTTTTTATTTTTTTCGGAATCATGAAGAGTTGTGACTCTATTATTACTTCTTGAGAAAAACAATCTCGATGTCAATTGCAATTGGTTAGGAAATATTATCGCGATTGAATATAACTAGACTACTGATTATTTAGATTCAATTTTCATTATTTTAATCAGGCTGTGAAATTATTGTAAATTTTGTTTATGTCCCTCTTTAAAAAAATACCGATTTATAACATTGATTGAATCAGACCATAGTAAAACGTGTGTTTAAGGCGAATATAATTAAAGTTAACACATCTGTTTTTCATACTATTATTTTACTAGATGTGAAAGTATGGATAAACTGCAATTTATTTATATTTTCAATTTCTCTGGAAAAGACACTCTGGAATTACACTGGTAACACTTCACAAGTAGCGTGACCAGCAATAACATAAGAAATAACTAATTTTAAGTAACCACAGTCTAAATAATAACAAAATTAACTATAGCCGCACTCTGTGGTGTTTTTAATTATAACAATTCGAATATGACTTATTTACACAACTGAGAATGAACAGAACAAACAATGCCAAGAACTAACAAAACTATATAAACAAATAAATATTACAAATAAACAATAATATAGTTAAAAAATAATACGTAAATTTGGGTTTTGCGCGTATTTTGAACTGTAATAGTATGGTTTCAAATTGAAACAATTATATATATCGTATTAATGATAAGCATACACTTTCAAATTAGATAAATTAATCCTAAGTAGAAGAACAGGGACCTTTTTTTAATAACCAAGCACTTCAACTCTAGAACTGTGGGCCGTGGGGAGTAATATAGGCTATACATGTTTAAAAATTATTGTGATTTAATAGTAACATTTAAATGAATGGCAAACATACTTATATTAAACATCTGCGGTTAAAAAGATGACTAAAAGTCAAACAACTTATTTTATTTACACTTATTTAGCTACACATTAGATTAATTAGGATATAGTATTACGGTGATCACTTAACTTAAATCACTAATGAGAGTTAGGCGAGGGTCCAATAACAAAACGTGCGAGTTGTACTTAAAACGTTACAGGAAAAACAAAGGATATGCGATGATTGTTAGTCTAGTACCGTACACCAAAATAATAAATATTAATAAAAATATTTCCATTTTATTGTTTTTTTTATCCAACTCAAGCCCAAAATCAATTCAGATATTGTCACACTTTAGTTGTTAAAGAAAAATTAAATCCTGATTTTGTCATCTTGGAAACAAGTTCAGCTGATATAGATAATTATTATATTTTACCAATAACCAAGAAAATATAAGCACAGAATATAAGCAGATATGTGCTTATTTTGTAGTATAAGTTTGGTGCTATTCGGAATCAGACCAGTGAAAATTCAAGTTATTTTTGGCGGATTGTGATATTTACGGAAATATTTCTATAGCACTGCTTGAGGTCTAAGTTGCATTTTTTAGCGGCCAAGACTGGACAGACTACCTGAGATCGGTATTGCGCGCAACTCGAGTACTGGTTTGGGGCCTTCTTGGGACATCGCAATTAACGCAGCTAGGATTGCGCGCAACTCGTTAACGGCCAGAGAGTGAGGTAGGCCTATTACACGATTTTCGGCAACGCGACTGAAGAACTGAATTGTGTGCAAGTATGTTTTTTTCTTTTTCATTTTATGACTCCACCACTATTTATGGAATCATCAATACAGCAAATATTTTCTCTTTATCTCCATCTCTTTATATCAAATAAAAAGAAAAAAATGCCAATCCTGGTATAGACTAAAATAGGTTTACTTTACCTTCCGTCAAACAGTTCACAGCGTGTGATGGTGATAACAACTACATGTTTCGCCATGAATACGGACGGCATCTTCAGGTTAAAGAAAACAAATAAGTCCAAGTGGGACGCGTCACAAATTAATTAAAACTTAACAAAAACACTTCACACACGAGGAAAACAACGAATATTAAAACTTTTGGTAGGCCTACCACACACATTTCCCTGTCCACGGCGTGACCCAGAAGCAGATTTTAATATTGTGGTATTTATGACAAATAGTTCAATTTACTTTTAAACAAAAAGGAATATTCATTTATGGTTAAAAATACAACAATAATTATACAATGCAATATTGACAAGAAGCTTTAATTACTTGATAAAAAATGAATATTGATTTCAATAATATAAAGGGTTAATTCTAGTATTAAATGTGAACTATATGACAGATGATAAGTTAATGAATAATTAAATTGTTACAAATTATTTCTGATACTTCTAATAACACATCCTCAGATGACTTTCCTTTGATAAAACCGAATTGACGTGGATTAAGAAAATTTAACTTAGATAAATAACTATGGAGTCTTTTAATCATTGTTTTTTTCAAAACCTTTAGAGAATACAGATAAAAAGCTGATAGTTATTATGTTATCTAGTTTATAGAGTTATTGTCCTTCAAAATAGGTACCACTGAACTTAACTTCAGGCTAACGCATAACTTCGCCGTTTGGCAATTCAATTAGCTCAACTATTTTCTTTGAAAACCCACTTGTTAAGTTATTTATTACCTTCCACTGCTCAGATACATCACCTTTCAGTTTTCTAATAATGTTGAATAATAATTGTTTTTTTGTAAAATTGATCACATTATTTAATTCATTAGTACATTTTGCAAAATAATTTTGAAAAACTGTCATATGGTCTTTTCGTAGAAATTTTATATAATTTTTTACGTCTCTCAAATTTATATAAAATGTTTGGTGCTATCCAGGGTTCTATCTAACAACAATTCTAACAATTTAGCCTTTAACAATTTAGAACTACCACCATTTTTCTTGCTACTTCTATATATACAATTACTTAAAATATCAATAAACTTATAATACAAACAGTATTTACATCATTTTAGATCATGTATAATGTTTTAACTAAACATCTGTAACACACTGTTATTTACATTGACAAAATAACAAAAAAAATGTCCCCTAACATTTTTCATACTCACAACCCCCTAAGGCCTAAATAAAAGATCGCGATTCCTTTCCGTGCAAGACAAACCACAGCAAGGAATAATATCCCACTTTGACCCACTATCAAGGCCAATCGGCGACAGTACAGGTGCAGTGGCGACACAAGTACTTCCGGATGAGCGTCTTGATAGAAAGAGAGAAAGTGGGGGAATGAGAGGGAGTGATTAGTTCCTTTACTGCTCACAGGTTGTGCAACCGAACAGTCGAAACTGGAGGCAATTTCGACCTCTTTAACTTGATTGACGACAGGTTGCAGCACGGTCGCTCCCATTTTCCGTGCCTCAATATTTAACATTGGATGGAACTATCTTCTATGTATAGTAAAATCAATGGTAATACTTAAGGAATTGTTTAAAAAGTATATGACAATTAGAGAAAACTTACCGGAGCTTCGCAGCTAGCCCTGAGAAAACGTCCATGAACAAGAATCTTAATTACAATAGTAATCTAACGAAAGATATGGTAAGAATATTGTAGAATGTGCTAAAAGTAAAATATAAATTAAAGTATGTTTGACAATCAGAGTAATTAAATTTATTTTGAAGTGAAGGAAGGGGCCACATGGTAAACTTTGCCCCGGGGCCACCAAAAGTCTCTGGGCGGCCCTGCGTAAAGGACAACTGGACTCTTGAACAAAAACTGAATGGTTTTAATTCACTGCCTTTGCAAAAGACGACTGGACTCTGGACTCTTGAACAAAAACTGTTTAGCTTTAATTGCCTGCCTGATAAGAAAGTGGCCTGATTATGTGTGAATATTTTCTGACTTAGATATTTTGTTTATTTCGTAGCCAAATCACGTACTGATAAGGAAGTGGCCTTCTACGGGTAAATATTTTCTGACAAAGATATATTGTTTATCCTGTGGCCGGATGTCGTTTGATTGTTCTTTTTATCAGCATGAAACATTTCTGTTATGAAAGCTATCTCCCCATTTACATTTTTCTAGAACCGGGACCGCAGAACCAAGATTTTCCCATCAGTTCTCGGTTCCGGTTCTTTTGTCAATAACCGATAGAACCGACTTTAGGGACCGACCCATCCCTAATTATTTGTATTGATTTTATTCCCGCTGAGAAAATACAAATCATACATGAAATATTAAAATTTAGTCACTAGAATAACGAGTTTTCAATATTTTTTTAAAATTAAGTAATACCCTCTATAAAATAAATTGTAATATATTTTATTTTGGTTTATTATATAAACATTTTATATACAGTATATATATTGTATGGCTTTCAATGCCAGCTAGCAAAATAATTTATAATTTTGGCAGTTTATAATTTATACCAGTATAATTTACTTTTCAAAGTTAAAACAGTAGATAAATCTTTATTAACTACAAAGTTTTGTAAAAACTTAAGCCAAAAAAGGTTCAATTTGCTAATTTAATAATAAAAAAATATTGTATCATTAAATAAATATAAATACATAAACGCTTCCAAACTGTAATGGGCAGATGTAACTACTGTAAATATAAATAGGGATTTGCAACTAGATCAGTAATGTGATTGTGGGGAGTATATCCAAACAATATATCATATTGTCCCTACAAACTGCCCACTGCGCTCTTTTAAAAAAGGATTAGCTAGCATAAAATGCATCAGTGAGGCATGTCTTAACTGGCTTGATGGATTAGATTTAACTTTGTGACAGAAGATCACTTGATTATTTCAATATAAATTATTACTTCTTTAAAAAAATCTTTTTTAAATTAATTAATGGTAGCTGACAGAACCATACCCTATACATACAATACATAAATAATCTGATTTACTAAAAAACATATTATTAGTTAATATAGTTATTAGATAAAAAACAAAACCAACCCAAAACATATGCTCTATTTTCTTGAGAACTTTGGAACTGTTTTATTGCCAACTCTGCATCCCTTTTGGCCTTTTCAACTTCCTCTTTGGCTTCAAGAATCTGACTTAATAATTTTTCAACTTGAACTTGACTTTCCTGAAAAAGAATTAAAATTATTAACATTTCAATCAATTTACTTTTGTACACAGTGTAAATTAGTTAAAAGTATCTACTTTCATTTATAACTAACTGTCTAACCACTTGATAATGGGGGAAGTTTCTTACTTCCTGAAATGCACCAGTTTAAACAACAAGCGTCTTTCAAATTTCCAACAAATTGTAATATTGAAAAATCCATCAGCATAAACATATTTTACAGCTATTGTAATGATGTTTTGTTACATTAATTATAGACAAATTTAAATATTAGAAAAGTTTTTTCAAAAGAAAAGTAGTTCATACTCAATAATTGTTCAATAAAAATTTAAAATATTACTTTATAAAATAAAAAAGTAGATATTCCCCCTTAGTAATAAAATAACCAACATGGTTTCAATCAGATATTTTACTGTCAAGTTTGATCAACATATTTTCTGCAATTTACAGGTTTTGGATATGTAGTAGTGTTTCCTTCCTCCTCGAAGCTCCCTGATTGGTTCTTATCCCTTATGCTTCAGAGCAATTTGGCGTAGAGGGGGTGCCAATATAAATAGTTGTTCAACATTCTCACCCTGTTTCGCCACCACTTTTTAATCTAATTGTGTTTGCCGTTTCTTTTCAAACATTCTTCATCTCATTTTATAAGTTCAGCATTTTTCCAACAGAAAAAATAGTTTGAGAAGTGAGTGAAGTTCCGCACAGTGTGAGTAGTATCTGTTTGTATAGAGTGTGTGGGAAGATTGTGCATCTGGTGGCCCTTTGGATACTCCTCAAGTGTTCTCAAGAGGCAACGTAACTGTATTTTTGAGGAAGTGTACTGTTATTTTTTCAGATATTTTCATTTCATTTCAAAGTTGTAGTCCTTTTTCAGTTTTTTGCAGTTAGTTTTGTCCCCTTCCCTTTTATCTGTTCATACCAGAACCTAGTAAATTATCCTTTTTTTCTAAGAGCCACTCTTTTAGTAACAAGTTAGTAATTTCTCAAGTCAGAATTTTGTAGTAGTAATAATAAAATAGACGACTTTTAAAAATTAAAATAGCTATTGGATATTTTTATGTTCACAGATTCCTACAGTCCGTCCCACGCTCACTTTTCAGTACGCAGAGCCCATAAGCAGTGTTAATCAAATGGGAGTTCCAGCACTACTAGCTGTGCAGGTAACATTCGGCGTTTCTTCAAGCATAACTGTTTTACATTATTAATTTATTTATTTTTACATTATTTTTGAGCATTTATAGGCCTATAATGCTATTTAGAGTATACTTTGTAGACAATTATATATGTTGTGTTCAAAATAATATTGTTATTGTAAATAACATAAAATGAGAAAAATCCAATTTCACAAAGCCCAATTTATTATTTCAATATTTTAAACTGAGATTTCCGTAAGGTGTTTTGTTATAAAACTACATAGTACTGTATTTATTATTTTTACAACATAAGTTCAGTTAAAACCAATAATTTTGTGGACCATTTTATTCAACCATGAAAAATAATGAGGTCTCTTTTCGAATTTTTGATAATGCTACATCCGTGACACCTTCCTCCAAACAGTTGGATTAATCGTATAAACACATTTGTAATCATAAACAATTACGTAACACATCGCTTGCCTACACAACAGAAGTGATATGAACTGTTACTACATTGATCCGTAATCAGACTTGACCTTATAATATCACTACAAAAGATTAATTTTTAAGTATTAGGTCATTTGGCTTAGGAATTTTTATATTATGAACATGAATACCAAGCTACACATTGTACACCTGCAGGATGTCCCATGTGACCTGTACAAAAAACTCTATATCCTTACACTAAAGGTAAAAAAATATTTCATGTAATGCATAATAAACAATACTTGATAGAATTGGCAAAGATTTAGTTTTTATGGTTTTAATAAAAACATTTCATAATTATAAATATTTCTGTAAAAACTTGTTGGGAGAGAACATTCAATGAAGGACAAATGTGTTTGTAAAAAAACGATTAATTTGCTGTCATCGACAGCCGAGGGTGACCAGAGATAATAGACTAAACAAAAGGGTTTGTTAAAACACTGAAGAGCCTCACAGATAAGGCACACAATTGTTGAAAAATGTGCACAAGTGGAGCTTGCTTTTAAAACAAGCTAGAGATAAAGCATAACGCAACAGAGCACACATTATAAACTAACAACATACAAAACATTCTTAACTTGTGGTTGTTGTGTTGAATACTGTGGAACCAAAATTCAATATGCCTAATACTTTTTTATCTGAATATGATTACAGTTCTTGTTATGTAAAATGTAGTAATATTTCGTGAATAAACTTTGATTTTGAGGTAATATTAATTGCGACAAAACATTATTCTTAAATATGCTATTAGTGTGAATGCCCAATATCATCCAGTTGTTTACATATTGTCAAGAGGAGTAGAATAAGACCACAAACATAAACTAACAGTTTGTTTATTACTTAATTTGAAGTTCCTTAGGTACCCTAAATAGGTTTTTTACTGTGAATAAACTTGATTTTCACGTCATAAAAATTAAGATTAAAATGCACAAATAAAAGTGACTGTACTGAATTTAACAAAACCTGTAATAACTTCTAAAAATAAATAATTTGAATGAAACTAATTTTAAACGGCATTCGAAACTATAAATCGTTAAGAACAAACAATAATCGGGTTTCAAGGTGATATATCAATCACTTTTTTTAACTTTAAATGGAAGATTTAGAAACCCAGCGTAGCGCCTGCAAGTCAGTGGCTGGACAGTGAACGCAAACCCCACGGCAGCCCAAGGCATACTATCTGCATAGAAGAACAGAGTTTCTCCATAAGACCCATACTGACCGGTCAATATGGAATGGACTGTACGGCAGAATTATTCAAAATACTTCAAAATACATCAATTATACATCATTCAGTTTTACATACTTCAATATTACATCAAGTAATCTTAGTTAAGTCAGAATGTTATTTAATCAGATATACGAGGTGTGTTTTTAAAGTAAGTACCGTTTTGGAATCCCGCTGCTGTAGCGCTGCGGTCGGCGTTCAGGGCATGCTTGCTGAGTACTACTATCTATCGGCAAGCCACAGCCGCCGTTACGGATCCAATCGACTGTATTTAAGGTCACTTAACTGTTTAAAATTCCTCCTCTGATTAAAAATGCCGCCGACTGTGAATTATGCGCTGTGTACATTTACATAACGCTAAGGGTGTGAAAGCAGCTGATACTCATCGTGAGTCTACAGTGACAATAAATTTGGTTTTACAAATCATAACTATCATGATTATAATGTTCTAGGAATGTGAGAGAACTGGTTAAACATTTTTTATGTGATTCTCATCAAACGTTTGTTTTTGTGATTCTCCATAAGCATTATGGGAACCTACCGTAAGCATAGCGTTCTGTACTTCAAACGGTCTATCACAATTTCAATAATGGCACTTCTTGACACTTGAAGACACATTACATAATGATGCATTTGTGAAGCGTCTGTTTTCTCTGACTTTTTTCATTTACCTTTTGCACCAAGACATCAGTAATGAGTGAAGGTTTCCGACTTCGTTCATCATCATCAGGCACATTCGCACAACCTTAAAAGCTCTCACCCATTTCCATTCCATCCCATCACTCATTCTGTTTTCTCGATAAACTTCACAGATCTCTCGATGAATGTCAGCTGCTTTCATGCCTTTATCGTTATGAAAACTTATCACAACATGTACTTTACAGTTGGCGGCATTTTTAATCAGAGGAGGAATTTCAAACAGTCATAAGCGACCTTTAATACAGTCAAATGGGTCCATAACGGCGGCTGTGGTTTGCCAAAAGATAGTAGTATCTAGCATGCATGCGCTGGACGCCGACTGCATCGCTACAGAGGCGGTATTCTAAACGGTACTTACTTTAAAAACACGCCTCGTATAAAGAAGATTAAATTTAAATTAGTATTCCATAAATTAAAGTTTTTTTTTTACTTTCCTCCATTATTTGAGTAAAAAAGTTTCAGTTTTGTTTAGATATAAAATAAAGTATTTTAAGAAGATGAAGTACTG